>JAWMRA010000113.1:15925887-16018412 GCA_035584735.1 Pseudotriccus pelzelni
CCAAGGAAAAGTCAGGAAATCCGGTTTGTGTTGGTTTGGTCTTTTTTTTCCTTTTTTTTTTTTTTTTTCCCCCCTTCATTTTACATTCCACCTGGATTTTATAGCAGCCAATTTCAGTAGAGGCACAGGGAACCAGGAGACTTGGCGTGTCTTTACTTGAGGCAAAACTGTCTTTCCTACTGCTGCAGCGGTCTGGCTCCATGTGTGGAGCTGCCTTGTTTTTTGCTGGAGCTTCTCTCCTGGCTGCTCACAGGGAGTGGAGCTGAGGAGGGTGCGTGGCCAAGGAACATGGGCAGCGTGGTGCTCCTTTTGAACGGTTGGGTGGCAGCTCAGACGAGTGGCTCATACCTGCAGGTTGGATTTAGGTGCATTTGGGAAATGACAGCTATTCTACTTCTACCAAACCCAGGTCTTTGCCAATCTAATCCTATTTTTCTCCTTGAAAGATTAGTTTCTAAGTTTGGGACAAATCTTTTTTGGGGAAGAAGAGGAGGAGTGAGCAAACACAACTGTCATTTGGAACAAGAATTAAGAAGATAAAATGCGAAGAAGTGCTGACTTCGACTAATCTAATCACCAAACTGTAGTTCAGGGATGTGAGCCATGAAGCTGAGGGTGGACTGCAGAAACACCTGGACAGGTAAAATACAACAGTTCCTCTCTGTGCTGTTGAGCGAGTGTCCTCCTCCTGGTTTAAGGCCTAAAGGTCTGGCAGTCGATGCTTGGTGACTGAGGTTACAATAATCCCCAGCCGTGGCACCACTGCTCCAAGCCACTTGGGCAGAGAGCTGGAGGGGATGGGCCGGGAGGGTTTCCAGGCTCCAGCTTTGCCACCTGGCCTGAGACCCAGCTGTGATGCCCCTCCTGCCAGGGAAGGTGGGCTGGGGACACTCAGTCTCCTGCGCCCACCAAGGCGATTTCTTGCCATTAATTATTGGTACTGGCAGATGTAAATTATCGCTCGTTCCGGTCGCTTGATGCTTTTAGGTGGGGGCTGAGAGCGGTACCCCGAGGGACAGCGCCGTGGTTTATTACTCGTTGTTATGAACTATCCGTGGAGCACCGGTTAGGCTGGCAACTGCGAGCACTGCCAAAGGGTGGGGTAGGAGATCCGCGGGGCGCGGGCGGCCGCGGCACCTCCGCCCCTTGCGCGGCGGCAGAGCCGGGGCTCGAACCGGCGTCCCGCGGTGCGGCCGCTGCGGCGGGTGGACAGCAGAGGGCGCCGAGCCTCCAGGCACGGAGGGGAGAGGGGGCCGGGGGCAATTCCCTAGGGCTTCCCAAGAACCACGGGCTGCCCTCCGGCCGGGACACCCCTTAGGGACGCCGTCCCTCCCCCGCGTGCCTTTCCTTTACTGGCGTGGCACCAAAAAAAAAAAAAAAAAAAAAAAGGGAGAGAAGGGGGAAAAAAAAAAAATAATCTAAATCTTTAGCCAGACCAAACTGTTTTTCCCCGTGGAGGCGTCGCCTACCGTGGGGATCACTGCAGCACCCGGCCGCGGGACTGCAGAGCTGGCTGCGTGGGCCGGGGCTGCACAAACCCATCCTCGCTGACGTTCAGCCCGAGCCCACGCAGGGAGCGCTCACCATTATTATATATATTTGTTGGACCAGGTTTTTGACACGTCGGGGGGCTTTAAACTTGAGCGGATTCACACACAAATCAATTCGGAATTGGGAAACCATCACTTCCCTTATGTATACATCTCTCCTGCGTTACCAGTTTTCCAGCTGGGAAGGCTGGCAGGCAGACGGCTTCAGAGGCGGCTGCCAATGCTGATTCATGACCCAACCCACAAAGGATATTAATATGGTACCATAAGAACATTTTCCCCTCAAAGACAATGAATGTGTAATTTCTGTGATGCAAGTGGAGGTCAGTCTGATGCTGCTCTCCTGCCAGGAAGTTATACAATAAGTTTATAAGCATACTTGTTGGACAGAGCCAAAACCTCAGAATCCCTTTCAAAGCCAGTTTTTTACCCCATTTGGTTTACTGCGAGCCCCTGATTTTTGGCCAGCTATAGACATACCATAAATTAATTTTATTCTGCAATTTTAGAAAGCACTGTAAGGTTCAAGAATATTTTTTCCAGTTGTCACGTTTCTAAATATGCTCTTTTTTTCTTGCCATATTCAATGCCAAAAAGCACAGCTTAGGAATGTAGTAGGAACATAGGAATTGCCACAACAGTCCATCTTGTCAGCCTCCTATCTCTGTCTGCTGCTGGTGCCAGATGCAAATTCTTGAAGCAGCTACGTAAAAGAAGTTCTCCTAAAATAAAAAATACTGAGGTGTGGCGGGAGGGAAGAAAAACAAGAGTTGCAGGAGGGAGTGGGCAGAAAGCCTTCTTATTTATTTATTTATTTATTCCAACTACCTACAGATTTGTTTTACAGAACTTTAGGCTGATTATCGTTTTACCTTCTCTTGCTGAGTAGCCCTCAACTGTGCCACATATGGGACGTAGCAAAAAAAAAAGAGATAGGAGCTTCTTACTTTCTGTTTCAGAAGAAGGGAGCTTACTTTCTGTATCAGGAGGGGATGTAAAAGGCTTTATAAGATGACAGTGGTTTGTCAGAGATTATGGGAAGATGCAGCAGATCATTTAACAGAGGCGACAGCCAAGATGCCTCGTGGAGTGCAGTGCCGGGAAGCAGGATATGCTGAATATCCTTACGGCAAGTTCATCTAGCCTGTCTAATGGCTAGTTATTGTTTGAAGTGCTTGCATGAAAGCACAGCACTGTGTGAGCGCTAGAAAATTCAATGGTACAAGGGAGTTGCTTAGCTTATGCCCTTGAGATTAATCACAGGCTCAGTAACTTAACTCCAGAGCGATCTCTTCCTGCTGTAATGTTACTTAGATAGCAACAGAGCAGCCAAGGACTGGGCAGTTTGCAAAAAATCGTAATGTCAAATACCTTGATGCCAAACTATTTTGATGTGGAGTGGAATTGCCGGTTCCCGACGTGCAGCTTTGCAGCCAGTTGGGGCAGCAGGACCCGCTCCCTGCCTCGGTTAATCCGGTGGAAAACTGTGTTCCCTGTCGCCCTCGGGAGCCCGTCGGGGCTCAGTCACGACGAGGCAGGGGAGGGAGGAAGCAGGTACAGATCTCGGGGACGCTGCTGTGAGTTGTGAACGTTCCCCTCTGATACCTGTGGAATCATTTTCCATACGGCAAGGGAGAGTGAAATATCCTCCAGGTGTTGGGTGTCGAGGACTGTGATCAGATCTTTTAGCAGGTTCATTAGCTGGACGAAGGGGACTCTCACTCATGGCATTTCCTGGTGCTTTTGTGTGCAGGAAGCTTAGTGGAGACTTCAGATGAGCATTTTGATGTGAAAGCATACAGAAAATGCAGTGGATTAGAAGGGGCTGGTGTACAGAAGTTATTAACCCTTTGCTGGATCATATTCATAAGTGATTTCGAGGATCAACATATTCCTTGCTCAAGAATCTTTCCACCCGTACTGATAACTGTACTGGATGAAGGGCATAATTAATTTAAATGAATGTCTTGTGCTTGTGTCTGAAGCTTATCCAACACAGATCTTGTTCACTGAGTAGGAAAATAAATGCCTTTTTCTTCTATTTATTTCTACTCTGGCGTGGGCCACCTACATACATGGAGAGACTTTTTTCCGTGCTTATGTCCCCCCCAAAATGTCGCCCTAAATGATCAAGAGGAGAAAAAAATAAAAAGGACATTCCACATACATAAAATATGTAATTAAAATGATGAATTATTGTAAGATAGAATATTAGCCTTTTGACATTTTAATCTGAGCAGGAGAGAGTGAGAGAGTGAATTCGGAGCCGCTCAATTAAATTTAGAATTTTTTCCCCTCCATTGTTATGAATAAATAGAAAGATTCTGTAGCAGTCTGCGGAATTATTAATTGCAAGTACTGTAGAAGGTGCATGCACCGTATCATGAAATGGAGTATCATTGTTAGTGACTATATTTCTTGGTAATTAAGGCCCAGACTAATGATGCAAGTTTTCTTCAGCATGATTTTCATCTGATTATGAGGCTGCTTCATTAAGAGCACTCAGACTAACGAGCTGTAGCTGTAATAAAGTAATTTTCTGTCTTGTGCTCTGATTGATAAAGAGTTTCTATAGCTAAAAGGAATTGAAAATATAATTATAATTAGAAATGGTTGAATAAAGTTATTACAGGATTGCTGAAGGGTAGTGCAATTGACACCATAATGTTTTTTGGAAGTGTGCATCTTAAAATTAGACTTTATAAAAGGAAGGGGAAAAAAAAAAGCAGCCTGCAACCCCAAACCCTCTGTGCTAATAAATGGGCAGAATGTTGCTGCTTCCATAAAGTGAACTGTTAGATTAAAGTAAAATGAGGTTTTCCCACATTGTTCAGAACAAGAAAAACATATGCAGGAAGAATGCTGTTGCCTTTCTTCCCAGCATTCCTCTTAAGTGAAGTAAAGCTTATGAAAGTGCTTTTTACTCCATTTATAAAAATTTTCATGCTGCCATATGTTACAAAAAAGATCTTTTTGATTAAGCTGATGTGTTTTGAAGCATACAGTATAATTTTGGAGTTTCCCTTAAAAAATGTGCAAAGAGTTATGTGAGTCTTTTCTATATATTTGCATATGGTAACTAGTGGTCTTTAAATATATTTTTTGAATGGAGAGGTTTTCCTTTCTTTCTCTCTCTTTTTTTTTTTTTTCCCAATCTTCTTGCATTGGTCAATATCAAAATATAACTGGGTCAAATACAAGGTCTCTCTTTTTTCCTCCAGGGGAAGCAAATCAACTTTTTATCCCAGAAACCTTATTCTTTTTTTATGATGTTCATATTATAAACAGCACAAACTCGGTTAGACCAATCCTTTGTGTGTATGTCATAGGATATATATGCTATATTGATAGAAAAAAGCGATAATAAGGGTTTTATTTAGAATTAGCTGATGCACTTTAGTACTCAGAAGTTGTTTGACTTATTTAATTTGGAGGCTTTCCGTACTGCTGCATCTCCCTCTTTGGAAGTCACGCATATATTTTAAAGCTACAGTTATGCACATTTGGTTATGTAAATCTGTCCCATGCAGACTCCAAGGAACTTTATTGTATTGGATTGAACCAAACAGTAGATCATCTAGATGTATATTTATGCTAATTAACTTAAATCCAGCATTTTGCATTGATTGCTCCATCATAATGCTTTTTGGAAGATTTTTAGAATTTTTGAAAATCATTCTTAACACATTATATGGTGATAAAAGTGTGTTATTGGAATACCATTAGCAGGAATAAAAAAAGAGCAGAATTTTATTGGTTGTTCATTGAAAATGTTAGCTGTGATTAGTTACATAATCCTACATTAACCTGTAAATTAAAATTCCTTGGTGCAATTTGATGGCTGATTTAATTTTGTCTTTCTTTGTTTGCCGCAGGCTAATTCCATTATGAATTCTTTATACAGCCTTTTCCCTCAATGATTAGCAGCTTCTACTCAAGTTCTGATTACTATTGTACACTTAGCACTACATAAAGCTGGGGATTAATATTCCCCTGAAGAATTGTTGCTATGGATCTGCTCTATTCCTTCTAAGAGATGTTTCTGCAGCTTCAATTGTCCATAAATTATGATCTCTAGTGAATTATCAGTGGGAGTGAACTAAGCTTAACAAGCTGAAGAGAGCACTCTAGTTCTGAAAGAAAAAGGGAGAGAGAGATAAAAAGATTCTCAATTATTAATTGCAAGGTTTCCATAATACAGAAGTGGTGATATTTTCCCTATCTTCATTCCTGTGAGCGTGTAAGAAATCAGGGTGAGTCAGAAACACCGAAGTCCTAACCCCCTCCAGCACTCAGAGATAAAACCTACAGGAGGATCTTAATTATGTGGAGACAGATGTGGAAAAACCAGCCTTGTCGCCCTGTGTTTTAAGTTTGTATTTTGGCTCTTCTCATTTCTGTTTCACCATCTCTGTCCTCCTGGTATAGTTTCCAGGCTGTCGATAGCCCGATTAGTAGCCTGCCTCAACTGCCTTTAAAATATAGCTGGGATTAATAGGGGATTTAATTGCAGATGTCTGAGGAGCTTTCATATTTGGAGAGGTTTTATTAAGAGACAGCTATTCCAGTTCAAGTTTGTGAGCACTTTGCTATGCTCCCATCTGTTCTCCTTTGTTAAGGCTTTAAAGTCATATTTCTCCTACTGATTCATGGCTGTTTTCCTTCTCCTCCCTTGAAAAATGTGCTTTAAAGCCTGGACTGCGGCATTATTCTTTCTTGCCGGGTATGTTTGATTTTCTTAATTGAGAGGATCTTGTCCTCCCGCCTTCCAGCCCCAGCCAAGCCCCCTCCTGCTCAAACTCTAGACTGCAGAGTGCCAGGGGTAAAAGGCTGCTGCAGACCTGACTTTGCACGTGCCTCCTTTTCAGGGAGGTCCTCGGGTGGCACAAAGCTGGCCCTGCAACCACTGTGCCTGGTTTCTGCGAGGTGGGAGGAGGCAGTGACTTTGCATCACTGCCCAGCAGATGCAGAGCCACCCTGCATTCACTCAAGGTACTGGAGCAGAATGTCTTTGGCTGTTCCATGCTGAAGGGAATGCAAATCTACAGTTCAGTTAGACCTGAAGGACTGTTTTAGGCCGTCTTGAGACACTTAGGCATTTTTTTTAGATGTTCTTCAGGCTAAGGCACCGTTGGACTGCATCTACCAAGCTGCATCGTGCATTGTGGTACCTTAGCTGTAGTGGTAAATCATATTTGGCAAAACACAGTTAGAAGGACTCTAACTCTAGGAGTTACTGTACTTTCCTGAATGCTGTCAAGTAACCTGCCCTGGCCCAAAAGAGTAGTTTAGGCACTGAGACCTGACAGTATCTCAGCCCCATTCCAGGAGAAGCAAATCACTTTTAACGTGTGACTAATAGAAGGTGTTTTTTTCATCTCTCTTTTCAAAGCTCTGCTTGACAATATTCAGCAAAATCTGTATATGTTTTTAATTTAAAACAGCAGCTGAGTCCAACTGGTGTTTTGTGCTTGGAGCTAGTGACAGGAAAACAAAGCTGGGTTCGTTAGGTGACAGGATCTGAATTCTCTGGTCTGCTAGTCCACTTAGTGCTGCTTACTGAAACTGCTGGAGATTCCCATCAAACAATTCCCTGTGGAGCCGCGCTGTTGCCTGTTGTCTCAGCCCACAGCACAACCAACCGAAGATGATGTATATGGAAGAGTCTTTGATTATCCCTAAATGCTAGAAGCTGGGACTAGGAAAATTGTGGAGATGTTAGGGTAGTCCCTGAAGAAGGGCAAACTGGGTGTTCATGCTTTTTATTACATTTTTGTTTCTTTCTCACCTGTGTGTTCTCTGCAGTGCTCGGAAACTCAGTGTAATGAACAATTTAACTTTATAGTTTCCATTCAGTCTGTCATGTTGAATAACCACTAACACATTGTTCTTGAGGAAGCTGATCTTTTTTCTCTTGTCTTCATAGCCTCCTGTTGGAATTTTACTCCTTTTGCTAGGATTTAAATCTACCTAGTGGTTTAGGGGTGTATTGGAGCTCTGTTGTGGAAAATAGTGTCTTACATCATTGCCTCCTGTGTCCTCTTAATGATTTTAAAGGTCTCATTGCTACATCTCCTTTAGATAGCAATTTTCCACCCTGAAGATTAGTCTCCCTAGTCTGAGTGTCCCCTCCTGTGCTCAGGAGTTGCTTTTCTTTCTTTACTCCTTCTCAGTTCTGTTGGATTCTTTTCCAGGTGGGGCAATCAGAACGACCTGCAGGACTCCAGACTTGTAGTGAGTTTGTCATAATTGTGTTTTCTTTTGTTTACTGGCATTGTATTCCTAGTCACTTATTGCTGAACAAGTCTCAAGGACTTTAAGTAGGGTAGTTCTAATATTTGCTCTCATGTGCAGACAATGATCCTTCTGTTACTCCCGCTATGCTGACAGTGAAGGCAGTAGAACAAATGCAAAAATTTCCTTCTTGTTTGTTACTTCTGTCAATTGATGGTAAGGTTGCCACAGTAAAGGTATTAACTTGTGCTCCAGGCACAGTCATATCACTGACAGCAGCACCGAACTAGGCTGTGGTGGCCGCTATTTCTTTTTTGTTTCATTTCCCTTAATTTGATGATGGTAATCATCATTCTGCTGACTTCTCTGTTTTCTAGCTGAGATCCTGGTTCTAGGATCAGCTCCAGCATTCACCTTGCACATCGCTGATCAAATCATCATGGAAGTGAAACAGTAATTGTTCTTATTCCTTTTTGGGGGTTGTGTCTAGCTGTGACTGAAGCTGGTTTTGCTGCAGTTTGAATTCAGTAGGACTTTTATCCAGACTCAGATCAGTAGAATAGAGGAAATCTTGGTCTGAGCTTGTTTTCAGTTCAAGTTTGGATCTCTGGCAGGCATGAACCCCACAAGGTCTCTGCTCAATCCCCTCTATCCACCTCCATTTGAGTGCCCGATGTCTTTCCAACATTATCGCTGCCTGTCTCCCCTCCCTCAAGGGCTGCCTTCTCTCATTCTCTCTGTTCTGTCTCATTCAAATGGACTAATTGGTGAAAGAGGGCAGCAGAGATCCTTTCTAATAGTGTGTCTGCCTCAGCTAGGAAGAGGAGAGCTCCTAAGCAGAGAGATGTTTGTGAGCAGCCCAGTGCAGGACCGGGGGGGATGCCTGTGCTGTCTCCAAGGGAGGAAGTGCGGGGATGAAGAAGGGTGCAGCACAAGACAGAGATGCTCACATGTACCTGTGCAAAAGTTAGCTAACTACTAAGTCAGCAAAAGCTGAATCAGTCCTTAATTAAGGAAAGGCCTCAGAATTGTGTTGATGATAGAGCAAACGGGATGCAGTCCCAGAATGCGGGAAATATTCAGGCTTAAGTGTGTGTATGTGTTCTATAGGTGTGCCAACCCAAACCGAACACTGAAAATGTTGCTCAGTGGTCCTTTCCAATCCAAAAGGTTTTCTGAAAGTGAAGGTAAGTGTGACCTAAAAGACGGGGAAGTGTGAATTATGTTGGAGAGAAAGCATTGAATCCCTTCCCCTTGCTCCCAAGGGATTCTCTTCCCATTCCATGGAATTCAGAATCCATTAAAAATTGGGCTGGAAGGTGTCCCTCCTATGTGTGTGGAGTTACAACAATCGAGGCAGAATGGATGGGTGATTTCCTGTGGCACATTTGCCCAATCCATGCTGAGGGGCAATTAGTGATGGAGGTTTTGTAACTCCTTGTGCCAGTTCTTTCTGGTGCTTCTTGGTGTTTGCTCTAGTCCTTACCTTTTATAATTGTGTCTTGAATCTTCCAGAAACTTCATCCCTCTGTTGCTCAGCTGCAGGCTGTATACCCTGTTTATCTATTCCAGCATTGCCTTTTGCCTTTTCTCAAAGCAGAGCCGTGTTCACTCTGATCCACTAACCCTGCACTGTTTCTGGAGAACTGCTGTTTGGCCACATGCTTCCTGTTTTTAAACAGTTAAATACTCCAACATCCCTTTATACTTGTACTGCTTGTACTGGTTTAATTTTGCTCCCCCCCCCTTTTTTTTTCTGTCTGTTTCTCAAGATTTGTCAAGAGCATTTGAACATTCTTCCTTCAGCTCTCTGCTTCTCTGAAATGGGTTAAACTTGGTACAAACAATTTTTTGCTCTTCTTTCATTTTAAATTGGGATGTCAAATCATAATTCATCTTCTTATACCACGAGCAGCTGATGTACGTTGTTCTGTAGGTCCCATTGTCCATGTAACCTTAAATGAAATTTTTTACTGCCTTGTTGGTGGCTTTACCTCTTCCTGCTGGAAATAAACCTGGAATTTCAGGGCCAGAGAGCAATTTTTCACATTTAAGCTGTCTTGCTTAATTTGCTGTTTTATCTGTTTCCAAGTCAGATCATAATGACAATGTGGCATTTTTCATTAACGGTGTATCTTCCTGTCAGAAAATTCATATGAAAGTGAAAAGTGGCTCCCTAGAAAACTTCACCCACACCCTTGACTTTCTCAGACATTTTTTTAATTTAGAGATTTACTTTACCTCCACTCCCCTCCTGTCCTCCTTTCTAGCAGTGTCAATACTTTATGAGAGATCTAGAGAGCACAGGTACTCCTTGAAAGTTCTTGGTTGAGCACCTGAAAATAAAAAGAAATATGACACAAGAGGCAGTGCATTTTCTGAGCAATCATCGCACATCTCACACATCAGTTTAAGGGCAGCAGCCAAAGGCCTGTGAGCAGCCCCCAAATGTCTGAGTACCTGAAAAGGGCACAGACTTGCTGTGAAGAACAGTAATAGAGACAAGAAAATGAGAGGACAGAGGCAGCCTAGACAAGAAGATTTACTGAGTGGTGTAGAAATAAATACACTGCCAACAGCTTGTCACATGTTCCATTCACGCATTTACTGAACTCTGCAGAAATAGATGTGTTTAATCAAAGAAGTGGAACTTTTTAAGATCAGTTGGCAAGTGAGCCTTTGCCAGATTTGTTTTCTGGACATAAAGTTATGTCTGTAGCAGGATGGAAAATATTCCTTGATTCAAAGATTTACAGCAAGGATGAATTTACCAGTCAGGTAGATATTACGCCACAGTTTCACATGTATAATCCGAAGATTATCTCTCTGAAAATGAAACTTCTAAACTTTGATTCTGAGGTTTTGTGGGCCTTATGAATGATCTTTTTGGCATAGAGGCGTTTAGCCCAGAGCACCTTTCTCAGAGTGGTTCTACTGCATCTCTTTCCCCATAGCTGGTTTAACCCAAAAGTGAGAACTTCTTTTAGTGGAATAGTACTTTTAAATGAGAGTGGCTGATCTGGAGTGCACGAAGATATAATTCTCAAGTTATTGCCTCTCCTAGATTTTTATATTCAGTAGCTCCCACACTTCTTTGCAGCAGCTCTGATGACCAAAGACCTAAATTCTGATTGCTATGGACTTGGTGTTAACATTCATTGATGAAAATAGGCTCAAGGCCAAGAGTCCTATGTGAATATTTGTAATTCCTGTTAACCTCAGCAGTGCATGGCACACATTAAAATTACTTCTGAGACCTTCACCATCTTTTCAATTAAATTACTTACCTGTAATCTGGCCATTAGTAGTGTTCCCCCGTGGTGTTCCCCAAGGCTCAGTATTGGGCCCAGTCCTGTTTAATATTTCTATCACTGGCCTGGATGAGAGGATTGAGTGTATCCTCTGTAAATTCATGGACGATGACAAGTTGGGTGGTATTGTCAACTTGCTGGAGGGCAGGAAGGCTCTGCAGAGGCGTCTGGACAGGCTGGACCAATGGGCTGAGGCCAGTGGTGTGAAGTTCAACAAGGCCAAGTGTCAATTCCTGCCCTTTGGCCACAACACCCCCTGCAGCACTAAAGGCTGGGAGTGGAGTGGCTGGAAAGTGGCCCCAGGGGCAAAGGACCTGAACGTGCTGGTCAACAGTAGCTGAGTGTGATCCAGTGTGTGCCCAGGTGGCTTGGAAGGCCAGTGGCATCCTGCCCTGTATCGGGAATAGTGTGGCCACTGGGACCCAGGGAAGTTCTGAGCCCCTCAATTCAGGAAGGACATTGAGGTGCTGGAGTGAGTCCAGAGAAGGGCAACAAAGCTGGTGAAGGGTCTAGACGGTAAGTCCTATAAGGAGTGTTTGGGGAAGCTGGGGTTGTTTAGCCTGGAGAAAAAGAGGCTCTGGGAAGACCGTATCACTCTCTACAACTACCTGAAAGAAGGTCGTAGCCAGGTGGGGATCAGGCTCTTCTCCCAGGCAACAAATGACAGGATGAGAGGACAGAGTCTTAAGCTGCTCCAGGGGAGCAGCTGAACATCAGGAAGAATTTATTTGCAGAAAGGGTTGCTAAACATTGGAATAGACTGCCCAGAGAGACGGTGGATCACCATCCCTGGAGGTGTTCAAGAAATGCCTGAATGTGGTGCTTAGTGCTGTGGTCTAGTTGGTGATAGAAGGTTGGACTCGATGATCTCTGATGTTTTTTCCAACCTAAATGATTCTGTGATTCTGTGTAGTGGCTCCATATTAAATGTTAATGTCCTCTGCTCCTTTTTATTGGGTGTTATTCACCATCTATTATCTTTCTCCAGTTTTCAGATTTCTGTCTCTGTATTTTTATATATAAAGATTAAATAATGATCAGAATCTCCACAGACATACCAACAGACCAAAGGTTCAGCAAATCCAGTGTCCCCTTCCCACTGATGCTTGGAGAAGACTGTGTGCATGATAGTTCCTTTCCAGTACTCTCCCAGTCCTCCAGTACTGTCTAACCAAAGGATTTCTTAATTCTTGTGTGTTATATACGTTGGAAGTTTTCACCTTGAACCATTGTGAATATTTTATAGTCCCAGCATCCTTTGCTAAGAAGTTCTCCAGGTGGCTCTTTATAGAACAAACATGTTACATCTCCTTTTGTGTGCTTTGAATTTTGCTTCCACAAGCTTTGTTTGATGACCCTTTGCTCTACTACTGAAAGATTTGGTAAACAGTCCTTTCCTACGGTCCTTTTGAGGCTATGTGCAGTAGTTTAGGTTCTTATCATGTCCAAAGTAATTTCTCTTGCAGATTGAAGAGTCACAGCATGTTCTGTTTTGCATAGAAATATTGTTCAGCATGCAAGTGGATATGGATGAAATCTGGCTTTCTGCCTGTGGTGGATGGCTGATGACTGAACCTTGTATAAAGGCTGCTGCAAAGGAGGTGGCTGAATCCAAGTTTCATTCATCCTTGTTTCTGCCCACTTTAAGCAACTAATTTCTGAAATTAATGAAGTATTTGCTGTTCTTTCCCATAACTTCATCATAGGGTTTGTTACTGAAGAGTTTTCCAGCACAGAAGCTGAATATTTGGTTTCTGTTGTGTTCCTGCCTTGAGCTGGTATAGAGGAACGAATGGTGTGCAGTTAGTCCTTGGGCTGATATTAATCAGCACAGCCCTGTTATTTCAGAAAAGCAGTGCAGCTGGGTTAGCCAAGCCTTTTGATGTGTATAGGAACTGCTTAGTTTCCTATCATAAAAGTGGTTAAGTGTGTGCCTGACTTTAGGCATCTTCCAAAGAATCACGCTGAACAGGAGTTGATGCAATAAACCTTCTCCACAACACAATATTCCTCATCTGATGTTTCAGTATATGCAGTAGTCAAAATGTTTGCACATGCTGTATTATTATCATAACCCCCAGTGAACTTGTCTCCCCAGCTGGAGCTCAGATATACAAGATAAAGTTAATTGGGCTCCCTTTCAAATGGAGAATTTAGACCTCCTTCCGGCTTTTCAGGTAGAAGAACGTGTTTTGGACTGCTGTTATCTCTCCTTCCTCCCTTGAGCAATGCTAAGTCAAATACTGTAAACTGATAAACGTTATTCTAACATTGGTAACACTTGTATAAACTCCAGTGCCGTTCCCTTCTTAACACCTCCCACTTCCTTGCATCCGTGTAAATTCTTTGCCCCAGCGTGGTGCACAAAGGTCCGATACGGATCGTGTAACACACCCAGTACAATGAACGCTTTCTTTCCGTCTTTGCTGGACTCTGGAGCTCTTTTGCTTTCCTTCTGTTCAGCACTGAAGCCCAGGCCAGCTTGCCAGTGATTTATTGGGTATTCAGGGTTTCCAGTGATTTACATTTTCCATCTTCCCTTGAAGGCATTCGTGCTGCTTCAGAAGGATGTGGCATTTGGCTTAAATGTGAAATATTCTTTGCAGTGATCTGACTTCTGAATTCAATAGTCTTACCTTCTTCATAGGAGTTTTGAAAGCAGTAGTAGCTGGATTTGGGCTTTAGAAACAATAAAGAGAAAATTTCTATTTGGAAGCAAATAAAATACCTAACAGTTTTGGTTTGTTTTTTCTTTGCTCTGGAAAGAGAGAAAGAAATCTTGGTGTGATTGACCCTGATAAATTAATTTGGAATATACAATGAAGTCCATCTTTTCATAGTTACTTATCTGATTGGAAGACGCTCTTTTGTTTCTGCTTAAGGTGTAGGCAACAAGGGAGAACCCACTCTTCCCTTCCATACGTAATCATTAATGAAGGATCAGCTTTTCATTTTAGGAGCATTTCTGGGAATATTTATGAAGAGATTGCATCCTTTGGTTAAAAAGCAAGACCAGACTATTCCCTTCTTTCTCCCTGCCCGCAGTTCGTTTCCAGGTTGGTTGAATGAAAGTTGTCATTTAGCCATCGGTTCAGAGAACCCCAGGACACTTGTTTTAAGGATTTACCAGCAACCTCTAAGTCTTGTCTTTCTAAATCTGCCCATAATGATGTGTTGGGGGGGTCCTCTGCACACTTCAGGCAGTCAACTGCCAGAAGCAAACTACCCACCCTAAGAAGTGCTAGATTCTTAGGAACATAAATTAGAGCTTCCTGCTGTTGTAATTAAAATAAATTCAGTTCTCCAGCTAGCTGGGTGTCTGCAGGGCACACTCCCCTTTGTCTGGAAGGTCCAGGATTTTTATCTGCTGGGGAAGTAATGTGGGCTGTGGGGATACATCACTGAGGCTGTGCTTCCCTCTCCCTTCTGCTGAGGTGTGTCTTGCCCACAGGCACTGCATGCACAGTTGGAGGGTGATTTACACATTCCCTGAGAGAATGAGAGAGCAAAATGGCAGCCATGGCATAAGGTTTCAAAGCTCTTGTTTTGTACTGTGCTGTCAACAGACTCTTGAGAGTGGAGGAGAAGGGTAGCCCGGGGAAGGTGAGAGTTAGTACCATGGAGTAGTGCTGTTCCACAGTGGCATCTGCTTTCACTCTGAATCCAACAGCACTGAAATTAAGCCACATGAGAACATGACACTTCCTCCATGATGGTCCACCCACTGCAGATCCATTGCCTTTCTTCAGCCTCATGGCTCAAGCAAATGAAAAGTCCTCTTCAGGTGCAATGTCAGCTTGTTTGATTTAGCTCTAACACCCTCTGGCCCAAAGTGAATATCTAAAAATCCATCAGATAGGATCACTTGCAGTATTTTTGAATAAAGCTGTTGAACTTAAGCTTTTATAAAACCTATAAAGCAGTTTGTCTTTCTTTTAATATCATTGTTGCATGCTATAATTTTAATTGCAATATTCTCTCTTGCAAGGCTTTTAAAGATTAGTTCTTGAAAGGTGTTGGAAAGGTGAGAATGATAATTAAATCTTATCTCAAGTGTAATTTTATGGTTATATTGTACTATTCCCCAGAAGTATGGTTTTGAAATTGTTGTGGGCTGTGAGCAAATCTCTGGGGCATAACTGAGAAGAAAGTGCTAAAACATGACTCTTCAACCCAATTATTTTTATGTCTGCATTGGAATGAATTTTCAGCTTCTGGAACTTCTTTGATCATTTCACTAGTGTCATTAAGTAATTACAGTAAAAGAAATAGTCCTATCCTTAAATATTGCTGTTTGTCACAAATTGTTGGAAGCTAGAGAGCTGAAAGGATTCTGTCTGAATTCCCAGAACCAAAACTTTCTCTGTGTGTACAACTATAGACTCGCAAAGGCATCTGAAACGTCCCAGGCAATGACTTCAGTCCTGAGCATGACTTATTCCTTCTTGGAATAGAGTTCCAGTTAGAATTATTTTATTTTTCAGACAAGATTATTCTCAGCTATCCCAAAAGAGAAATGGAAATCCAGTTTTGTGATTATTGGAGTTATTTGTGAGTCTGGATGAAATTCAGATGGGAGTTTGGGCTGGGTAGAAGGACAAAATCCCAGGAAAATGTAAAGGAAATGTTTTAATATTGATCTAAATGAAACTTTCTTTCCTTTTAATAACATTTCTCATTCTTAGAGAGTATATTGTTTTTAAAATACTTCTGGTGCAACCTGACACTTTTGTTCTACCCACAAAAAAGATTTTCTTATTTATTCGTTTTTGCTGAGAAATATTTGATTTCTGGTCATCCTGAGTCTGTGCATTTTAAAACTTTCCTTCATATTCATATAGCTGTAGTTAAATTTGCAAGGTTAGATCCTGGGAATGATTGAATCAAAGGGAGAATCAGAGGGCATTGCTTCTGCAGAAGCTTCTCACAGCATGGAGCTTGCTGCAGATCAGGCACTTTGTTAGTTCACGCTTGTGCCCAGATGGACCTTGAGCCAAATCTACCCTGAAGCCCTTCCACCCTGTAGTCCTGATGTTGCCAATTCTCTGTGGGTGATGTGGAGCCCACGTTCACGACCAGGCTCGAGCATTTTCCCGTGTGCAAATCTGCAGGGGCAACTTAAAAGCTGAGCTTAAAAGAAGGACTGAGCCCAGAAAAGGCATCTGCAGCTCTTGAGCAGAGTGGGACTTTTCGGAGAGGGATTGCCAGCAGGAGAACCTCTGTCTTGCTGTGAAGGAACTGTCCAGGAACTGGCAAAGGTGGATGGTAAATCTCAGATCCCGACCCTAGAAATAACAGCTAGCCAGAAGCTTACTGGTTTCAGAGTCAGCCCTGGGTGTCATTCCTGAGAGCTGGAGGAAACTTTGCATTTTGGAAGGATTCTGATTGCACATTTTGAAGGGTGTAGTATAAGTACCTGCCTGTGAGCTCAGCCTTCTTCCCAGGTAGAAGTATATTTGGAGAGGCAAAACCCCAGGAAAAATTCCTATGCTGCAATGTATGCTTTGCACAGAAAACAGGAAACAAACCAAATGTTTCTGCTGGTCATATTTAAGCATAATATTATATTTTCATCAAAAGCTCATATGGAATGTAATTTCTTTTATTCTGACTTTTCTCCAGTGTATTTTAGACACTCTCAAGATTATACTTACTGTCAAAAGTGCTTTACAAATCTAGGGAGTTTTACATTATTTTTTTTCTAAAGAGATTTTTGAAATTTTGTGGGACTAACTTGTATTTTTTAAAACTTCCTAACAAAATCTAGGTCTAGACAGAGGTTGATTTTTGCAGACGTTAGGCCATATTTCTCCCCCCCCCCTTTGCAATCTCACAATTGCATGACTTCTCAGTGACACATTCATAAGGAGAAAAGAGCACATTCCCACCCTCTTGCTTTAAAATGTATCCAGGAGATAATATGAAAGGCTTTATAGTCCTAATGATTTTTTTCCCCCCTAATGTTTATTTTAAAAAGTGTTCCTCTGCAGGGGGTTGATCCAAAGCCCATTGAAGTCAGTGGGAATTTTTCCATAGAATTCAATGAAGTTTGGATCTGGTCCTTAGATAGCTCCAGGAGGTAGCCTGCTCATTTTTTGCAGCTGTCCTTGGGGGTGTTGGAGGAGAGCTGCTGCACTGGCAAGTCCATCCAGAGTGGAGCATGCTATTGATTATAAAGCATAACTCCTGCAAAATTTCAGCTGGAAGGGAGTGGGAGCCTCTGCGTAATAATCAATAGCACAATATGAGGCTGTATCAAGGAACTGGCTTTTTAACAAACACTTTTAAAACAACAAAGGGGACGAGATGGTTTTCATTTAAAGGGCAAACTCCCCTTTATTCTTGGGATTCCAGGCAGATTAGCCCTGGTATGTCCTCTAGTGCTGTACTGAAGGTATCCATGCTGCTTTCTGTTCTCTTTGCAAAAGCAGCACGTGGAATACCTGCCCTTTTAAATGTAGCAGTTAAGTTACACCTTCTTGTTTGCTTTGTAAAGCTGCTCAGCATCTTATGAGTGAGAGAGCTTGCAAAAGGCAAAAAAAGAGTTTTGAGGGGAGCAAGCTGAACTGCTTCTTCCAGTTCCACATTTTCACAGCATCTAGTGGCATGAAAGTCCTCTGTGACTCCAATTTCGTGTCTCTAACACTGCTTATCTCTTGTGTTTACTTAAGTGTGTTAATGAAGGCAGACTCATAAGAACAGACAGTACATGTGTACTTGTAGAGGGTATTAAGCTAAAAATCCTAATTTGGACCCAGCTTTAATCTTGACCAGAGATGCCTGGGCCCATTCTGCTCATGGCAGCTCCCATGCACATTCCTGGCAAGGCAAACCTCTGTAAGAGTTTGCACGGAGCAGCTGACTGCAAGGGTTTACCAGCTGTGTGTAGCCAGATCTCTGTGCTTGCAAGGGGTCTCATGAAATTTTGCCTTTTAGATGCTGCTCAGGTTCAGCACCAGGTATGTAGCCGAGGGCAGAGCATGTCTTCGCAGAAATGTGTTCTTTCATCTTATCCCAAGCATCAAATACATATTGTGGTTGTGCTGCCCCTGACAGTAGAACTGTAGCTGGTTAAGCATAGTGGTGATTCCATCCAACACAGGGGGGGAACCTCCCCCTTGTTTTTCTCTGCACTGGTCATTTGGTATTGAAATGCAATCACACAGGGCCATGAATTTTTTTCCCTTTTCCACTACTCTTGGAAATACATAAAAAAGGCCCCCAAACGTCTGGGTCCTGATGTTAAGGTGAGGTGGGAAACTAAGGCTAAACAGTAATAAGAAGGCAAATCCTCAATGATGATAATATTCCAGAAATCAATTATATGAAACATAATAGTCAGAGAAGGCCATAATTCCATCTGGTGCAGCTGCTTGTCTCGGACAGTGGGAGATAGTGTGTGGCAGGGCAGAGCGTGAGCAGTGGGTGACCAAATGCTTCTTGTACAGGTTCTCCTAATCTACACAAGTTGGTTGCAATGGGGTTTCCTGAAGTGCTAGCCTTGATTTAAAACTCGACAGCAGGGAGTTTTTGTCCCTTTGTGTCCTCTGCCATAACTTTTCTATTTCTTCTTTGCCTAATAGTGTTGATGGTGTCCTGGGGCAGGACCACCAAGGTGAGAATCTCCCTTTCATCTTATACCACTGCCTTTGAAGTTCATTTGGCATCCCTCAGTTCAGGGTTGGAAAAGACCGACCATCCCGGTCACTGCCTTTATGGCAAAATTTTATCTCTTTTTCCAAATATGTAAATGTCTGAAAAGTGGGAATTGGAAGGACCAAGTTTAACACTTTTACATTTGTATGTAGGCTTGTTCTGAAACAAAGCTATCATTTGGAAATATTAGTGATTCTATTTGCAGAAAACCATAGTACATATGTAGTAACTTGTACCTTTGGATTAAAGAAGTTTCCTGTAACTTAAAGTACATTTGTTTTTGAAATTTAGCACTTGGGAGTTTATCTAGTTTTGACTGAGAAACTGTTAAGATCCTTATTAGTGTCATTTTTTTCTCATCTGATGGAAAGATTGTCGCATTTTATTAATGTTCTTATTTGTCACAGCAACATTATATACAATAGATGTGTTTGTATCTGTTCTGTATTTCTGCTTCTTAAGTCACCCAGCCTTCCACAACAAATCTCAAATTCCTCCAAATGTTCAAAATATTTCTCCTCCTCCTCTCCCTCTTTTTCTGGTTTGGGTAGAAGTTGAATAGAGCTGATTAATGGTTTTGGAGGAGAGAGGGGATAGGAGAAGGGACCGTGTGAAACCTCTAATTACTTTAATCCCTTTTCACATAAAATTGGGGAAAAAAAAGAGACTAATTCCCAGATGCAAAATGCAGAAAGCCACCAGCTCAGAAACAGCAAAACTGCCTGCAGGGCTCTGGGGGGATGGATGCAGGAGGCTGGCTTGGCCTGGTGTTCCAGCGCTGGTGTGGTGGGATGGTCCTGGGTGGTAAAACACTTGAGGAACAGCTTTTGGGGGACTGGTGGTGTTCATGCTGGTCACTGATTGACATTCATTTATTAGAGATAGGCTTGATACTTGGGGCAGGGGAATACAGATAGATAAGCACTGGACTGCATTCTAGGTTGAGGGTTACCTGAGGAGCTGCAGCAGTGGTTGAAACAATGCTTCCTGTGGCTGTGTGTGTGTTGTAAGTCCCAGTGTTGACACCTGTGCAGATGCTGAGGAACAACTTGTTGCTCAGTGGGGTAAAATGTTCCTCCGGTGAGGAGGGGAGGGGGTGCTGCAGTGCTTCTGAAGGTCTTATGCACCTTCCACACCTCTGCACTGCAGCTGGGAGGGCACGTGTTGTGCTCCCTTGATCTTGCTTGGTTTTAGCATCTACACTGGCAGTATGACCTATGTGTGCATGACAAACCACACTGATTGTACGCCTGCATGTGTATATACATACATGGTGTGTGTATATAACAGCTGGATGTGCAGTATGTTTTGGATTTAGCCTTTCTTTTAATTTATTTCTTTATCACACGTAGCTCTCAGTTCTTGTACGTTCTTGGCACAGCTGATTATGTTTTTATTTCCAGTGGATGAGTCTTTTCCACCATCACTGTGAGGTGTGAAGGATCAGTGCTCTCAGTTGTGTTTAAATGGATTTAGGGAGCCAGTTGGCATTGATAGTTCTAGAAGTGTGATACATATTTTCTTATACCTACAGATACATTTAAATCTCACGCCTAAAACCATTTCCCCCTCTGTTGAAGACATAAATGCTTTCTCTCTTTTCATCAATAGCTCTACAAAAGAAGGAAATTTATATTTAATGAGGGCCTGTCTCCTGGTGTTTACAAATTCCTCTGTGACAAGACTACAGCACTAGCACATGGAGACATTTATACTTTAATAGGATTTACCTTTACAAATATCTGAAAACCTTTTAAAGCAGAGATTAAATTGTTTAGCTCAATATTTAATCTGTTACTTCCTCTTTAAAGATGCCCAGTGGAATTTGTCATACACTGAGCTGATAACACGTAATATTGATCAGTCATAAACATAAAACAGAGAAATCTCAGGAAGTCTTCTGCAATCCTTTTCTTTTTAATTAAATTTTGATCTGAACTGCTTTTGATTAATTTTCTTATTTGTAAGTATGTGAATTCTGGGGGCCAGCAAGTTTCTTAAGTTGCCTGGCATTGGTCTCTGGTGAGTGGCTCAGCTCAGGAACAGTATGATTGCATTTTTATGGTTTTCAGATATTTAATAGCTTCTTCCTGTCATTTTCTGAATGAGTGAATAAGGTTTAGCCCTCTGGGAGCCAGCGCAGCATCGGAGAGTGGAGAAAATGACTCGAATCTGTGTACTTGACTGATTGCCTTAGTCTTAATTGTTCTCTTAATTAGCTGCAGTAGCAACTGCATCTGGGGAGAGATCACAGTATTGGTAAACAGCTCCACCTTGGAGCCCTGTGTAATGCCTTTTGGAAACATGACAATGAGCTCTGTATCTCCGCTGAGACACAAACCTGCCAAATCTTCAGCCCCTGAAGTCTTTGGTCTCCTCATGTGATCTGTCACTCTCATCTGTGAGATGCAGGCCCCCAACTGTTTGTTCTTAAACAAATTAAGCTTTAATATGCCAAAAGCCAGCTTTATTGAGCAGAATAAGGGAAGAGGAAAACAAAAGAGTGTTGGTGGAGGGTTGTTCAGACAACTTGAGGGTGTTACCCAGATTAGAAGCGGGAGACAGATGTGCTTTGGGGGGAGTCAAGGCAGGCTCGAAATGTTTTATGGTGGGAAACCCAGGCAGTCTGAGGTCAGAGAAGATGTCGAGTGTCAGAGCAACCTTCTTCCTGTGGGGGTCAGTTCAAGCCATCAGTGAGAACTCCTGGTGCAGCCCAGCCACAGACTCCAAAAGGGAGTTATTTAGTGTGTGTGTTGAATGAAAAATACTGTGTGGTGGTGGAATTGCCCACCAGTCCAGCTTCATTTCCCGTCAGCTCAGTGACTCTCTCTGAACTAAGCTGAGACTTGCAAGGAGAGGTGTGAGGTTTAAGGCTGTATTAAGATTTGTGTCATTTAACTTCTACTTCAGCTTTGTAATGTGGTCTGTGCAAAATTAGGCATGGTGGATCATTAGAACTTGTGGGTTTTAACAGTATCTGCTAATTTTTAGGAGCTTTCATTGTTTAATGCCTGGCCCGAGATAAAGCCATCCATTTAAGCAGAGATTAAAATGGGTTTTATTTATCACTGCATCCACACTGTGAGTGCTTATTACAGGGCCTATGGCATTCCATGCAACATGGCACTGCCAGCAAAAAGTGTGAATTAATGGGATTTTTAAGTCTGACTGAGACAGGTTTGGTTTTGGAGGCAGACAATGACCAAAATGTTCTGTTATTTTTTTATTCTTTCTTTAATCCTGCAAGTAAACAAACCTACAGTAATATTACAATATTCCATTTGCAAGAAACAGCCTATTCCTTTTTGTGTTTATCCAAATGAAAAGAATACTGCTGGATTTTTTTTTTTTGTTTTGTTTTAGTGCTGCCAAAAGGAAATGCATGGGAAGGCATGAAAAGGTTTGTTGCTGTGTCTCACCTGGGTTTCAAAAGACTTATTTGTAAACTAGTGGGTATCTCTTTCTAAAGTGCCATCAGTGCCAGAAGTTAGGTGTTTTCTAAATCTCACAGACTTTTAGCTCACAGCATTGTCATTGGATTAATATTATAACTGAAAACTGATTGTTAGCAAGATTACACTTAGTCTACATGGTTGACCTTATCCCTATTTAGTAAGAATTTGTGATTATTTCACACTGTAGTGGTGTTGGATTTGCAACATTCCTCCTGCAGGAATCTTTTAGATATCCTTCCTCTTGAAGCTTTTCTGTGCTGAGAGTTACCCTTTGTAGCTCTAAAGCTTCTATTGAACCCCTTCCTGAACTTTAGCTGTGAAAGGAAGGCAGGTTCAGGCGGATAACGAGCAGATAATGTGTATGGGATAAAAAAGGCCGTTTAGTCAGGTTTGTAGTAGTTAATTCTGAAATTAGTAGTGAAGGTTAAACTACATTTTATTATATTAGGGACAATAAAATTCTGTAGGGAACTATGGGTGCTGGAATCCAGTATCAGCAGTGGTTGAAGTTTTATGGCAAATTAACTAATCCTACGAAAAAAGCAGAAATGAAATCTAGGTAGCAAATGCAAGCTATTTATTCTAAGCCTGGCTTTACTGTTTTTAAATTCCTCTGGAAAACTAAAAGGGCAAATCAGATATTTAAAAATAATATTACTAATGTGGCAAAAAAAAAAAGGAATTCATTCACTGTAACTGTAGCAAGTATCCCTCTTGCTGTTCTGTGAGCAACATAAGCATGAAAACCATTTGCAGCTGCAACAGAGAGATGTGAGGTAAGTGGACATTCAATAGGAAAGTCGAATTTGGAGAAAGGTAGCTCTAAATGGGTTGTCCTTCCCTTTTTTCTGCTTAGCCCTTCTGATCAAACAGAGGACAGATGTAGGGGAGAGCGGCACTGAAAGAATAAATGAAGTGGATTCTATGCCAGGACTCTGAGATGAAGTTTAATTAGATAGGATGTGTAGAATAAAGGTGAATAAAACATCCAGTTCTGGTTTTTACTAAAAAAACCCAACAAAAGTTTGAAGCGCTTCCTCCTGATACAGGCACCCACTTATTTCTATGTGTACTTACTCTTGGAAAACACTTATGTCCGCTCATTCTCTGGTGATGACTAATGAAAATATTAATACTCTGCTGTTTAAACCAAACCAAAATCCTAAGAGCCAGTGAGCAGACTATTACCACAACTGTACTAGTATAAATCCAGAGTTACCCCCTCTAAGTAAAATCAGCAATTCTTGGAGAAACTTGCAACAAGATCATAATGTGATCTCATGTAAATAACAGTTTTAAAAGCCTTAGTTAAAAGCCATGGGTTACTGAGCAGTATATTCTAAGGGCAAAACAGAATTAACAACAATATACCTTACCCTCAGTTTCCTAGATTTTAATTTTTAAACTGTTCACAATTTGCTTTACATTTGTCCTACAGTGGTTTTAAGCTAACTTGGGCAAATTCATCTTTGAATATCATTTGTCCGGGGGGGGTGAAGAAAGCTTTTGTTGGAAATAGACACTTGTGCTTATTAAAAGTTTTTTTTAATGAAGTGAGATTAAGAATTTGTTTACTAGATGTGTCTTGTTGCTTGATTAGCCACGTACCTTTCTTGTATCTCCACCTCAAGATACCCTTGCCTGTTAAAGAGGATGATGCAGGGAAGGTAGGCAGAAGCTGTAGGTTTATCAAGAAGGGAAGTTAAAAGCTGCTATTTGTAATCTTGTTTTATAAACGTGATGCCCATTCCTAGATGTCCAAGTCCCATACTCTGGCTCTCAAGCTTAGCATTGGCTGTTCACCTTAAACTCTGATCAGCCCAGTGTGTTCATTCTCCAGCCCAGAGAAGTTTCTTCCTTACAGAGCAGGGCAACTGAGGCAAAATGAGAACAAATGACCTCTAAGTTGCCAAGTTCACACAGAAAGTCTTGGAGGGCATACTAAACAAATCAGTACAAAACACCTCTTTCCTATCCCAGTTTTAAAAGAGAATAAAAGGCTGACCTTGTTCCCAAATCTGTTTTGCATTTATTTTCTTGAGTAAGTGATATAAATGCAGTTGTAGTTGGATTTTCTGAGGCATTCCATTAATTGCAGGTATCCAGAACCCCTCTCATGTATCACTGTGCTTCTAAAGTACCCTGAATTCACTTTGTGGCAAAACATAATTTGGAATAGATTATGGTTTAAATGACCTCAATATCTTTCTGTTGTGTGCTTGACTACTTTTAATAGGTAACAGATATGTTTTAGTTCACACCATGGCGATAGAATAAGGCTGATTTTTGGTTAATCTTCGTAGTGATTAACCAAAAAAGAAAGATGCAGATCCGAGTGAATAGCTGATTCACAATGAATAATTTATTCAATAAATTGTTTGTGCAGATTGCAGAATTCTCTGATTTATTTGCTGTAGGAAGTTGCTCACAAAGTTCTTCAATTAATAATTTATTGTTTGAAGATTGTTCATAAATACTTGGGTTTGTGCGCTAGTGATTTGCAATTCATATTTTATAATTGTTAGTCTATTTTAGCTTGCTGCCTGGTTGGACAATCAGCTTTCCTAACTAATAAGTGTAAGTTGTGAATATTGCAATTCTATATTCAGGTGGAACTAGACGTGATGATTTTTTTATTAGTTTGTTTTGGTTTGTTTTTACTTAAAATATGGTACGTTCAATATTTGATAACTTGTGCTATTCATGTCCAAGGACCAAAGTTTGGATTTGAATGCCTACTCATATATTCAACTTCCATGTGTATGTTACATTGAGGAAGGATGATACAAAAGGTCAGTCAAATCAAACCCCACAAGGACAGCAAAGTCAGCCAAAAAAAAAAAAAATTAGCAAATCTGCTTTGCTGCATTGAAATGCACAGTCATGGACAGGTTCCCCCTGCCTGCCACTGTCCATTCAGCTCTACAAGAATCATACTCAGGTCAGCATAAAAGTCTGTATTTGTCATTCATTCACATATCGATAATAAAGGTGACCAAGGTTTTACTCAAGGCTTAGAGCTGAAGACATACTTGGTGAAATATTGGTTTTGTGGTGATCTTTTTTCTGTCTGGAGATGAAAATCTGTTGAAGGTAACAGCAATCACCATGGTTTTTGGTTTTCTTTTGGCTTTAAGAGTGAGAACTGATTATCAAGACAGTGTAATTGTTAAATTTACATAACCTGCACAGTCTGGATTCTGAGAATCCAGAGTGTTTTACTCAAATACTGATTACTACAAATTTTTAAATGTACTACTGGTGCCAGTATCTGGCAAAATTTTGCCAAGCAGAGCCTATGGAGAAGAACTTCCTTTTCTTATGACCAAATCTCCCGGGTCTTTGAATGTCTCCAGACCAAATCTCAGTTCTTAGTTGTGTTGATCAGAAGCCAGAATGTTTTGGTGAGATTTTGTGGGAAGAGGAGGTGTATTAAAAATTGTCTTAGGTGCTTGGAAAAGCGTCCGTGGATGTGTGCAAAAAATAATTCTCACAGTGGTTCTGATTAGCTTCCTCTAAACTGCATGAAAAAGTGTAGCATCTTTTTTACATCCAAAATTGAATCCCTCATTGCGTACTATTAATTTTGGGTAAGAATGACTTAACCTACTAATGTCAATCTTTTTTTTTTGGTCAAGCACCGATTTAACCAACCCCCATAATAATTATATAAACTACTGTCCATTCTGGGCCAGATTCCATCATTTAGTGAAGGTGCATTTGGGATGTAACAACCCAGAGCTGTTCGGTGTAAATGTTCCTGTAATTCTGACCATTACTTTTTTTATTCCCGCTGACTTTCCATTGTATTATCTTTGGAAAGGAATAATGTCAAAAGGTTTATATATATATATATACGCACATATATAATTTTAGTGCTTATGTTATCAAAACCCCTCTGGGATATCCTTGCTTGTCTCTCCTTAACACGCTACTTCCCCAGGCCCCCCTTCCCCTGCTCTCCCTGGTGTTTTCTCTGAGAGCAAAGTAAAAATTAAATAATAGTTGACATCATTTGGTTGGACTTGTGCTCAGATTCTCTCTATTATTCATGTGATCTTTCATATTATTTTTCTTTTTCATTCACCGTTATGTTTTATTTACTTTAATGAGCTGGATGCTGGGCTTCAGCCTGGGACTGTAGGGAGACCTGGCTTGCTTTCAAACTATTGTTTTGCTGTGGTTGAGATTAACGTCATCAGGATTTTCCTCTCTGTTATTTATTAAATCTTTTCTTTGCTTTCACCCTCCCTCTCTCATGTGTGAGGAGTACCTTGGTGGTGGTAGTGAAATAGAAGCCGCATAAAAAAAATGGTGAATAGAGGTTTGGAGCCTCTCATTGCCGCCTTTGACTACGGACACGCTAAGGGTAGCGGATCTCCTATTTTAGTTGTTCCTCTTTTCAAGTCTGAGTCAGCTTTTAGCGGAGGAAATACGTACATATAAGCTGGACTTCTGTGTAAATTCCCTAATTCTCGTTTTCTGCAGGAATTTCTGGTCAGTGACATCTCTGTGCAGAGGTAGCCCTCGCCAAGCCAGTTATATATATGTGGTGTTGGTTAAATAGTGACAGAGGACAATTAAAAGCCTCTGTACCTTGGCTGCAAGGCTGGAAGGGAAAGGAATTGCCTTTGCAGATCTCAGCTGCAAAGCAAGCGTGTCCTTTGGTCAATATGTTGAGCTACATGTGCACTTAGGGCTGGCTTAGATTCTCCCACCTGCCTTTTGCTGGCTCTAAGCACTCGAAGGTGCCTATCCACTCAGAGTTTTAGGCAAAATTTAGGCTGTTTTGTGTTTTCTGCCCAGTGTGTACTATTTTGAAGAAGGGAATGTTTGAGCCTAGAATTTGGTATTCATGGGATAATTTTTGCTTGAAAGCAACGTTTTCAGTGTGTCTGGAAATGTGGAGCATCTCGTTTTTTGGTTGATGGCCATGAAAACGAAGAGGATTTATATCAGGGAGTTCGGAAATATTTCAGTTTTACTTGGTCTGGAAACAGACTGGATGGATTAACAGCAGAGGGAGGCAGATGGGTTCACTGTAATAGCTGGAAGAAGGATTCTTTCCTCAAAGGGTCCTCTACCTGTGCATGCCTCTTTGGAAAGGTATCTATCTGTTTTGGCTTTTTCTGTTTTCTAGGAAGGATTTACTGCATCGGCAGTCTTCAGCACTGGAATGAAAGGATATGCTGAGACTGTAGTGAAGTCCATGGCACAGTTTCTTTTCAAATGTACAAGTACTCAAAAGTTTTCAGGTCTTTTTAGGCTATTTATCATATGAGAAAATATTTGATTCTCAAGTGCATTCCTGCATTCCCAGGCTGCTTAAGTCAAGGTTATTTTGTCTCTGCTTTTGAATAACTTGATTCCCAGTGAATCTACTCAAGCACATTCAGAAACATTGATACACATCCCCTTTTTCTGTTGAACTACCTTTCTGTCTGAAATTTCAGTCATTGTAGAAGATTATTTTTTATTTTGTTTGTATTTCCTCAGTGTTTGTCTTTATTCTTAATCCTCCTTGACCTGGGAAGACGTTTGTATTGATCCCAACATGTGGGTCTCAGACTGTGAAACTTAGTCAGAGCTGACCTTTGAGTGTCTCCATCCTCATTCATTTGAGCACAAAGAGGGCTTTGGATATCTGGTCTCATTTATCCTTTGGAAGTGCCCTTTTTTCCCCAGATAGATACTCCTATAACTCTTCTTTTTGGTGGCAGAACTCTGAATCTTTAGGTTTGCCAGTCCTGTGGAATAGCATGACCGCAGATTTTCCGGTTAAATGTGGGCTGAGTTAGGGGGGTGTTGTGAAGGCACCAACCCCAGAAGAACTTCAAGGCTTTAAGAAAATTCGGTCTAATCCACAGACTTCTGGAAAGCATCTCAGAAGGACTCTTTTGAGGGGTTGTTTTGAGCAGGATGACTCAGTGGAAGATCTGTCACTAGAGCTTTCCTTTATGTAAAATCCTTTGCAATGGGATTCCGCAAATGTTGCCTCTGCTTGCAGTGTTAGTTAGTGTAGAATACCTCTGTCTGATTCTTCTGTGTGCTGCTACTGTGGAAGGCACTAATTAAAGAAGTATTTGATTTTAACAGCAGCTTTCTATTCAGTTTTGCCATTTACAATGTTTTCAATTGAAATTACAGACCAGTTGATCCATGATAATTGGTCTGTACTGAAGCTGGACCAAACTTGCTACTCAGGAAGCAACTCAAGGTGTACCCCCTCAAGTTTCTGCCTTCAAAAGATATAGTTAAAGATAAAAGCATGGTAATGATATTTGTGTTTTGTTGAGTATACATTACCTTAGGCTTGGCACAAAGTAGTTTTCAGGTCTTAATGACTTGGCTTTATCCTGAATACATTGGCATTTGTGGGCACTTCCAGCAGCACCTTGAGCAAATCAGGCCATTCACCAAAATGGTCCATACCATGTGCATCTCGAGTTGTCACAAGGGAGTTCTCCCAAGTACTCCCTTTCCTTGCTGCCATGGCTCAGTGGAACCCTTAAAAGCTCAGGTGGTACTCTTGGCCCTGTCACGCAGTGGCAGCTGATGCCCATCAGATGGCACAAGGCAGTGGAACAACATGCAGTGACCAAAATGTACGATTTTCAGTCAGTAATTAATATAAGTGGCGCAGGGGAGCAACTGCAGCAGTTGTTGTAGTACCAGTACATTAAAAAATACCATTTGCACATTAATTCTGTTCGTGGATAACAGCCTTTTATCCATATGTTTCTGGCTTATCCTTGCAGTTTATTTTCTAAATAAAATTGAAACTTAACTAATATGGTATTGAGTCTCTTGCTGTTTCAGTTTGTCAGACTTTCCAATAAAAAGGCCTTGTATATGATGGCTTCATGCTTTTGGTATGTGTCAGAAATAGTTCTATGCATATACATTACAAAATTAGGATTCAATTTTTGTTGTGTAGCCATAAAAAATTAGATTATATAATTATTATGTTTTCCTTTCTTATCTTTTATATTTTTAATATAATTTTTGAGGATGCCACAGGGCACTCCTGCTGCGAATTAGCTGCAATAAACTCTCTTAAACAGATAAACATCAAAGAGCGGTAATGTTTTAAAATGAAGCAACCTGCATTCAAAATCCAATTGCTTTATGTTGTAGATCTTGAATGCTTCAGCTGCTGAAAGTGAATGGGGTTTCTCAAGGGCACAGAGAAGTTGCATTACTGGGATTTTAATGCAACAGGGATTACTCAATGAAGTTGCTAGAAAAATCCATTTGTTTTCATAGGAACAAACTTCCTTCTATTTTTCTCGTTCCTTATGGGGAATATCAAGATGTGAAGAAATTCCCTATTACCAGGAATCCTACAGTTGTATTTAGGCTGTTGTTACTGGAGGAGTTCACAAAGTCTTGTGGATTTTGTGGTGAATTCTGGCGAATAGTTGATTACCTGCAAATTTTGGTGGGAATATTAACCAAGTCAGTTGTTTTTAAATAGTTTAGGGGTGTTACTGTAAATCTGGCATTAATGTTGAACCTGGAACTGCTACCAGAACTCAAGTGCCAAGCCTAGATTCTATTCAAGTGCCGTCAATGTGACAAAAGGTCCCAAATCTGAATTGTCTGCATTTCTGGACATCTGCTTTGCATAGCTACAGCATGTTACCTCCTGAGGCTAAGACTGCTTGGAAAAACAACCTCCTGATGGTACTGTGAATACAGTATCAGAAAGGCAGGCACCCATGTTGCCCAAAGACCTCACATATAGACTGTAGGTTGTTCAGGGTCTTAACCATCAAAAGTTATGTTTGCACTGAGATCCTCAAAAGTTCTCCTCCAGTTTTCAAGCTGTCCTTGGTAAGAGTTGTTCTTTGCAGGTGCAAAGGGAAAAATATTCATATTTAGGTATGCAGCTGCATTTGGTTTCTCTATATTTTTGTTGTTGCTTTAGCAGTGTTGCCTATTTCATACAGTTTTCTGACGGTCTGGGCTACTGAAACAATGGTTGATAAATTGGTATTGGTTTAGTTTTACCTTGAAATAGACACGAGGCTGGAGCAAAATCAGAGCTGAATAAAGTTTCCTTTTTTATTTAAAGCAAAACCTGTGTTGAAAGAGCCAACCTCTCCAATACAGTAATTATAGGGTGCTATCCTTAGTGATGTTAAATAGCTCCCTTTGGTGTATCTGTTTGATCTCGAGCTGTGAATTCTTATTCTTTCCGTGGGTGTAACTGTAAACAAGAGGATTAACATTGCTTCAGTGATGTTTTGCTTAAGTGAATCAAAGTTGAAAGGGTGTCTTGAATATCTGTAGAAAGCTTTGTGTGTTGCAGAGTTCCTGTCCTATAGGTATGCACAGTGCACCTTTCATGGTAAAACTCCAGTGATGCTTTAAAGTTTCTGTTCACTTTAAGCTTTTTATATTTTGGATGTTTTTGTGGAGCATTGTAAGGGTGAGGTTCTGTGTCTGTGGTAGTGGGAGACCACAAAGAGGCTGTGAAGTTCCAATCTATTATATCCATCCTTTTAGCTACGTAATTTTTTTCAAGACCTACCATGGAGAACAGGATTCTCACCATAAGATATATTCTAAATTTTAGGCTTTTTTATAATGCAGTGATGGCAAGTAGTTACGACACCAGGGATGTGTGGCCACAACAGACTGAAATTCCTAAACCACTGTCTTCCATCTGTGCTTGGAATGCCAGCAGAGAAAGGACTATTTGTTGAGGGGAAGGCCCACGTGTATGATGTCACTCAAGCCATGGTGTGGGCTGTGCATCTTGTCCATGTCACTCCTCATATTTTGATGCTATCCCAGTGCAGGACTCTGAAAAGGAAAAAGAAAACGTGAAGAGAAGAGCGTGAATATTTTCAGTGAGGTCCCTACCTGAGGCTCCTGTGTCATGTCATCAGCTGGGAGAAAGAAGAAGGATCAGCATGCCTAGAAACTTTTAGCTCCCCTGCAGGCCTCCCACCTGCTGTTCATCCACCTTCCAGCAGACCAAATCTGACACAAGAGCACATTCTGCACATGCGTTTTTTTATCAGGACTTTGTTTAATTAGAAGATACATTCCTCCTCCCTCCCCCAGTTACCCAAGGAAAAGCCTAATGCCATGATTCCTTTTTTTTTTTTTTGCTTTCAACTCAGCCCAGGTTCTTGCTGCATATGACACCTTCTCTCTGCGACATGATTGATGTACTGGGGGTTTCCCTGTTACCTCCTGCCTTCATCTGATATGGCACTCAGAGCTTGTCAGTGTCAGAAGTTACATCCACATCTTTAGTTGTGGCAGGAGCCCAAAACGCGCCTCTTGGATGGGACTCCTCCATGATTCCTTTCCAGGTTGTCAGTTTAGCCTGTTGTTTTCATTTCAGCGTGCCTGGTTGCTGCGATCCAAAGAGGACACTCTGCTCTGCTCAGAAGCGACACTTTCAGGAGGACAGCAGCAGTTAGGTGGGCCCTACTTTCCTGTCTGGGTCCTGCGGAGGAAGCAGCATTCACGTTCGCATGCTATTCGTCGTTTCCAGATGATTTAAGAAACCACCGCTGTTGAACTAGCAGGGGGATCTTTCCTCCTGTGACCTTTGCCAGAGCAGCTGATTGGTGTGCCCCAGCTGCAGGCCATCATTTTCTTGGGAAAGTTTTAAGGGTGTTTGAAAAATGACCATCTTTTTCCCTAACCCTTACTGACTGACTATAGGCTTTTCTGGCCTTTCCAACTCCACTGTGGGAGGGGTTGTTTGTTTTCTTTTTAAATGTTATCCTGCCATCCGCCCTTCTTAGCAAAGCTGTATACACATGAAGACTTGCTGCGTATTCAGTGTGGCACATGGATGGAGTGGCTGCTTTGAACTGCTTTTGCAACAATGGATTCTGCTTGACTGATAATGAAACCATGGGATAGACCTCAGGGAGGTGAGTCATATGTTAATTTGTTCTTGACGTTTCCTTGGTATGTTAAAAGCTGTGATCTTTCAGAAAAATCTCTTATTTTAATTTTTTTTTTTAAAGCTACTTCCTGGGGCAATGGCAGATGCTGTTTTGGAATGGCACCCAATGAGTTGTTCTAATGTAGCTCAGTGCTTGGTTGGCATTCTGCTATTGTGCAAATATTTTTGGTACTTCTTTTACCGCAAAGATATTTTATTAAGTGTGGCACATTGTTGTACACATGTGGTGCTATGGAGCTCCAGAATATGCATGGGACATAATGTTGAGCTGCAGAAACACAATAGCAATGAGTCACTGAAATCCCTTGTTGGTCACAAGAGTCTGAACAACTGCAGTGATAATCTTTTGAGACAATGTACAACTCCAGTGGTATTTGCTATCTGCTCTGTGGTCTCCCTCAGTTAGCTGCTTGATTGGCTTGGCTTTGTGGGTATCCTAATCATGTTGGCACAGTCACTTTGATTAACAGAGACATGCAACTTGCAAATCTCTGGGCTTGTGCCGACCTCAATAAAGTTGTGTGCTTTTTCTCTTTTTAAATTTCAGCAGCTTCCTGAGGGCACAAGAAATGTTTTGCACAGCTCTCAACGATGGTTGGTGAATAATGGAGTGTGGGGTTCAGAGGAGTCCATCTGCTTCTCTCTAACTTGAAGGCTAAGAAAGAGTAAATAAATAAATAAATAAAAGCAGGGAAGAATGTAAGATTCTTAAATCTGTGTTAATCTTTCTCATGGCCTTTCCAATATGTCCCAGGTCAGTTTAAGCATCAGCTTTAGTCACTTCTTTGGTAAAACAAAAGGGTAATCTCACCAACATAACTTCATTTGTGCCCCATCTGGTTGATCTTCACCTGTGACGTCTACACTATGTTTCCAAGAGGCATGTTGAATGCTCTATTGACCTCACTTAATTTCTGTACTGTCCTCTGTCTTCTGACAGAGAGCGAGTTTGCTTTTACAGGCTGGTAAACAGTCTTGCACGTCTTTTGGCAAAATGACTGAAAGCTTAATTCCTATTATTCCTCCGACCAGAAGAAATAGAAGTTCAATATCTCATATTACACTTAAGGAAACTGATGGGATATAAAATCCATGTGATGGTTTTAGAAGTGATTATTCCTCTGCAAGTTGGTTTTTGACCATATTCCCCAGTCTTGTGCTGCTGTTTCTTAAGGAAATACAATATTTTCAATGGACATCTCCTATTGCCAAGTGGCCCTTGAATATCATCTCGACCACTGTGAGTGAGGATGTCTGCCAAAAGCTCAGTCAAGCCAGAAGGGTACTTAACGTAGATACTATGAAAGGCAAAGTGTCCAGTGCTCAGATTCGGAATAAGATGAGATTTTGGAGGGAGAGATCCCCGTCTATCCACATATACATATATTTTATTTTTTTTTAATATGCTTTAGATAGAATAGTCCTCCCAGCTGTGTAAAGTGTTGTTTTAACAACAGAGAGTCTGTAGATCCCTGCAATTACATCTAAGGTGGTTTCCAAGACACATTTGACTAGTCTCTTTGTTTCTGAAAACCCGAAGCTTGTTTCTTGGATCCCTCCTTCCTCTCTAACTCAGCTCTGCCTTGTCTTACAGGGGTTACCAGGTCAGATGCCCATTTTGGGGGAGTATCCTTCAAATTTCAAAACCCTTCCATCCCCTCTCTGTGATGTTGTTGCTAGGGGTCAAATGTCATGCTTCCATTTTTTCATTGAAGAAAATGTTGCCTCAAATACATCCACAACTCTTGCTTCCTTGACCCACTTTTTTATAAGATTTTTACTTTTTTTTTCTTTTTTTTTTTTTCATTGTGGTAAAGAAATAAGGGATCCTGAGGTCACTGTGCCACGTGGGACATCGACTGAACATGCCAAGGAACGTGAACATGAGTCTGCTCACAAGTGAGTAATTTCCTGGTGGTAAGATTTCACCTATTTACAGTTTTCCTCCAATTCCTCAAACATTTTGTAAGTCTTTAAAAAAAATTCTCATGCTTCAGTTGGGACTCTTGGTAATAACCTGTTCTTGTCCAAAATAATTTTTGTTTATTAGTTATTACTTTGAGTCATTCTCACAATAGGATCTGCATTTTCAATCTTTTAGGAAAAAGAAGAGAATCACATTTTTAGCTTGCTTTTCCTAATGGTAAACAAAAGCCCACCAGTTCCATTTCCTTGTGTTTCATTCTGTTTGTTTTTTTTCCCATCTCCTCCTCTTTTTCTCCTCTTCATTCACAAGAATATTTTGGTTTGTAGACATAAATATTTTTAACATGATTTTAGTTTTCATTGTCAATTATAGAAGCTGCTGTCTTGTCGTACATATTAGTTTGACACTGTTAATCCTATACAAACACATTTCTGGTACTGACTTCTCAGGAATGCAAGTCTTTAAAGTATATAAACATAAACAGAGTTTGTTAGCCTGTTAGTGTAGCGCATAAGTCATTATTTCATTTGGCTCTCCTTAGTCACCCACTTATTCCATGTGACACCTGCTTTTGTGTTCTAAATTATTTGAGCTCGGGAAAGTTAAGCACAGAGTAGCTATGAAAATTAACTTGTTTTCCACTGCAGGTGCCATTATATCCTTAAGAAGGCAGGTTCTTTGCCTCTCTTTGAGTAGTCTAGCTGTAGAATGAGGCATTTACTTACTTCTGTAAGACTACAGAAGAATTTAAGACTTTTGGATAATACAGTAAGAGAGGATACATGAGTAGATGTGTCAGAAAATTATTATTTCTTTAAGAAAAGATCAGAAAAGGGGGAGAGGTGGAGTTTTCAAAATGAACCCTAAAATAATATGAACTGTAAAAACCGCATAAGAGGTTGTGGTGCTGGTACTTAATATCCTCTTCCTTCTCTGTCTGCTTCTTGGCAACACTTCTTGCTTAAGTTAATGGACCATTTACCTTTGTAAGAACAGTGTTGGGGGACTCCTCCTGGAATGCTTCAGAGCAGAAACCCAGGAAGGATGTTCCCTGTCCACTCTGTACCACAAGGTACAGAAAAAGCCCGGGGGAATCTACATGCACAAATTCATACCATGTTTGTATGTTGCTTTTGTCAACTGAAGCTGGAATTGCTCCTTATTTTAACAGAGGATATTTTCCTATTACCTTGGCTCCAAGTTCAGTTGTATCTCAGTGCAAGGCTACTACAGATGGTGGATAGGAAAAGAGGCCTTGATGAGAAATGGAGTTGAAAATACTGCAACCAAAGCACCGGGCAGTTTGGGCTGCTGAAAACGTTTCTGCGTGAAACTCTGGCTCCCTTAAAGTGGCTGGCAGTGCTCCTGTTGAGCTTGATACAGCCAGGATTTTTGCCTTATGTATTTATTCTGATTTATGAAAAGCTCAGTCATTGTGCTATCCAAGTGTCTAGATATGGTATTTAGTTACAAACAATCATTTTAAGAGCGATGCCAAAATCTGCACATGCATTAGACTTGGAGATTAAAGAACATGGGGTTTTGGTTGCATGTGCTTCTCCAGTTGTAATTATTCTTCATCCTAAACACTGCAGACCTCCGAGCTGTTGGGCTCAGAGGGGCTCCAGACTGAAACAAATCAGAAAGATTATGCAATCTAGTAAATAGCTATAAATTAATGGATTTTGCTGAGGTGCCAGTAACTACCTCAGTTTCCCTGTCAGCCCCAGAGGAATTATTAATTCCTTGGATTTTAGGCAGCCATTGCAGGAAAGAATTTTAATCTTCTGCATTCTTTTTTACTGTAACTGTTTACCTTGCAGCAACTCGTACAGCACTGTGTGTTCTCCACTCTGATGCTGCATTACAGTAATGTGCTGCAGAGGAGAGCTTGTTGAGTTCAAGTGAAATCTATCCCAAGGAAAGACTATCCAGAGCAGCTGGTTTCATTTATATGTTTTATTTCTGAAGCTCATGAGTGTTCCAGTGAGAGACGGAATAATTGATTTAAATCAAATTATGAAACACTATACTTTTTATTATAGGATGCACTTTTCTGGCATTCAATTCTGTAATGTATCACTCACAGGTAATGCAGAGTGAGGCTGAAGAGGCTGAAAAATGCTCCATCATCTAGTCCATTGCTACATATTCTTGCCTTGGAGCTGAAGCCAAAGTTGCTGTTTATCAGAGAATCATCATTTCATTAAAGATTTAAGGCTCCATTGCTTCAGGTGAGATACAAAACTTTATTCCTTGAGTTTACTGATAATAGAAGCACTGCTGATTTTTTGGGGGAGCATCTCAGTTCTGTGGTGGGTTTTTTTGCTGGGCTGAAATAGATGTACAGAGAGCAAATAAATGGCAAGGAGAGCAGAGGTGTTTTTAGCAAGGGATAATGTTGGGCATCCACTGCAGCACAGGTTAATGTGCTTTTTAAGAGGTTCAAAATATTCAGTGTTTAATTGTTCATTCAATTGTCTAAGTGTTTGCTGGGGTCAAAGACCTTGTTAGTGTGTTAAAATCTTGCCTGAGTGTTTGTTTTTTTCCTAATAACTTCTGAACTGGCCAATTCAATCCAGATTTTTACGGAGGTAAGGAAATTCCTATAAATTCCCTGAAAAATTTTGGCTGAATGAAAAGAAGAGAGAACGACTGGTGCTACCAGTAATGGAAAGGCTGCAGCTGGAGCTCAGCCGTTCCCTGCTTAGGTTTGGCCACCCAGCTTGGCTTGCTGGGAAAATCATCGAGGTGATGTGCACGTGTGGAGCTCTGATCCAGGGCCAGCACATACCTGCCTGTGCAAGGGCATGGGGGAGGGATCAGCTATGAGCATGAGTATTCATGATATGAAATATCTTTCATAAGCAGCACAACTAAGGAGCAAAGGTGCAACTAAGCTGGTGAAGGGTCTGGAGCATAAGTCTGATGAGGAGCAGCTGAGGGAGCTGGGAGTGTTTAGCCTGGAGAAAAGGAGGCTCAGGGAAGACCGTATTGCTCTCTACACCTACCTGAAAGGAGGATGTAGCTGGGTGAGTCTCTTCTCCAAGGTAACGAGTGACAGAACAGAAGGAAATGACCTCAAGTTGTGCCAGGGGAGGTTTAGACTAGATATTGGGAAAAAAAATTCATGGAAAGGGTTGTAAAGCATTGGAACAGGCTGTCCAGGGCAGTGGTGGAGTCAACATCACTGTAAATGTTTAAGAAATGTGTGAATATGACAGTTGAGGACACACTTTAATGATGATGATACTGGGTTGATGGTTGCACTTGGTGATCTTAAAGATCTTTTCCAGCCTTAGTGATTCTGTGATTCTACATGAATCTCACACAAATGTCAATGTGATGATACCCTTTAGAGGTGTCTCTAACCTCATTGTTTCTGTTGACTGGTCTAAAACAGCCTCTGGAAGACGACAAGGGGCATGTGCCCTAAGCTCACTGGCACCTTGCTGCTGTACACAAGCACAGTGGAGTCGCCTGTGACTCACGTTCTGGGTTAGGATACACGACAGCAGATTTGGAGGTAATATTGCAGCCTGAGAAACAATTATACCTGGAGGCATATTGCTTCATTAGGAGATGAGTGTTACTAGCTCTAAGGACCTAGTCATTACGAAACACCATGACAATGGATTTGTGTTTATTTACTGGCAGCCGCTCAACTTGAATGTGTATCTATGAGCAGCGTCAGGTTCTAGAAGTCCTGGTGCTTTTCCATGGAATCCAAGTGCTGGATGGTGTATGTTGACATGGTTGTGGTCCTTCTGTCCCTCACTCTGCAGAGGCTGCTGTGTGCCTGTGGGCTTGGGGCATTAGATCACTCTCAACTGTGTTGCTTGGATGGGCTGGTGAATGAACGGGAGATTCCGGCTTTGAAAAACATCTTGCTAAAAGCTGTTAAAGCAAATGCTGTGTGCACTGAACTTACCCAAAGCTTGATGTGGGATGAAGGACTTTTCCAGTGTTTCTCCCCCATTTTTGTTTTCCATTCCAGTAGGAACTTTTCTGCCGGGCAATGTCCACTGTGAGCTAAACTTATGGGGCATTTCACAGGTGCTCAGTTTAAGTGTGTTTGGGAACCTCACAGGTAACTTTTGTTCAGTCCCTTAGGAAGAGTCCCTATCAGTGCTAATGTACCCTGATTGCCTTCACAGCCCCTCTTGATCTTGTTGGAGAAAGCACTTGTCTTGGACAAGACGGTTCTCAGCTCCCAAAAATCTGTAATCTGTGCTTATTAGGGGGGACCTTCCAAATAAGTTTCTTGGTGGTCAGTAATTGTATTAGCCATTCCTCTTTGCTTAGGAATAGACTAAGAGACTTGCTTAAAAAAAGGTATGTACAATGATATAAATAATCCATCCTGATCACTGCTTATACCATCACTAGCTGGATTTGAACCTGCTTCCAGTTCAATATCTGATTACCAATACTTAGAGCTGTCTCACAAGGTCAGCAAAGTGGCATCATAAATGAAGTATAAAATGTATCATACCAGTGGTTTGAAACAAGCCCACAACCCAGTTCAGTTAGTTGATGGGCCATCTCTGTTTATGTCAGCTGTTAAACTCGTGCACACAGGCACTCTAAGTACTGATGCCATCAAATGTGGTCAACACAGACAGTTCAGCCTGCAAAAGTGAGCCAGAAAAGGCATTAAAATGCTTAGTCTATGACATACTTCCTTATTTTTGTCGTTTTGACATTTATGTGTTGTATCACGGAGGCTTTTGAGAAAGAAGACCCAATTTCTGAAGCAAACTGAGCCGAGATGTTCAGTTTATAATGCTGCAGCCATCTGGTTTGTGTTTAATTCCAATTGACCACCTGCATGCTGTTAACCTCTGGAAGGTTACTGTGATCACAGTTGTTGTTGTTGTTTGTTTAAAAGTTTTGTAGCTCAAGGAAAATATTAGTAACCAGTTACTTAACCTACACTGTTTACTGATCTCATTGAACTTGCAGATGCAGCTTTGCTGGCCAGTGAAAACCAGGAGTTGTTTGGTGCCAGTAATAGCCTGCACTTATTTTTCGGAGAGGAATAGGTTGTGCAATTAAAAGAATTTTTTTCTTCGGAACTGTGCTCTTTGTCTGTTGGCTATTTGTTTCAGATATCAAAATATAACTCAGAGGATGTGGAAGGTAGCTTTAAATGAGCCAAACTTTCATGGAGACATACTTGAGTTGTGAGTGCTGCTGCAAACCCCCAGAGCTGCATGTGAAAATGTACAAGAATTGCAGAGGCAATTCAAGTGAATAAGAATGTTCATATTAACATTCTCCAACCAGGAGTATTTAAATTGCTGTAATGAAGCATTTTACTAAATGAAAGCATTCAAAAATTAGGAATTACTTCTTCAAAAATACCAGAATTATTTTTTTAAAAATATGCTTCTTTGTTTTAAAACCTTTAAAGTTCATTCAGTTGAGAATTTCCTGCATTTCTTTAGAGCAAAGAATAGAAATTCACTTGCTTTAAAAGTCTCACTTATTCCTTTGATTCTAAGAGGGGGAGCTTTACAGCGAACATGCTCAAAATTGTGAGGGTTGGCTACACATCTATACTTAATCCATGACATTCCCGTGAGGCGGGCTGTCTTCTTGCTTCTCAAGTCTTAAAAAACTAACACCTATAGAAAACCAATTTTACAAATCTCAGAATGACTCCAGAAGCAGGAATATGACCAACCTTCATTCCTGTGCATCAGCTGCAGAGCTCTGCTTTTTACCAACCCTCACCTGGGCCTGTGAGCAGAGCCCCCTGTTCAAGCCTCCCCTTTTCTCTGACAAGGGCAAAACGTCAGGATTTGGTGACTCTTAAACTGTGATTTCAGCTGCACCCGTGTTCCTTTAAGAGCTTAGCACACAGATAATACAGTGGATGGTCTCCAAATAGATGAAAAGTTTTTTATTGCAAGTATCACCTAACCTTTCAATTTGGGGATGCTTCATGGGTATGAGCTACTGGAAAAGCCTTTTCAGGTGGGACTGATTGGGCGTGTAGGGGTTAAGGGGGGGAGAGAGTTTTTTCCACAGTAAAAGTCCTCAATTCCAATAACAAATCAAAGGCCAAAAGTGGTTTGGTGTAAGATAGTAAACGTGCATTCTGGTTCTAAATCCACTTATCTAAGGAACCAGCTTTTATCTGTCGTGCTGGTTGTCCCTGACCACAGTATGCTGGGCCAACTACAGGGACTCCAGGCTATGAGAATACGTGATGGTCAACCAAATAGCACTGCAGCAGGAGTTCTGAATTCTAAAAGAAAGGGTATTCAGTTTCCAGCTGAAATTTCGGAGCACTCAATGTCAACACTTTCTTCAAAGAGGCTATGTAGTTGAAAACCAGATTTTCCACCGAAAAGCCATGAAGTAAAACTTTCTGCCAACCTACTCTTAACCACTCTGCTGCTTTACTGGGTTTTTGTTTGCCTGTGTGAGTGTCTGTGGGGACACTTGGGCATGTGGATTCAAATGAGCTGTTCAAATAGATTAAACAACTTTAAACCCCTCTGTGGTCTTTGGAAGTGAATTAGATTAAAGTGAATTAGAGCTATTTTAATTCTGAATGAGTGAGTCCACATGGGCTTAATATAGTTGTATATAGAAACCCACATTAAAATCACATCCTTCGTTAACTCAGATTGTTTCCCGTGTAGACAAACCCATCCTGTCTCTATTTAGCAGGGCGTACAGAGCTTGCTTCATCCTTAACTTGCGCTACTGACAGGCAAAGGAGCTAAATCAGAAATGATTTTGCACTGGTATAAATGGTTCCACAAACAATAGGTCGGTAATGCATCTGGCCCGTGACGTGTCCAGGGAAAGAAGCTGGGCCCGAATAGCTTTTAGCTCTCATCATTGAAATCAACAATGCTTGCCAGAAGAAAGCCTTCAGCATTAATTCCATAAGCTATAAATTATTACAGGGCTCTGATTCCTTGGAATGAAATGCAATAGATAGATGGCAGAGAAATATTATTAATGGATAGTTTGCTATGTTCCTAACTGCACTGACTTCATGAGAATACATTATATTACTATCTGGAATAGCAATACTAGGGATTTATTAGAATGACTGAGTACTCATTGTTAGCTAGAAGACCATGCTATATTGGAAACATAAAGTATTCTGCATCAAAGCATGTAATCTCCATCTTTTCTTTTCATCCTTAATTTGATTATGACCTATTACCATGCTTTGCCATAAAATAAGAAAGTTGTACGTTTTGATGGTTTCTCAAATGCTGATTTTACTTTCTGCACAAATACTTTGTATCTTTTCAGCATAATTATTTAGCAGCCATTTCGGGTTAATTATTGTCATTAACAATATGAGTCCTATGAGGGAATATCAATTAAAATATGCACAGCTGAACTTTCAAATGAGTAAATAATTTAGTTTTTGAAAATGACTGGAAACAGCAGGGTAACAGTCAAAAGGGGAACAATTATTTTAATGCTTATTTGACAAATGAGTAATTTTTACAGCAAATTAGTTTCTTATCGTAGCACCCCTACTGGTAACAAGAGAGAAACTGTTAACATGAGTTTTAAAAATAAAACCTGCTAAGATATGCATGCAAAGTTAAGGAAATCATTTGTATGAAGAAAAGGTGATTATGATACACATTGTTAGCTGAAGAATGTTGCCATGGGAATCTAATTAGGGATATAAATCACACAAAATTATGTTTATATATAGGGCTGGATACATTAAACTCATGTACAGTTATACATCAGTTTCATTCTTCTTTGTCAAAGTACTGAAGGTAGACCTTTGTTGCTCTTTATTCTTGACCCCACTAAATACAGTGATTGAAAGTTAATATTTTGGGGGAATTGCTTATCACTGTAGCCATGGCAAGAAAATTTAACAAATGAAGTATGGCATTTCAGGTGTGAATATATGATGCTCAGTCATTTGCATAACAAAAAGGAATGTAGAAAAACTTTGCAAGGTGATTGAGTTTTATCCCTGCTTTGGGGAAAATTTTAACATACACACTGACTGTGTCATCCTGGGTTGTTTGTGTAATGATTGAGGAGGGCCAGCATGAAGAAGTAAGAGAAAGTATATAGAAACCAGAGCTACTGAAGATGTTTGGGGTTTTTTTCAGAGCACTGAGAAGGTTTTTCATGGCTTTCTGTATAAGTTAAAACAGAAGAGGAATTTCAGCAAAGATATCTTTTGTCTTTCCCTTATTTGCATGCTCTGTTTCATTTTTGATTCTTGTGCTCAGCCTGATTACTGCCTGTAGTCAGCCCCATTGCTGCTGCTGATTTCCCACAGCTATGATTTGGAGTAAGTAGGTATTTTATGGTGAAACAGTGATCACCAAGGACAATTCAGAATTTCTCTTTGGTTTCAGTGATTTTTTTTTTTTTTTTTAACCCATCTATTGAGTGTCAAATTGCACTGCTGAGCTGCGCTGAGTGCTACTGAGGCTTGTGCTCAAGGAACTCTCAGTGAAAATTACCAAACCTTTAATGATACTGGGCCCTGCTGGACCAAGAAGTGCAAACTGGGTAGCTCTGGCTATCTTACAAGGCCCTGGTATGGTAAGGAATTGAGAGGAAACTTAGGGGGAAAAAAAGTGTAGTTTTATTTTCTTTGCGCAATGTTGACCAAAGCTGAATGTAGAAATTATCCAAAACTTACAGTTCAAAATGCCATGACAATGAAAACCTGGATTTGCCATTTCCTGGTAGGAGTGGGCAGTCGTTTCTCTTCTCACCAACTGGTCAAATTCAGTTTTAAACTGTTACCACTAAATGTTTTTCACTCTGTCTCTTCTTGTCCAGAGTCACATTTTGGGACTTCATTCTAATTTCTTAGGGACTAATCTTCCTTTTCTACATGACCTCTGTGCAGTAAAGGGAATTGCAGTGTTCCCAGTGTGGTCACACGTCTTCTGTTGACATCCACAAACGAGTGTGTAATTAAGGGTGTAGATTTAGTGCTGTCTTATTTGAAAAGCTGCTAGAATTACACCATCGCTTTGACAGAGGTATTTCCTTACTGGGGTATATCTTCTGTATCTTTTTTTTTTTTCACTGGTGTAATTAGACAAAGAGGAAGAACAATATAAGATGTTGAGAAACTTAATATTGTACGCCAGAGCTAAGACAGGGCTGTTGAAGACTGGAACCAAGGAATGACTATGAGCCAGAGAACAGCCTGTCTGATTTGTTTTTAAGGAAGCTTTCCAGTTTTTGTGTAAACATTTATTTCACAGTAGAGCCTATTTAGGGCAGTTTCACCTTTTTTGTTTGTCCGCTTCACCACAGGGCTGTCTGTCACCCCACCTCAAGCCACCACACAGTTTCTCCCTGAAATCTCACAGCACAGAAATTCCATAGGAAAACACAATGACGTCATTTCAGTCAGACCATAATTTTCCAGCTGTTGGAAGAAGGCACATTGTGGTGTTTATTTCCCTACTTATAAAGATTTGTGGCAAGGAGGGAAATACTTTACTTCCAAGATCATTGTTCAAGTAATTGAAACTGCTCATCTGCAACTTTGTGCCAAAGCAGGGGGAGGCAGAAGGGACGACGCGGGAGAGCGACTGTGTGCATGGCCTGTTGTAGGTAAGTGCACGTATGGAGCCTCAGAGGAACTAAGGGGTATTTTTCATTGCTCTTATTGTGAGAAGGAAAGAGGCACGGAATGGGCAGCTTTTTCAGCACATCTGTGCCAGTGTGAACTTTGGCACCTCTGTTACTGGCTTTGCATTTGACAGGGCTTAGCGTGAATCAAGCAAGCTCTCACCTTGTTCTGGTGAGAGTCGTACTTAGCATGGACAAGGCTTTGTCCAGAGCTGCTGGCTCTGCTTTGAGCCAGAGCTCTGTGGGTGGTGGAAATGGCTTATTGTAACGTTGGTCAATGTGAATTTGAAACCCCCTTGGCAAAGACTTCCAGGGTCAGCGGGGACTTTCAGCAGCTTAGATCCTACTGAAAATGATCCTTATATGTTACTTAAAAACACCCAAACCACTGAACAATCAGTCCTGAGCCCCAGATTATCTCCTCTGTTAAGAATGGCAAAGCTGCATCGTGTTCTACTACTGGCCCAAATTTTCCTCATTCTTTACGAAAGCCCTTGTATTTGTGACAGTCTACAGGTACGTCTTCTCACCTTTGGAAGTGACCAGGTGTTCCCAGACAACTGAAGGGAGAGGAAGGGGGCAGGTATCTGAGAGGCCTTGTGTACTTTAATAGGCTCATTTCTCATTAGTTAAGTAGCACTGTGAAAAGTGGGGTAGCTCTGACATGTGAAACCTTTGAGCCAGTCATTCTCTGTACTTCAGTCAGAAAATATTAGCCAAGCTCGCCCTCCAGTTCATCTGAGAACTCCAGAAGGGCTGGATGCAATAATGAACAAAAGCCTTTTGGATGCTGCTGTTGCTCATTTTTTCACTGTGTGGGTCCATTAAAGCATTGCTGCCTTTTGGGAACTCAGCTGGAAGAAGAAAACAGGCCTGGAAAAAATAACTGCATTATGTGAGACCACTGGCTACTGCTGGAATTGTGTCAGTTTGTAACATGTTAGGCAGGTTCCCTGTGCATCTGCTGCAAAGCTTCTGCTGACAGGACTTGAGCTCTAGCAGTGAGAGTAGCCAACAACAGCAAAAAAAAAGCTGTGGGCTCTTGGGTCCTGCGTGATCCCAGAGGCTATGGGCAGCGTAACTCAGTAGGAGAGAAAATGAAACTGTTAAAGTGTTCTCCTGATGCGCCCTTGCGGCTTGTAAAGACAATCATCTGTCCAAATGGCTGATTTCTTAGGTGGAGGGAAGATGTGTAGGTGAGTGCTAAGCAAAATAGCTGCAGGTTTGATTTAGTCCCCAGATTTTTCGTTATGGTCAACTACACATAATTTAACTTTACTCTTTCCCTTCTCCACTTGCCTTTTCTGTCATGCTTGACACCACACTTTCTGCTCACAATTCCAGATTAAGAGAATAAAAGTAGTCCAGCACAGAAATGTGTGATAGCTGGACACGCAGTAGCCACCTCTCACAGGCTATTGAAACACGTACAGAAACAGAGCTGAAGTTTGTCATCATTGATTGTGTCTAGAAATTAAAACAACCCCTTGAACTTGACACATAAATATAATCACTTCAGCTTTTAACCCTGCTCCCCATTACCTCATCATATTTTACCATGAAAGAAACATATACTATAATGTATTCTTTGTCACATACAGTCCCCACCTTTATGTAAACTGCATTTTCAGTCCTCTTCCCATGCAGAGACATTCCCCATCAGGCATTCCTCAGACATGCCAGTGAACGCTTTACTGCTTAGCAAATCTATCGGATTAACACAATTACAGTAAAAGCGCGGGACAAAATAAATATTCCCCAAAGAACCTTTAGGAGGATTTTGCCATTTCTTGGTTAGTAAGAGATGATCCCTCAACAGACATCAGGCTGACCCTGTTTTCCTTTCTCTTATTTCATCTGTCCCAGTGGAGCAAGAAAAATATATCACTGTATGGGCAGCAGAAGAATGAGCAGCCTGGTATTATCTGTACTTTTCGATGCAGTCTGCAGGGAAAGCTGAGACTCAGGGGGAAGAATCAGGGAACTCTGTGTTCAGCCAGCTTCCAAAGCCTTTGGTGTCTGGCCAGATTTACAACACTTAATTGTACGTTTGCGCTGTGTGTTGCAATACCCCGGGGATTTGCAAAGTGGTTCTTGTGTATCTCTTTTGGGTGCTTGGCTACTCCAGACATTCCCATTAAACACAGGTACAGCTTCCATGCTCACAGGACAATGTCCAGCGTCCCCACACCTACTGGCAGGGTAGTCCCTTACCTGTCCCAGTCCCAAGGGAAACACAGAGGGAGGCTGAATTGCTCTGTTGATCAGCTGCCCTGAGGCTTGTTTTTCCCTGGGATGCTGGCTTCAACTTTCACTTGCCCAGCAGGAACGTAGCAGAAGTGGGTGTGAGCTTGTCACACCTGCCCCAGTGTTCTCTTCCAAAGTGCCCTCAGAAAACTTTAGCCATTTCAGCTGTTCATTGTTGGTATTTGCCTTTGAATCCGGTTGTAGTGGAATACTAATGCTGCTTTTTCCTTACAGAAACACCACTGATGGGTTTTTTTTCCCAACCACTCTTAACTTTTTGGTCCAGTTTGAGTCATTCAAACTTGGAAATCTCCAGTGAGCTTGGATCTGAATGTGGCTGGATTGATCTGTGCTACTTCCAATACTTTTTTAGGGGATAGGGGGAGAGAGAAAAGAAAAAAAATTAAGGCAAGCGTTGAATTTATAGTACTCCAGATGTCAGAGAAATGAACATAAAAGTGCAGATGCCTTATAGTCAGGCAGACTGCTCAAATGTATGCAAATGGGTGAGAAGTTTATGTGAACATTGTTGAAAAAAAGAAGCAGCAAGGGAAAAAAATGCTTAAATAATCCTGTTCTGGTTGCTGTGAGTCTTGGACATTGAGTTTGGTAAAAAGTCATGATTGTGATGACCCAAAGAAAGCCAAGTCCCTGGTAATTGTAGCCAGCTGGGTAGACTTTGATTGGTCTTAATGTTCTTGGACATACCATTAAAGTAGCATAAATTCATACCTTCTAAGTTATGGGGCTTATTGATCCAGCTTTTCCTTGCACAGCAGTATTAAGATTATTCTGCAAATCATCTTCATGGCTGGCTGTGAGAGATGACTACAGTGTCTCCAGTTAGGGTAGTGTAAATGTATGGGATTTAAGTGAGAGCAGATGTACTTGCACATACATTTCACATATGAGCTTTTTGATTGTTTGGGGGTAACAAAACAATTCTTTCCGTCAAATGTGCTTCCAACTTGTGAATTAATTATATCTGCCTCCCTGCAAACTGCTTATGAGCAGCTGGTCTTCCTGGCATCTTTATTAGCTATGTAAAGAAGCTTCTCCAAAGCAGGAAATGCCAAAAGAAAAAGCCCCTGGCTAAGTCCTACTGTGGATGCTTGGAATTGAGTAGTGTCTGTCTGCAGCCAGGTGAAGGAAAGAGCCAACAGTGGTCAGTCTATGGCATCCGTCTGTGCAGGGTCTTGGTTTGCTTTCTATGCATTTCTGCCCTTGAATAAAAGCAATTTAAAATTATATTTGTAGGCAGACATAACGTTGAGGAAAACTGATACAGTCTGGATAATCTTCTGCTAAACAGCTTGTGTGGGTCTGTGTCCAAACCCCACATCTTTAAATAACATTTCAAGTGGACTGGCTTTTCTGGATCCCTTTACTTGAAGTGCAGAAGGGATTTTTGCATGGCAACTGCCATTAACGTTACTAAGCATTGCTTGCTTGTGTTCTTTGTTAATTTTTGAAGGAAAAGACCTACCATATCCATAGTCCTATGATGCAATGCTAGAACCTTTTAAAAAGTTATTAAACAGGTAGTAAAATCCCTTTTAAAAATACGCTTCTATTTGTACAGTTTTTAAAAATGGCAGAGGACAAAACCACATCGTTAACCCCTCTAAACTCCCAAACTCCCCCTTCCCTCCCCATTCCCTCCAAAAAAAAAAAAAAAAAAAAAAACCAACCAAAAAAACCCCTTGATTTAGAATAGTTTGATTTTACTATATAGGAAAAGTGAGAAAAACAATAGAAGTTATACAACACACTTAAAAATACCAGCTTATATGAGCTAACACTAGCAGTTAACATCTTAGATTTTTCTCAGCAATAAGCTACATCTGCAGAACTTATGGATTGGGTTTTATAAAGTTCACAATTCAAAAATGTCTCTGTGCTAAAGGGCTTTGGCTCCCTAGCTCAGGGCAAATTTTATATGCTACAGTCTGTAACCATCTTTGTTTCTAGAGAAGTATATGCATGGATCATGGATTAAAACGTTTTACTACGTGCCATGTGGGTTTTATTATCTGAATAGATCATATCCTAAACAGGTCAACTGCCTCTGATTTAAACGCATGGAGAATGGGAAACAGCGTTTATTCATGCGGTGGGTTTCTCATGGGGTACTGCGTCTATACTTCACTCCCAGCCACCATCCGAAAGCGAGAGCAGGATACTGGGTGTCTGAAATCAACATCAGAGCTATTTATTTCAATAGATGCAAGCGCTGCAAGTGTAAAGAAATACATCTCAGCAGTGGCTGTGATGAGGCATTATATGGGATCCATTATATACGGCATTCTAATGGAGGCTGATGTAGTGCTCTGTCTCGTTCTCCCTGTTTGCAAGATCATCTCTCTGATGAAATCTCGTCTCTCCACCAAGAACCATAGTAGAGATCAACGAGAGTATGAGAGGCCACTTGGTTTAACTGCATCCAAAACGACAGAAGGTCAGGCTCCAGGTGCCTCTGCAGATGCCAGCATGCATTGTGACTGTGTGCAATGGAAAACACAAAGAAGTATGAGTATTTGGAAATCAGAGGGGAAACAACAGAAGAATAAGTAGGTGTAATATCTGTGGAGGGAAACACTTGTATCTACAAGGCAAGTCAAGGAGTGCCAGTGTTACTACTACATATTTATTGTTGCAATTAGCTGCTATTACATATGTTTCAGTATCACATTATTGTTTTCAGTGGGACCAAACTGACTATTATATGGCTGTGCAACAATTTCCCAAGGGAAGTAGGGGGAAGCTATTTACCGATTTGCTTAAATCTCTGTTGAACAAAGCAGGGGAAAATACTTTGTAGGAAATAATCGTCCACTGGCAGGAGGCCGGAAGAGGTTACTTAATAGGGATCGTATTTCTGTGACGATGAATGATTCTGTTTATATAATATTCATTTCTGATCATGCTAGACTTTGCTTATTCGTGTCTCATCCCAAGATGATAAGAATATAAATTCAACTTACTGGTTTTGCCCAAGCTTTCTAGAAAATAGTTAAACGTTTCTTGTCTTAATGTGTGCATGGGACTATCACAATGCATACAAAGTCTTGCTTCTCTTGGAGGCATACATGTTTTTCTGCGCTGATTTCTTAACAGACTGTTATATCTGTCTTTAAAAAAGGGAGAAGGGGAGGGTCTTGGGAGTTATGCACTGGTCAGTCTAACCTTGATATCTCAAAAGATATTAGAACAAATTATTAGGCAATCCATGTGTAAGCACCATCCAGATAAAAAGGTGATAAAAAGAGAGTCAACACATATTTGTCAAGAACAAATCATGTTAAAGCAATCTAATTTCCTTCCTTCCCAGGGAAACTGGCTTAGTGGATAAGGCAACAGTGGTGAATGCGATACATCTTGACTTAAGCCAGGCTTTTTGACACTATGGAACATTATATGCTCTCATGTAAACTGGACAAATTTGGCCTGAATAACAGGGGAGAGCCTGATTCTTTGAAAACCCACCCTGAGAAAGCAGTTATTAGTGATCCCCTGCTAAAAGGAGAATTAACTTTTGCTCTCAAAGAGGCTTAATTATGGGCCTGGTTCTCGTCAATATTTTCATTAGTGGCTTGAAAGACTGAATGAAAAGTGAACATAAAAAATTTAGGCTGAGAGGATACAGAAGTGCTTTAGAACGCAGGATTAGAAGAACAAATGAACATGATACATTGGGAAAAATTTATCAGTATGACGTCATTCAGATTATAAAACTGCAAAGTAGGACATATCAGAGAATCTGTAACCACACGGGGACTTGGCAGCATAAGACAAGATGGAATTTTAGTGCCTGGCAAGCGGAGCAGGAATAAAAGATGTGGTAATTATATTAAAAGAGCAACTCTTGGTGTGCAGCATGTGAGCAAAGCTGTGATGTGCAAGACATCTCTGTTGAGTGCCGAGAAGTCAGCCTCTGTATTTTTTACTTCTTTGAAAGTGATGCAGACAAGTGGGATGTAATCTAGAAAAATGACCCAAATGGCTTTAGACTTAGCAAATGTAATCTGTGCTGAAAGATGGAAAGATTTGTGTGTGTTTTTCTAGGAAAGGTATGTCTGGGGAAGGGTATAAGTCTTCTAGGCAACTGTTTTTAGAAAGAGGACGCAGATCTATCAGTCACTGTGGCTGTGGAGTGTAGGATCAGAAGCACTATATTTATACACATGTTTAATAGAAGGCTCTCTGAAAAAAAACAAACTGAGGTCAGATTTAGAAGATCAGTGCTTTACTTCCTCAGGCGTGTGGAAAATGTATCACACACTTATCTCTCAGCAGTGCTACTGACTCTGATCTGTGCTTGATGCTCTCTCTCCCCAGATTGCCATTGTGCCTCTGTATTTAATTTGATACCTGTAGGTGCTGTGCATCGGTATCCTGATATTCATCTGTCAGTGTTTCCAAAGGGAGGAGTTACCTAAGTTGTAGAATAAAGATGTGAAAGTAAATTCAGAGGTTGGCCTCGTCAGTAGCAAAACAAGGCTTTTGGTTTGGATATTTAAAAAAAAAAAAATCTGTCTGGATAGGATTGTTAATCACTGGAATAGGTTATGTAGGGAGGTTGCAGACTCCTTAAAACCCTTCTGAAGGTTTTAAGGAGTTTGATGGACATACATCATGGCTGAAATTAAACTTGATGCTGCTTCTGCATGACAAGATAGACTGGATGCTCTCTTAAGATTCCTTTTAGTCTGATATCTGTATGATTTCTGTGACATAGTGTTTTGCAACAATATAATATATTTTATATTCCTGCAAAAAAAAAAAAAAAAAGCACAGAACGGACATAATCCAGGCAGTTTTGCTTTAAGATGAGAAATGAAAACATAGATATAAATTCATAAAAGTCTCAGGAAAATAAATGCCTGATTTGACTTTAAATATAAATGAACATGGAAAGAATGATATGCTGAATAATGACTCTGCAAAACAAAACTAGCTCGGTTTGTCAGTACTCTCACAGGGCATTGATTATCTATCATGTCTAGCTTGTGTGATAACTTAAGAATTTAACTTGTAGCCTCACCCAGAGCAAACACAGATGCTTTTTCTCTAGGTGTTAATCTCCCAAAGGCCCATGGTCTTGTAATGTAAACAGACCTTGGAGCCCCAGCCTGGTTCACTCTGTATCAAATAAGCTGTATTAATATCCTGGGTCAAAACTTCCTTCAGGCAGCCTGAGGGCAGCAGCCATCCAAATCCATGTGCACTGACACCTTTCCAGCGGTGAGCCTCTTGGAGCTGGACCCTGGATTTACGACTTGTATGTTTTCTATTTGTAAGAAATGTAGTGTTTATTTGACACGAGAGGCTTCTGATAACTTCGCTGTTGTTAAATTTCATCCTGCTTCTGCTGGGAATGGTTGCCCTGCCCCCAAAAGAATGCCAAGGTGAGAATGGAGAGGAAGGTTGCAAAGAAATCAAACTGTGCTTCTGAAAACGCTGCTTTGAGAAAGGGCTCTGAAGCCTTGGTGACTCAAAAAGATCTCTACCCTTTCAAAGGAGGGAGAGCTGGAGTTAGTCTTGCTATAGCTTCTCTGCGCTTTTGCAGTAAGAAAGCTGAGCATCCTCAGTGAGTAGCTCTCTCCAGCTGCTGCAGACACCTTCTCATCTCAGCTACCACCCTTTGCATTTCCTCCGAAGCTCAGCCTGGCAGAGATGAACTTAATACACCATGGGTGTGGGACTGTCCCTTTTTTTCTCCTGGTTCACTACTGTATAGCCTCTGGCCCTTAGATTGGAGTATATTACTAAATCAGTGATCTAGGGTGCTGCTCTCCAACTCTTCCAGGAAGGCTTCTTCCATTGTTGTCACGCCGGCCGTAGGAATTACCTGAAATGCTGTTGACGCCTATTTTTGGAGCGTAGTACTGTGGTTGTATTCCGCTGCCTTGCCTCGTTTGTGCTGTGAGTGGCCTCTGAAGGCAGAAAGGCAGAGGGCAGCCTTTGTCTTCTCTGTGCAAGGCCTGGGAGCTGCCTGCGCTCTGCTCCGGCTGTTAATACATGGCACACGTCCACAGAAAACAATAGCTACATGAGAGATGGCTGTGTCCCATGGGTGGCCTTTCAGGAGCAGGGAGATTTTGAAAGAAAATGCTGTTGTGCCCAACTTCCCTTGTGTACATGCTGCTACCAGAAGCTTCTCCTATGAATGCCTTTTCTTCAGAGCCAAAGCCAAATTCTGCTACAGTCCATAACCAGAGGAGCATCCTGCTGACTTCTACAAGAGACTTGTCTGAGGGTGGCATAAAGTGGCTCCCAAACAACAAATCCTTTTGGCTCCCCTCTTGTGAATACTGCGTGCTCCGTTGCTAATTTGGAATATGATCCCCTCTCACCCTCTGAACGGGCTGTGGCCTTGCAGATCTGCTAATCCTGGAGGTGGGACCTCTGTCTATGGCCGTGGTGGAAAGATGGGGATTGCTGCAGGGTTCAGGACCAGTGTTTGTGGGCCTGGACTCTGCTACAAAGCATTACCACTGCTGGATGTAGCTGCCAGCTGCAGCTGCCAGAGCCAGTGCTGATCATGTCTTCACATTGTCCATGTCCTCTCAGGCAAACCCCAGGAGGGCGTTACTTAAAAGTATTCTGGACGAAGTCCCAGACTGCTCTTCTGGCGAGGAATCAGTTCCCGTGTCCTTGTGTGGAGGAGGAGTGGGCTGTCCTCTGCCTGCCCTTCCTGAAAGACAAGGTGCAGCGTTGCTCACAGGGGGAAGTCACAGCCTGATTTAAACTTGGCACCTGGACTAAACTGTTGCATCTACCTCTTTGCTGTAGGATGTCATTATATCCTTAAATCCAGAAAGTGATGCATTTGGGACTTTCTATATTTATCATATAAATTCTGTGTTCCTTTTATTAAGTCTTTGCTCTTAATACAAAAAGCTTGCAAACCCTGAAAAAATCTCCAGAAAAGTTCCAAGTCCTACATAATTTATTCAGATTTTAAAAAATCCTTGGAAGATTTGACCCAAAGAAGAGCTTGCACTTGTTTTTTATGGTTATTTTTGGCACTGCTTGTCTGACTTTGAAGTATTTTAAATGTTAGCTCAGTTGGTTAGAGCATGGAGCTATTAAGACCAAGGTTGTGGGCTTGGTACCTGTATGGGCCATTCACTTAAGAGTTGAACACGATGATCCACGTGGGTCCCTTCCGACTCAGAACAGTCTGTGTGTGTATAAGAAATGTCAGCTCTGGTCTCTCATGGCTTCAGTGAGGGACCCTGGGCACTTAGGCAGCAAGTTACTGTCTGTTAGGTTACAGCTTTCTGGAATAATGTATTAAATTTTCAGACTAGGCTTTCTTCAAGCAGAGTGTTGATTAGCACTTGGAGTTAGATGGATATTTACCAAAGCAGCACATCTTAAACAATTTAACAAAAATGGAAACAAGCAAAAAACCTCAAAACAAAATGCTTTCCTGACAGATTGGTAGTTACTGTCCTGGTGTGAGTGACTTTGCCCCTTTCCCAGTCATTGGTGGTTTTTTCCCTGGGACCTTTGCTGTATAACCCCAAAACTTCCAGCCTTCTAATTACACAAAGGCATAAACAAATATAAATAAGGACAAATAAAAGGCAAGAGCCTGATGAGTTTTCATTGCTCCTAATGAAAGTCATGTGTATGGAAACCTCAGTGATTTTGTCCTGGCTTACTGAAATTAAACAAAGGGCGATACCTATTTATAAACCTGAGACTTCTGCCAGTAATATAGTTTATCACTATGGTTGCAAAAAACCAAATAGCCACGAAGGAAGTGTTTTTCACCAAAATGAATGAGCTCAGAGGATTCCATGGAAAGACTTGCTGCTTGTGGCAGAGTGGTGGGGAAACATGAAACAAGTGAGAAGAAGTAGTTTGAAAGCAATAAGGGACTTTACTTTTATTATGGTGCTGATATTTACTGTCCCCTTTAAATGGTGCTGATACTTACTGTCCCCTTTAATTTCATCACCTTGGTTTGCAATAACCTTCTGTCACTTACATAGGCTACTTTTTCTACTGTAGTTTCATCAGGGAAGAAAAGCGGGATATTTGAAATAATTTTGTTGATTTGTAATTAGAAAGCAAGTAACTTAATTTCTTGTTCTTTTCTTGACTTCATTGCATTTAAAAAATACAAACAGAGCACTTACCAAAGTGTTCTCAAAGTTAACGTAAACCACATGTACTATCCCACACATAAAGGACATCAGAATTGAATTTCTGAATGGTTTTATGTAGATTTATTTATTGTGGCTGAATGCAGCCAGCCTCCTTTTCTGCTGCCCCATTGTGTTCAGAGTTGTCCAGCCAGCATTAACTGTGTAATATGGTCCCTAGGAGGGAATGGCTGGAACACCATAGTGCTGATAGAGTAAGCCTGTAGGTGAAAGCAAAGCAGGAATCCATCCTCAAATTCTGCCTAATCAAAAATAATTAAAAAAAAAGCCTATTGCAGGCGATATGTTTTGTGTGACAGGACCAGCAAATATAACAGCAAGATTCAGACCTGGCGCTCATCTGGTTCAGGGGACATGCACAGAGTTCCTCTGGTGGTGGCAGCTGTTCTGGGCAGACTTCTGCAAGGTGTTTGAAAAGTGAGACTCCAGCCTTTACCAGGGCATTCAGGGTACCAGCAGTACTCATCAGCAGTGGTAACAATCCTGAAGGTGAGGTGTTCGAAATCCTGTTTGTCGCACCCGCAAGGACTCCTCCAGGTGAAATTTTCTTTACACTTGTCATTTTCTTAAAAAAAAAAAAAAAAGAAGATTTGTTCCTAGGGAGGGAAACTTTTAAAAGACAAATTGCACTATGAAATGCCCTTTTTTTTTTTTTTTTTTTTTGGTGCTGCACCTCTTTGTCTCTTGCAGATGTGAGGAGCTTGTTTGGGTCTGGCATCTTCCATAACCCCACATTAGTACTTGCCTGTCATATCAGGTGTGTGAAACCAGTCTGCCTATTATACAGTGAGCTGTGATTGAATCCCTTATTTATGACTTCTGCCCCACACTGCATTAATTAGAATGCAAATTAAGTGTTTCCTGGAAAGCTGCTGTTTACTTCTGCCATACTTTACATGTTTCATTAGTCTTAGGACCCTGGCAGTCAAGTTATGTCAATTTAACAAGTTATCAGTCAGCGGAGCTGCTGTAATTGTATGTACACATGCACGTAGACATCCTGGACTGCAACGTGATGCAGTCTGGGTTTTGCCTCCAGCAAAAGGCATTTAAGATATGTTATCTTGTCTTTTCTTTGCTACCGGGCTCAGCTAATTAGAGGCAACTTTTTTTTTTCCAACAGCATAGCCTGATCCTGTGCCCAAGCCTTTAATTTACACCAGTGCTTCTGAATTTGACTTTATAAGAAGTTTTTAACTGAGAAGTCCAGTTGTCACTAGTGAGGAGTTTATTTGGCTGATGCTCTTTATAGCACCTGTGAATAGTCCATATTCCTGACTAGCAGGACATAAGAATCATAGAATGGTTTGGGTTAGAGGAGACCTTAGAGCTCATCTAGTTCCAATACCCGTGCCATGGACAAGGATGCCACCCACTAGATTACGTTGCTCGAAGTCCCATCCAACCTGGCCTCAAACACTTTCAGGGATGGAGCATCCACAATCTCTGTGGGCAACCTGTTCCACTGCTTCACCACCCTCTGAGTAAAGAATTTCTTCCTGAAATCTAATCTAAACCTGCCCTCTTTCAGTTTAAAATCATTATGCCTTGTCCTGTCACTATCTGCCATATAAAAAGTCCCTCTCCCTCCTTTTATTAAACCCCCTTAAGGTACCAGAAGGCCTCAATGAGGTCTCCCTGGAACCTTCTCTTCTCCAGGCTGAACAACCCCAACTCTCTCAGCCTGTCTCCAAAGGTGATCTTCTGATCACCTTCATGGTCTTCTTTTAACTTGATCCAGCATGTCCACATCTTTCTTCTGCTGAGGACCCCATTAAGGACCACGTTAAGGTGGGTTATGACTGATTAGACCACAGATTACAGAGGGTTGTTTCTGTGTTGTTTTTAACCAGGCAGTTTAGCACAGTCTTCATTGTCATGTATTTCCCTGGTTACCAGCCTTTAGGACCTGACACTTGCTTGAGGAAACCGGCCATGTTCAGTGCCTCTCTAGGCCTGATGGCATCTGCTGAGGTTTGGCAGTGTGGCTGAACCTCTTGTGCAAGGCTCCCTTGCCCTTCTGGCATAGACCCACAAAATCCTGTGAGCACTGCTGTCCTGTGTGGAGCTTCTCTTGTTTCTGCTTGCCTGTGTGGTGATGGGTCTAGAGGAGACGCCGTATGAGGAACAGCTGAGATCACTTGGCTTGTTCAACCTGGAGAAGAGGAGACTGAGGGGAGACCTCGCTGCAGTTACAACTTCTTCATGAGGGGAAGCAGAGGGTCAGGCACTGATCTCCTCTGTCTGGTGACCAGTGACAGGACCCAAGGGAATGGCCTGAAGCTGAGTCACAGGGGAGGTTTAGTTAGATATTGGGAAAAGGTTCTTTACCCAGAGGGTGGTTGTGCACTGTGTCAGGCTCCACAGGGAAGTGGTCACAACACCAAGGCTGAGTTCAAGAAGCATTTGGACAACACTTTTCAGGCGAATGGTGTGATTCTTGGGGCTGTCCAGTGCAGGGCCAGGAGTGGGGCTTTGATGATCCTTGTCGGTCCCCTTCCAACCTGGGATATTCTATGATTCTGTAGCTGTGCAAGATGCAGATTCAGAAGACAACATTTTCTGTTTTGTGAAATATTGGGGATAATGGCACTTTGGAGGGAAATCTAATTTGAGGACATGATTTGAGGGTGAAAATGATGATAGGCTGATGGTTGGACTTGAGGATCTTAAAGGCCTTTTCCAACCTAAATGATTCTGTGATTCAAAAATAACCACTACTTTCTTAACCTTTCAAGGTGCTGTGATGAAAGACTTATCTCTGAATGTATTTAAACCCCAGAGGAAAAATTTTCACGCAAGAAGGAGCTTACGCCAGAGCAATGAAGAATTTGGCCCCTGGCACCATTATTTTCCTCGGCTCCTGCAGTGACAGAAGGGGGTGGAGGGAAGTAACCTATCCCAATTCTGTTTGAAAATATTTAGCTTGAGTGATGTGAAGATTTCAGTAGATCTGTGACAAGATCAAAGACTATAAATTATTTAACAGTGGTTCTACTTTTGTGGAATTATTTAAAGTATCATAATTGCAGCTCAGCTTCCCAGCCTTCATTTTCAAGTCTGGAATTCTGTTGGGAACTATCATAATCACTGAAGAGTATAATATTACAGGCTGGGTATAAAAATATCTTTTTAATGACTAGCAAATTAGTGAAATGTCTTGACCTAAATCTAGACCAAACAGAAGACAGTGTTTTTATGGAGGAGGAAGAAAGACTAAATTGTCACCACATTGTTATTCTTGTTAAAGTCTCCGCTACTTAAAATGTCAGTTGATTAGATAAAATTTGTAGCACTGTGCATCAATGCAAGTGATGAAGGGCTGTGTGTTACATAGTATCTTGGCATTTCTGCACTTTTGTTTTCCTTTTAATACTAGCATGCGCATTCTGGCTGAAACTTGGAAAAATAAAGGCTATTCATTACTTTAGTACCCTGTGAACAATAGAGATCATGAAAGGCATCACAGGGAACTCCTCTGTGTGTTGGCTCTTCAGGAAGCAAGACGAGACCTTGGAGGGTTTTCTCATTGGCTTCAAGTAATTGTTGTGTGCATGATCTGCCTAGCTAAACTCTTTATGTCTGACTTAAATAGGATCTGGAAGAGATAGGAGTTTCCCACTTCATACCACGTGATCCATAGTGTTAACCAAGTCTCTGTTAACGTAGGAACGGGAATATATTCTCCAAATTCTGGTTTGCAAGTGAACTAAACGAAACTGAGCCTTCGTTTCGCACAAATCCTGTGTGCGAACAGTTGTCAGTGATGAAATCGTCAGTTTGACCAATTTTGACCATGTAGTGATGATACCATGCAGGTCTCTGCAGTGGAGGACTATTTCCGGTTCTGTTACCAATTTTCACTGTGATTTGGGGCAAGTCGTTGACCTTTCTGCTCTTCACTGGCCCCAGATTTAGCCAAAAGTAGTAACACCAGCTGGTTTACAGGGCAATTGTTATGTTGCTGCATCAGCATTTGCAGTGCAGAGTCTCCATAATGAAGAAGGGCAACAACAGTGCTGTTGCAGGCAAAGTGTCTGTGTTTTGCCTTCATGGCTGGGTAAAAGAGGTATTTTTGAGATGGGGACGACCTTAGTGTCCTGTGTTCACAGAATTCCTTATGCAATGAGGGGTAGCCTGTAACTCTGAGCACCAAAGGTGTGCTTCAAAGTGAGCAATAGGAGCCTGGAGATAGCCTGAGGCGGGAGGAGAGGTGGTCTCCATTCCTGCCTCTCTCTCCACACGGCCAGGGCCCACGGTGCTCTGCGTTGCAAAGACAAATGAGAAATTTATTCAGCATCTGGCTGCAATGAATGTGATTAGTTCTTTAATTAATATTAATTAAAGCATGAAGCATGAAGGAGATTGATAAATTAAATGAAAAAGACTATCCTGAGACTTTGTATCCTGGAAGGACCTGTGCGGCAGGTTGGAAGCCATCTACAGTGAGGTTACACTCAGTACCTGCTTGAATTGTGGACGCATGTCAGATGTGGAATGTCTCCCAGAAGACAAACACAATGAGAACAATCATTTTTTACTGGCAAATGTCATCTGTTAGATATAAGCCTCATTTTCTGCAGTGACACAAAGCAGACTTCACCCTCGCTGTGTTGAGCATTGAGCTGGGCTGTGTGCAACCTAGGGCTCTGGCCCAGCTACCCTTCCAGGCTGTGTGTTGACAGGCACTGGGGATCTGGAGTCTCCAAAGGCGTTTAAGCAAGATTATATCGTCGTGCAGCCATTTCTTTCGCTTCTCCCCACTGAGTTGCATCTTCCTACTCCTTGGAAATACGGTAGAAATATGTTGCTGGAAATATGTTGAAGAGTTTGCTCATTTTGTAACGGTTCCTTGCTGCCTAGTTTTGCTGAAGCTGTGCTGACAGATCAGGAAGGGCTTAGAAAAGGACATTAGGAGAATGATCAGAGGCTTGAAAAACCTATACGCAGAGGCTCAGCCTAGTTAGTTTATCCAACACCATGACCTAATGATATCCTAGATGTACTTTGGATGAAGAGCTTTTTGATTAGTGGATGGCGGTTTCCTCTCCTCCTTTCTGCTGGACAAAATAAGAAATGAATTTTTTGTTTGGGTATTTTTGTGTTGGTTTTATTTTCTTTCGTTTGGTTTTTTTTTCCCTTTAAATTGTAAGAGTGATTAACCGTTGTTCTCCTGGATATGTGACGAGTTTTTCATAACTTTCAATCTTTTAGACTTAAGCTTTTTATTTTTGGAGTCAGGAGAAGGTTTTTGCCCTGTGGTTGTAGGAGCTGATGTTCAAGCAGACTTGACTCTTCCAGTTGTATATGATTAACTGCAGTGACTCTCCTGGTCCCTTCCAGCATGGCATTCCTAAGCCTGTGTCTTCCAAAAAAACCCCATCCTTTCATTTTCAAGAAGAATGAAAGCTTGAATGAAGCAGCCACTGACCTTAGATTTTCCAGTGTAAGAGGTCAGATGTCCACAGTCCTACATGAGAATAAATATGCAACTCTACAAACTCTGCTCGTTAAGTGGCAAAACCTCTCTCTAACTGAAGAAGCTCTAAACATCTTGCTTTATCAACAAGATTTTGCCAGGAACTCCCTTGGTGAGACTGTGCTGTGTGTAAGCAGGCTTTGGAAAGCTCCCAGATACATTCCACACTGTACACAAACTAGATAGTGCTGAAATCTCATCTAGTGTGTGTCCTGGAATTACTACTCATCCCTCTTTATAATAAATGAGCGCTGTTTGGCTATAATCTTTCTAAGCTGTAATGCACTGGCATCCTGCAGTGCAAGAGTCCTATCTTAGATGACTACATTCAAAACATACCCTAGGGACTGTTAGAGAAATTTATAATCATCCCTTTAGAATCCCAGGATTAAATTCCAAGTGGCAAGCAAATAAATAAACAATGTTTCTCCCTAATGCCTATTTATTTACTGTAGATCAATGGAACATTCAAGGATGAAATTGGTTTTCTCAGAGGATTAAAAATATATTTAAAATAGGCTTTATTATGAGAATTAATGGTGTGAATTCTTGGGGAGTGAAGGGTTAGTGTGAGACGGGTTAGTGTGAGACAGGTTATCGTGAACTGTTCTGTTCTGAAAAAAGCATTTAGGGGTAGGAGGAGAGAAATTAAGCTAAAGGGCACCTCATTTTGGTTCATCAGTTTGACATCCTGCCAAAAGAAGTCTTTGAAATTGCCTGCTTTTGCTGGGAACTGGGCAAAAATGTGGAAATGCACTGACACATGACATGTGTGCCAACACGTGGGATTGCAATACCTGTTTGGGGCAGGAACTTCTGTTTGCTCTCTTTTCATACCTGGTCCAGAACAGCAGATGACATCTGTGTGCATAAGAGGCAACCTGAGCAGGTGCAGAGCCCACCTGCTGGACTGTGCTCCACTCCTGTCTCCTCTGACTGAAATACACCTGGGCATGAGACAGGTTCCTCCTGCTGTTGGACTAGGCTGTGACTATTGATGCTGTTTCCTTGTCCGGTTTTCCCTGAATCCCTCTTTTGTCTGAGTTTGGAAGGGGGCAAACAAATTCTTTTGATTCTATCTTGCCAAAAGGAAGAAGAACAGCAGCAGCAGAGAGTTTAGGGCTGTTTAACTGAAGTGCAGGATGGTTTGGAGTGCTGTGGGTTGGAGCACTGGCTGCTGCCACTTCATAAAAAAAAACAACAGTAGAGCGCTCCCGTAAAACATAAAAAACCGACATTGGCAACCACAGAATGAAAGAACAGTCAATGCAGCCTATAAAACGAGAGTTTGCAGACCACAACATTAGTAAATGCCCAGGTGAGTCGAAGACTTGCGAAATGAAAATCTAATACTGAAAATACATGGTGTTTGTACAGGATGTTGTTTTCTTCTCTCTCATTTTGTCTGTTGTTCTCCCCGGTTTCTGAGTGAGTTGTAGTGTTCTCAAAGGCTGATAGCTCTTGTATGAGAGTATTGCAGCTGACAGTATTGCAGCTCTGTTGACCAAGATGTCCACTGATGAGAGAATGAAGAGTACTCTGTCCTGTACACATGGAATCTAAATGGGCATGCATAGAGCCCTTCTATATGCTGCAGTCATCTTCTGTACCCTTCCTTTTTTTAAACACTGTTTTCCCTGCAGTGCCTGAATATGTCCTTTTCTCTTCTTTAGTCCCATTTCTACTGCAAGCTTTATCCAAGCTGTTAATTTTTCTGCTTTGATGTGGGTATCGTCTGACGTTTCACTTCCAGGGCTATGAATCCTCCTGATGAAGCTGTGTATTGCTTTCTAGTGCACAGGCAGTGGAGTTTGCACCTGGAATTCTTGTCCTTCCAAGGCAGAGGAGAGTCTGTTACTAAATTTCACAGATGCTGTAACAACTCCTGAACGTCGCAGGTCATGAGAGAAAGTTCCTTTTGACCAGTTCTTTGAGCACAGGTCTTATTTTCTGTTTTAAAGCTTGCATTCCACAGGAGATGATGATCCTGCCAGGCTGCTGTGTGCCACTCCAGCCAGGCAAAGCAAAGGAGTTAAATATTACTTGGTATCAGTGAATAACAGCTTTCACGGATGGCCGTGATTGAAGTAACTATGAAAAAGGAACATTCAGTTAATGATAGCTGGAATCTTCTGAAGAGGAAGGAAAACAAGAAATTTAAGTACTAGATAGTGAAGAGGAGCCTGAAGGAATGTGGAAAGTATGTACAGTGGCAGAGAGAGACACTGCAGAGGTCTATAAATGATGCAGGAAATTGTGAAGACTAAGATACAGTTGGGGGACTGATTATATGTATGTGATGGACTTAAAAATCCTTGCAGGTGTCTGGAGAGGTTATGTGGAAAAGGAACTTTGCATGATGGGACTAAAAGGCATTGCTAATTGATAACTATAGGCTCTGCTTTTGGAAGGCCATGAGAGTTTTCAAAGATGGGAGGGATGATTGCAGGCTTTGCAAATTAACTCTGTGCATGTTGGGGGGACATGAAATATTTCCTTACGCTTTGTTTGAGGGCTAGAGTTTTGGGGTTGTTGTGAGGGAAATGCTCATGGCTGTAAACTGCATTTTTTTTTAAAACTCTCTTTAATTTAAAAGTCCTTTGTCCCATTTGCTGTATTAGTCTTACAGCTTTTGCTTTAGGCTTCTATTAAAAGTTGGCAGTCTCAGCTGGAGGAAAACTAGGGGATAGGTCAGATGCTAATTAATTTCATGCTAATTGTGCCATAATTTGAAATCCAGTGGATTAGTTTTCTGTGGGAGAGCTGAAATATATGGAAAGGCAAAAATGAATAAGGATAATTAATCTCTGTAAAATTGCTTGGGATGCTCTAAGAAAAGAGGGTTTTATTGATGCTTTTATTTTTTGTTTGAAGTGTTTTAAAGGCGCCTGTGCCGTGGATTATATGAAAGATTCATTGCTGCTGAAAAACACCTCTTTGTTCCTAAAACACCTAGAAGAAACACCTCAGCAGCTGGCTAAGTTCTTGCTTAAGACTGCTCTCCACTGGAAGAGGGACTGGCTTTGGACAGAGCTCCTGTTTGCCCCTCCATGAGAGGGTAGTCCAGACCTCTGAGCTGAGTGCCCGGGAAGAAGAAAACATTACTTATCATAGGATCATAGAATGTCAGGTTGGAGGGGGACTTTGAGGATCATCTGGTCCAAACTTTCTTGGCAAAAACACAGTCTAGACAAGGTGGCCCAGCACTCTGTCCAGTTGAATCTTAAAAACTGTCTCTGTTTCTTTTCTGGAAGTAGATAAGGCGGGAATGGACGAGGGGTGGATGCCAACCACTTCTTGGTCTCTGCATTTCCCTCCTACCAAGTCTGCAGTGGCTGGTTGGAGAGCTTGATTTGGAGTCAGGCTGGGGGAGTAATTTACTGCTGGCCTCTAATGGCTATAAATTACTACATGCCCTGGAGAGTAGCAGTTATAAAGGTAGAGCTGTGACTCAGAGGTGGGTCCCCTGGCCTCTTACACACAGAGCACCAAGCTCTGACATCAGAAAAACTACCTCTGTTGTTCCAAGCTGATCCCATACAAAATATCTGTGATTATAAAGCTGAATACTTGCCTTGGAGTTTTCTCCCTACCCCATTGTCAGTCTACTGAAGTTCAAGAGTGTAGATCTGAACCATCAGGGAGCAGCAACTTCCTGAGAAATCGTCTCTTGCTCTGAAATTCAAGGAGTTCCAACTCAGTGATGAGGTGGAGGGGGGGAGCGGTGTGGTTTTCACCACTGAGCTTCTTTTGTTTTGCTTTTTACTTACGAACACCAAGCAGAAGTTCAAATAACATTACAAAGCAGAAAGCTTTGTGATTAATTATGCCTGGTACAGGTATAATTCAAACATATTGACTTGTCTGAAGTAAGTGCCAGACGGTGCAGTAGGGGAGACAGGAAGTGGCTGGTTGAGATTGCTGAACCAAGCTGGAATAAGGAGTCAGGGAGAGGAAGCGCATCATGGTTTAACTTTGCTTGGCAGCTCAGCAGAAAACTGATGCAATTGCTGATGGACGCTGATATCAAAGGGAGAAAAATCATGACAAATTCTTTGTGCTTTTAAAATTAATGTAAAGCTAATCAATAGCTTGACTTGGTGCAATATAAAAATGCAGTACTGGGACCTCCATTAAAATGATTTTTCTTTAAACCTGTATTCTGGGATTGCTATTAGAGAGGCTTTAGAGATAATAATGGCAGTTAAAAGACAGCTTTCAAATTCCCACCAGGTTGTTGCATTTCATGGCAACTAGTCTGTAGCTGCACTGGGAACTAGGTAATGTCAGCCCTTGAAAGATTGTATTTTCTTTAGAGTTTTTTCTTTATGGACCAGTGGGTCCCTAGGAATACTTAAGATAGCACTTAAATGGGGTAAGGGATGGAGAGAAGGAGAAATCATTTGACTGGATTAGACTCCCTGTGCTAAAAGAGCTCTTGGCTTTTTTTTCTTTCTGCTCTCCAAAAAGCTGTGACCAAATGTGAATCTGCGAGTCAAAGTTCAGAACCGAACCAGCTGCCTTAGGTTTCCGATAACAGATCGTACTGTAGTGAGGACTCACTTATCTTTGACAACCCATGCGTCTAAAACCAGAATATGTGTATTTTTCTCAACTTTGTGGGTTTATTTTATCACCCTGTGCACACATTCTTCACTCTCTCACTCAAGCTGGTCATAACTGTTTAATGGCTATGACTGTGCCATCTGTGAAAGTGTTACATCACTCACCACAGTCCTACTCAGAGGCGTCTATTCATCTCAAATTGTGTCTCTGTGGGTGCCGGTCACAGAGACTCCACAGCTCAGCACTCCTGGAGCTGACTGGTGATTCATGCCTCCAGAGTTCTGTGGTGCTGGCTGTGCAGAAACCAGAGGAAAACTCTGCTTGCCTCCATTCTCCCTCCTCCTTTCCTGAAATGCATTGGACGTCATGAAACAACAGCTGTGCAAAACTTCTGCACAAAGTGTGAACGTCGTGCAACCAGGTGAAATTTGTCTGCTTGCCGTTTTAAAAATGGCCCTTTTCTGTCTGTGAAGGGCACTATTCCAGGTGTTCTGGTTTTACTGTTCCTCTGCTGAGCAGCCTTTGCTATGAGAGAGCTGCAGTATTTGTGGACTGTGCTTATCTTTAGGGAATGCAAAGTAGGTTGGTCAGACTTGCCTCCTTTTCACCTTAAATGAGATCTGAGCTTCCCCGTCATCTCAGATTAAGTCTAAGCTTCCCTGTGCTGCTGTTCTGAGTCCTAGTGCTCCTGTAGAACTTTCCAAGGCTGAATCATGGTTGTGCAGCAGCTTCTTGTCTTCGTTTTTCAGATATTCTGGGGGAGATGATCTCAGGATTTGAGGTTCCTTATTCTCAGCAGCCATCTCTACTGTCTGTATACACTGGATAAAACTGTAAAATGTTCTGGGGTTGCATGCTGCACTTGTCCTGACTTGGTCCTGGGAGCTTTTTGATGGTAAGTAACAACTTCATGCAGTTCCTTTTGACAGCAGTGGCCACAAATATGATGTCTCCATAAATCTGTTTTACCTTAGTGGGAATTGTTGCATCTGCTCAGGCCATGACAATGCTTATAACCCATTCCATGTGGCTGGAGGAAGTTATTTAGTAACAAACTGAAATACCGTCCTTTGACTCCCTCAGTGTGACTCTGAAATGTGGCACAGGGTTTGTGATTCAGATCTTGCTGAGGGTTTCATTTAGATAGGTGGGGGCATGGGAATGGAGGGAACCTCCAAAGATTAACATAAGCATCTGGATGGGATGGCAATGGGGTTTCACTGTGGGAGAGATTTTGAAGGCCTGGAGATGGCATTGTGAGTTGTTTTGAAAGCTGCCAATTGTTGTCAGTATGTTGACAATTATTTTCAATTTGTTTTGTTTTGGTTTTTAATTGTGCAAATGTTCCCAGAAGCTTAGTAAATGAGGACATGTCCTTATAAATATTCATCTAGTATGTAAAAGCTCACATGGCCAGCTTTGGTTATGAAACCTACTTATTTATGTTGGTGTCATTTTGCCCCTGGAAGGCCTGTGTTTTGAAGAGGTGCCCCCAGTTGTAGGATGAGGCTATTTCTCTCAATCTATGAAGAGGTATAGCTTAGAATATACTTCTTTTAAAGTGGACACCCAGCCTTGCAAATGGATTTAATCCCACTCCAACACATGGCCCTGTTTGTGGACAAAGGATGCCAGAAAACAACAATGTATTCTGCATGATATTTATAAGCTCCATGCAAAACTGCTGAACCAAAAAACCTAGTCTTAAACAATTAAGATCAGGATTACACTTTCAGAGACGTTACATAGTTAGTTTGCTTTCATCCTTTAGGGATTTCCTTTTTCAAAGATGATGGAGATTGTTGAAACTTCCGAGTGCCCAATGCATTCAAAAAATAGTTGGCAAAATACCGTTCCGAGTGGCTCTGTGAGGTTTTCTCCTCCTTTTGTGCATGACCAGGATCAAAATCAAGTGACTTCCTCACAGTAGATTGGTTAGAAATGTTCAGCAGAGTGGTGGTGATGTGGGAGCTCTGGAGAATCATCCCAAAGCCAGTTTCTGAAAGCCAGGTGTGCACTGGCAAGGTCTGAAACAAACTGAAGGTTTCCGGTTTCTTGCTCACATATTTGCACGAGTCGCCTGGAAAATGTGGAATTTGTACTCTGAAGTTATTTACCTCCTAATAACATCTCTGTCTCTTTCTGCCTATGCAATGAGAGATAAAAAAAATGAGCAATGGGTAGATTGGAGCCTAGAATTCCACATGATTTCTTGATGGCTCTGATGATCTGAAATGAGTGCTGCTCAGAGAGTAAGTTATCCTTCACTGTGAACATCAGTGGTAGAAGAATTTAGGTCTTTTGTCTCTGAAAACTGATGTTTCTAATTCTATGCACTTTAATTCTGCAAACTGTTTTTCATGGGTAGAAAAACTAAACTTGGAAAGATGGTAAGTTAAACCTGATGCTACAGATACTTTTTTTTTCTTCCAAATAAAGTCTGCTGACTTGTGCAAAGTAACACCTTGATTTACACCAGCCCAAGATTCAAAGCCTTCAGATTCATCTGTGGAGAGGAAATACATTAAGGGAGGTTATTAGGAATTCCTCTCCTCATGTTTTTTTTCCATGTCTTCTGTGGCCCATCTGTGAAATGGACCATAAGAGGGAAGCATAGGGAGTGGGAGATCAGCATAGTGGGAAGACAAAAACAATGAAACCTCAATGAATTGATGATGAAAGGAAGGGAGACAAAAAGACTCCAAAGTGAGCCGGGGGAAAAGAAGGGAGAACATAATGTCCGAACACCCACAGGAAAAGAAGGGACCACAGAACTGTCGTCCAGTTAAGCAAAATGAGGAAATGAATGAATGGGGAGAACAGCAATAAGCTGGTTTAATTTGCAGCATACAGAATTGGAAACAGAGTTTGCAGGCAGGAAAGGGATACATTTTTGCCAGTTGTGTTTTTATTGAATGGGGTAGGACCTTGTCCTTTTGCCTGGGATACAGTTAATTTTCTTCTTAGTAGCTGGTACAGTGCTGTGTTTTGGATTTAGGATGAGAATAATGCTGATAACACTGTGATGTTTTGGTTGTTGCTGAGCAGTGCTTACCCTAAGCCAAGGACTTCTCAGTGTCCCTTGCTCTGCCAGAGAGGAGCTGCACAAGAAGCTGCGAGGGAGCCTGGCAAGGACACCTGACCAGAACTGTCCAAAGGGATATTCCATACCACAGAACATCGTGCCCCGTATATAAACTGGGGAGAGTTGGTTGGGAGGGGCTCATCCCTGCCTGGGGACTGGTTGGGCTTTGGTCAGTGGGTGGTAAGCAGTTGTTTTGTGCATCACTTGTCCATCTTGGTTTTTGTTTTTGTTTTTTCTCTTTCTCTTATTTTTTATTATAATTATCATTATTATTAATAATAGTAATATTGGGGAGGGTAAAATTTTTGTTTCAAATATTAAACTATTCTTATTTCAACGGGCAAGTTTTCCTTCCCCCTGCCCCCCCTTTTCCTGATTCTCCTCCCCTTCCCAATGGTGGAGGGGGAGGAGTGAACTAGTGGCTGCTTTGGGACTTATTTGCTGGCTGGGGTTAAACCATGACAGACCTTAATCTTTGAATGGTTTACCTGTCTTCTTAGTGGCCCAACTGGAGAAATTGGGTGTGATTCTGAGTGAACGAGAGAGGCAGCATCTGGCTCTAAATCTGCTGTATTCCTTCTGCTTCATATCAATGCCACAGAATAAAGTTTTGTATTAGGGAAATTGGGACCTTCATTAAAAATGTATATCACATCAGATGATATATTACTCTTCCAAACCCCAGCCTTGAACATCCAAAAATAGCTCACCATGGACATGTGGGGGCAGGTCGTAGACTCTAGTGAACAATATTTAGTGTTCCATGGGGAAAGGGAGAAATGCTCTAATGAAATCACCAGCCTTGAACTGAGCTGCTTTTCTTAGGTGGCTCCCCCAGCCCTCAGCAAAAATGTGTCTGTGCAGGTTCAGCCAAGCCGCCTGTTGAATAGTTTGGCCAAATGCAGGAAGCAAGATCTTTGACCTTCTGCAGTGTCCTCATTGTAGACGCATGCATATAATTTCCAGTAATTTAACAGGAGCTTTAGTTTGAAAAAGATTTGGGTTTTATTACTTTCATTCATCATCATTAACTCATGCCATGTGGCGGAGAGGAGGGAATGACATATTTCCGCAATTAGATTCAGTATTTTGCATGAAAAAATGAGCTGTTACAGCAAATGCTGCTTTTGAAATAGGGACTAAAACCAATGGAAACAAAAGTTGTGATGTGTGCTTGGAAGACAAGAGTTAAAAAAGGATATTATTTTTACTATGAAGTCTTCTTTAAGTTGTGGTTAGAAATGATTCAGCCTTCTAACCTATTCCTACTGTGTACTTGGCTTATGCTCAAAAAATATTTTCATTCAGTACCTTGATGCGCTTCTAATTTGTCTGTTAAAAATATGTTTTATTTCTGCTTACTCTTAAAAGGTGCACTGGCTTCATCTGCTGAAAGTACCTTTGTGAAAGGCTGCTTCAGTGTGCAGGGGGAGTGTGAAATTTCATTTGATTTTAAGTTCTAGGGGGTTTGCTTTGCTTGAGTTTTGATTTAGCTGAGCCCAACAACTTAACACAAAACACAGGTAGGAAAATCCTATTTCCTATGGTGCGGAATGCAAAAGGGATCAGTTCTTTGGAGTGGCTTGCTTCTGGGCTGAGGTACATTTCAAGGGCTTTAATACACTTTGTTTTTTAACCCTTTGCTGACCAAGCTAAGTGGCAAGGGCCTGATCCTGTTCTCCATGGAGTCAAAGGGAAGTTTGCCATCAATTAAGACGGGAACAACACGAGGCCTGATGTTGGTAATGAAACCCAAAACCAGGTGAGCTTTATGTGGCTGAATGTTCCTGCCAGCATTCCTTGGGACTGTGAGTGTGACACATGCTCCCTTGATAATCCAGTGAAGAATATGCGTACACTCAAACATGTATTTTATTTTACAGAGCAGGCTGCATTTTCGGTAATTTGCCTTTTCTCCTTGTATGCATCTTATTCTCGTGGATGTTCACATGATCCAGTAGTCCTGATAGCTTTTCTGTTTTCCTTCTTGGAATGTTGGTTTTCTTTTCTGTATGTTCAATTACATGTGCACATTCATCTATCATTAGTTCCTGTTCACTGGAGGATATTTTGCAGAGCTCTTTATGCAGCATTCATAATACTCTTACCCGTGATTTGGATTTCTTACTGACAGCAAAAGTTCAATCCTTTTTGCTGCTGTTTTATTCATTTTATAGCTTTATCTAGATAAACTACTTGCAATTCTATAGTGGAAGTTTAGCAGTTTGGTTGATCTTTTTTTGCCTTCTAATTCAATTGTGCATTGAATTCTGTTCAAATTTATATTTATTTGTACTGGTTTTAAGGCATTTAAAACTGTAAGGTCCTCATTTATCAGGATTTCTCTCCTGATTGCGTTCTTACATTATTGTCATAATTCTCACTGGATTTTTGTTTGTTGTTGTTACTCTCACTCTTCTTTGGAAAAATGATTCTCATTGTTTGATTATGCTTGCCAGCTCGTTTCTGTCGCAGGAGAAAAAAAAGTGATCATTTGTGTTACTGCCCTCAATTACCTATGTTAGTAGTGAGAGTGTATGTGTGTAGCTGTGGGTGATGGGGACATGTACAGAGGCAAACTACTATAGTTTTTCTTTGCACCAGCTACCCTCAAGACTATTTTTGGTAGAATATCTACCACAAGAAAGACACTGAAAGTGTCACCTAAACTCGGGTTATAACGTATTTTCTTGTGACCTCACCAAGAACATGTTAGGAAGGATTCAGACCTAGTTCCATTTCTCTCCTGCATCTTTTGGAAGAATATGATGCCTGCCTTGGACCCTTATCTGTAAGAAGGTTAAAAGTGGCCTCCTGCACAGAGGCTACGTGCGGGACCTCAGCTCTTACTCCTCATTTCAAACATACACAGAGGTCAGCACGAGACTGGAGCAAAAACTTTCTGGTTTGGATAGATTTTCACGATGATACACTAAAATGCAGTCTCTAACATTTGGCATGGATGACAGAGAAGAAATTACACTAATAATTTATTTCTTTTACTAATAATTCATCTGGCTATTGATCTAGTTTGAATTTGGCTCCAGCTCTGCCCTTCAGCAGCTTTTTAGTAAACAGGTTTTTCTTATCTTCATGAGTCAGGGTTTGACATTCCCACTCTGTGCTATAAATTACACCTGTGTCTCCAGTATCATGCTAATGCCTGGGATTTAGTGACAGAAGGAAGGAATTTGAGCTAAACTTTTTATCTTGGAAGGCTTTGTCTTTTCCTTTACTCAGGCTCTCTGCCTCCTTCAGTGCCTTTACGGAGAGAAGAGCAGCCTGAATAAATCCATTTCCCACCTTTCGAAATCTGTCTTTCAGTCTACCTTCTTAAGTTTTTTGGATTAAGTTTTAATTACATTTAAAGTGCAGAAGGCTTGAAAGATTCTTTGTATAAGAAACATATCCATAGAAGCAAATAGACTTACTACACTCACAGAGATTATTAATACGAGGTGAGTTTACTCAAGAAATGCTAGGATCAGGCCCATGATATGGAATTTGATTTAATTCACTCATACATAATGATTACCCACAGCTCTAGCAGATGTAGTAATGACTACAATTACTTGCAGATCATTTTTTATTATGATTAAATCTGTACATGATATTATTCTTGAGGCAGCAGTTTTTAATATTCAGCTTGCTCCCCTCCCTCATCAACATTGACTGTGTACAAGGTTAGAGGCAAATCCCCAGTTCAGCAGTGAACAGCTTTTTGCCAGGAGCAGTTGTTGGTTTTGGTTGGAGTCCTGTGGCATGTGCAGCTTCAGCTTTGGAGCATCAAAACTGTGTGTGTTTTCAAATGTATTTCAGTTGTGAAGCCCCCACCAGCTTCGAGAGAGCACTTGCAGGATAATGCTGAGTGTGCAAATGGAACTGTCACCGGCAATGTGTCTCAGTGACCAAAGACTGAAGTGATGGAGTGACCAGCAACCTGACCTAGAAGTCTGATTGTCCCTTAGGAGCTTTCAGCTGACTCAGGTTGGTTTTGCTGGGGCCAGCAGATTTCTGAGTTCCACTCGGTTCTGCCCGAGTCTCTTTGTGAAAGCCTCAAGAAGTCTGCCTTTTAATTTATTCTTTTGTGAGATGAGGGTAGGAGTTAATTTGAGAGCAGAAAGGCTTGAATTAAGTTATATTAGGGAATGCTGAGGATATGCAAAAGGTCTTGTGCTTGTGGGCATATGAGAGAACAGGATTATTTGGACAGGGCATTTGACACATGCTTTTCATTCATGTGTGATGTTTGCCTCATCTTTTGGATTAAGCACAGCAAGTACTGAAAATAGACTCAGTGGAGATAAATATAGCTGAACATTAAAAAGTCATTTTATAAGCTTGATTATTCTATATTTTTGGTAAAAAATTATTATTGTTAATTGGAGGCCAGGATAGTGAAAATCAGAAGGATATCTGTGGACCAGCTGAAGATTTTCTAATTAAGAGAACAAGTTTTATCAGCCACCTCCTCCCTCAAAATTCCCATTTCAGCAAAATGAGATTTGTCAAAAAATACTCACCGCTCTTGACTGTGGTTCTTTATCCACATAGGGAGGATCATTGCATCAAACAAAGGCATTTGTCACAGTCCTTGTCATTTGTGTTTGTTTCTGGGTTTGTTTTTGTGATGAAAGCCATGACAAAACCTCTGATTATGATGAGGCAATTTTAAAAAACAATGAATTGTGGTTGGGAGGTGAAAAGTTGTTTGCCTGCGGAATTTTTAGTCAGCTGGGTGACCAGGAAAGAACCTGTTAAGAAACATTTTGTTTCATGTTGTTTTATGGCTAATAGTCTTGACTTCTAGTTTGCAGTAGTTTTAGGCATGCTCTTGATTGACGGAGGTGACCTGTAAAAAAAAAAAAATCTGGAAAATTGCTACTCACAAACACTTCCTGTTGTTGAAAACTTAATTTTAAACCACTGCATTGCCCTTAGGGCAATATGATAAAGGAGTAGAAAGAGAAAAATATATTAAAAAAGACTGATTCACAGCAAAATGCCAAATGGTAGGTGTAGGAATCAATTCTTTGCATAAAGCAGCTGAAAAAGAGTGTCCAAACTCTTAGCAATTAAATTTATCTTAATGATTAGCTGCAGTAACATTCAGGAGCAGTGGACTCTGCACTGATCACAAGAAAATGATGCATGTTGCTCGATGTGGGTGGATGAATGACGTTCCACAGTGACAAGTTGATGTCTTTAGATTGGACAAAGCCCCCTGTGTTTTATAACTTTACCTGTGCTTGGAAAGGGTTACTGTGATCTGCAGTGTCTAGGGGTGTGCTAATAGCAAGGTGGGTAAGAGCTGACATGATACTCAAGGTATGGTTTTATAAAAAGTCATTGACCACTGTAAGGGACACTCTTAGCACTCTCTGCATAACTGCAAACCAGGAGGCCATTAGTCATAAAGATTATTACTAGGTGGTTAAGCACTTGAAAGGCTACCACTTGATGCAAGACCTTCCCTATAAAAGCTTGGCTATAGGTCGGTAATTTGCCAATATTCCTGGGTCAGGAGAAAGAGGTTTAAGATCAGAAATAATAATAGAACATTTTAAAGCTGACAGTACAATGCCAGAAATGGGGGAAGTATTAATAATTTTCATGGTAAAAAGACCCTATCAGGTTTAGGGGGAGGAAAAGAGTCACAGAGGAATCTAGTTGAAGATTTGAAGAGATACTTCAAAGGGCTTCATTAATATAAAAGGAAAGATTAGCCCAAGAACAAAAGAATAGGAGAGGAGTTGGCAAGTATAAAGCCAGTAGAAGAATTATAATAATGTCATACATGGGATATTTGAGTGAAAAGCTAAAGAGAAATTAAAACAAAGCTATCTTTAAACTTTTCAGGCCAATAATGTCATTGAGGATATTCTCCAAAAGTTAAGATGTGGGTTTTAATGGGATATGGCTGTAAAACTTAATTTTCACTTTTGAACACAAATGCAGTGCTGGCACAAGAAGTGATAAGAAAAGCAGAAGAGGACACAGCACGAGGTCATGCAGGGAGCTCAGAGCTGCTTTCATACACAACCTAGGGCCGAGTTCTTAATTTCTTTGGGAATTTCATTGCTTTTGTGAGACAACAGCAACTGTAATTTCTTCTTCTAAGGCTTAGAGTGTAGTCCAAGAGCTTAATAAAACAACATGAAGGAAAGCTCATTTGCTGGACTTCGTATGCAAGTTCACATTTGAAACTGAAGAGCAAACAGTGCCATGAGATACCCATTGTGGCTCATGAATGGAAAATGAATTATGTTGTTCAAGTATCATGTTCACTTGCATATTTCCACGTTGCAAAACAATGGCTTACAAAATACTGCACGCAGCATGCCTCTAATTTTGGGTTGGAGTTGAAGGGCAATTTAGTAATATTTTGCCCAAAGGCTCCAAGCAGCACTGACACAATTTTGGCCCCTTGTGATGATCCCTTTTTGAAGACACAATAATGACCTGGTTTATGTCCCAGGGAGCTTGCAGTCTAATTGAAGATCTAAGAACGCTGGTGACAAATAGGAAGGGAAAAAATGAATCAAGGGAAAAGGAGAATATCCATTTACCTAGTGGCAGCAACAATACCTGCCATCTTTACTGCTGCGCTTACATTCAAGCCCTGTCCAATGCCTATGACATCTATACTACAGCAATAGGATTAATTTGGAAGTTCTGCAACTTGGGTTGACTGAGTTCTTCAGTTAGCCTAGATGGATATAATTTTTCTGGATGGAGGGAAAAGTGTGTCTCTAGTGTATGAAGCTGCTCTTCATGATTGTAACTTTTTGTTGGAAAGAGCAGCTGAACCTGCTTGAGATGATGCTTGCTCTTGGATTGAAAGGGAGGGGTTTTTTCCAATTTCCTCATAGTCCAATGCAAAAGCTGGTTCACGTCCCCCAGGAGAAGGCAAATGCTGTTCTGTGTGAAAAATTTAGATTAACAAAATATCCTTTTGGAGTAAATGGGCGGGAAGCAGCAGTTCTGTTGAGCAGACCCTGTTAATTGACTTCTTTTCCCATTGTGCCCACATTTTTGGAGAGAAACACTTTTATACCCACATGCATCTTATTGGCAGCTCTTGTAAATAGTTTTGAACTCTTCTTCTCCATCAACATCATGATTTCTGTGCAGACTCTTTTCATGTCTTGATTATTTTAGCCCACTGTTCATTGTTTGCAGAGGTACTGTATACACACTATTTTTAATTGACTATCCAAAATGAATTATTGTTGCTGATTTGGTTACACTAAACCCCGTTCTGTTATCAAACAAATTTGCTGTCAAATGAAAGATCAATGTTATTGTACTATGTCCCACTTCATGGATTAAAAAGGGTATTTATTCTAATTAAACTATCAAGAAAAGCACACAGAATGTTCAAAGAATGGGCAGCACTTACAGTCACAGCTGTTAACAAATATGGTACATCTGATTTGAGATTAAGATACAAAGGAAGAGCTATTAGAATTCGATGAATTAAATAGGATCTGAGGACCAAGGTTACAGTAAAAGACAATAGTTTTAAACATGCCTATAAGAGAAGTTAATTTACTATGTATGGCTTAAAAGCATAAAATCTTTCAGTGACGCAGTTCTGGATCAACCCCATAAAACGATGATGATGATTGCCATTATGAATGGTTCTGAAGATGGTCATGTCTTATGTACTTCTTTTTGCTCTTGTAAGTAAATGTGTATGTAAGATTTCTTCCAAGATTAGAATGCATGGCTATCAATCATTTATACTAAGCACAGACAGTCCCGCTCACCTGTCATGGCATAAAGTGCATTTATTCCTTTTCTGAGCAAGCTGCAGTAAGATGCTTTCTTTAGTTGTGGAATGTAGGCTTATTTGGTTAATACTGAACTTTTTTTTTTATTATTATTATTTTTGGTTTGAGTTGTAAGGAAAGAGAAAAATACTTCATTGGTTTAACTCGGTCTCACGGTACACCACACGGAGCTGTACATTACCTGTAGGTTTTCTTAGCTTTACATACAGTCAGATAAGTTTTGGCTCCTTCTGTCTAATGCTGTTTCCTCTAATGGTTGAAGAAATTGAATGTTATACTACCTAACGTGTGGGGGTCACATTAATCACAGAAAATTCTTTTAATGTCTCAGAAGTAACTGTCAAACTGGACATACTGAATCTATTTAAACTAAAGCATGCCATTTTTTATCTACAGTGATCTTTAATTCACATAAAAGGGTCAAGAAAATGTGATTAAGTGACAGTTTTAAAATGTACTATAATATTAAATAGCTTGATTAAGTGACAACTATAAAATGTAATACAATATTAAGTATCTGGCTATGTCCCAAAAGAACTTTAAAGTATTTTGAATGGTTTGGGAATTCTCTAGCCCATCATGAGTCACAAAAGAGCATTTCTATTAAACATAAACAGGTGAACTCAGGAAAAAAACTTAACAGATAATGTCTTGTCATGGTGCAAAGTGTCAGTCCTGACTTCAAATTAGAATGACTGCGTTTTCAGCAAGATCTGAAGGAAACAAATAGGACTCCTTCTGATGGTGCCACCCCCTGAGAGCACTGAAACAAAGAACTCTCTGATTGAGGATGTACACAGACTAGTCCAGTGGGTCGAGTAAACATTTTGACATTGTGCGGCTAAAAAAATAAGCTCATGTGTTGCTTTCGTAGCTTTTCAAGTGTAAAGTATCTGTGCAGTGATGTGCTTGGTCACTCTGGTGAGTAGAACCCTCGGAGATCTCCAGCAAACTACTGTTTGGCTGCTATGCCTTGCACTTTGTTAGGAGCCTGTGTCTACCTTTGGACTTGAAACGGAAAACTGATGTGTGGAAAGTGCTCTAAAGTGTGCAACTTGATCAGAATATGATCTTTGTGACTGTAAAAAGCATAGTCTTAGCAAAGAAGAGAAAGGTGATCGGTGGGAAGAATGTGATTTTTTTTCAGTGAGTTTATGGAGTAGCTGAAATAGTGGTTACCCTATCGGAGAAATGAAGAGGAGATGTGCTGCTCAGCACTTCACTCTCTGAAGTGCAGAGTTCTGAAACCTAGACCTGGGATGCAAAGAACTGGAGAGATTTTGGGCTCAGCTTCGTGGCAAAATGTGGTCACTAATGCACGTGCCTGTGTGAGCACGAACAGTTTTGCATGAAACGGGGAATGTGGTTGTCTCACTCACCTCTTTGTACCAGATTTAGTTGTCTCTTTTCAACCAGAAATTGGCCATTTCATGTGTGTTCCCTTGTGGTTTGAGTGCTGTTCGGTATTCTAAATTCCCTTAGAATTTTAGTTTCGCAGCTTTTCCCCAGTTAAATTTCCCTTGGCAAATTTGCGGGTGGGAATTTTGAAATTCTAATCTGTAACACATCTAGTGGTTTAGTTTCATCTACTTTTGGTGTTTCCTTGGTTTCCCTGAAACCATCCAAATAGATCTGAAGCTCAGCAGTTCTCGCGCTGAGATACTTGAAGCAGAGTTCGGGAGGTATGGCATGGATTGATAGGAAATGTCCACGAACAGGATCATGTGGTTTGCTTATTAAATGTCATCTGATTCTGGGTTAATAGGAACTCCAACCCCTCTGGTGAGCTGCTTTGCATGTGTGTATAATGTTGTTCAGGGTATTCACCCAGTGACTCTTCTACATGGATTCATACACAGAACAAATATGAAGGAGGAAAAAACTCCCACACTGTTCTGACCATAAAAATCTGGAGTTTTCAAGTCAGACGCAAAACAGTTTTAACATACACTTTCCAGTTTCTTCATGCTGAGCAGTGCCTTCCTTTTGCATTTTCACAAGGCCTGTGTGTGCAGAATGGGCATGGTTTTCCTTTAAATGTTGTGAGCCACTCTGGAGGTGCAGCAGTATCTGTCACAGATGAAAATACTATAACTATGTTTCTTTGTAATCCATTCATTGGTTTATGGACCCCAAATCCTCAGGAGAGGTTCACAAATCCACATAATGTTCTTACATGCTGGTTTTTGCATTTGGATCTCTGATGTAGCTGACAGATGTGCAAAATCCCATCTAGCCAGATATCTCCCTTCTGACCACACAATCCGTGGAGATCGAGAACACACGTTATTCCAGCTAAAGCCTTGAATCTGGGCTAATAACTCCCACTCCTGATCTGCTCATTTCAGGTGCCAACCTATGAATTAGGTTTTTTAAACATTAGTCTTAGTAAGTTCGGGACAACATATTAACTTTTGCTTCCCCAGAAACGCAATAATAAAGGACTTGTCAGCTCAGTAAGTAAGAGAGCCTAAATGAGACTCTGCTTCAGCTACTCTGCTGCAAAATTTTAAATAGAAACTTTTATGTTACTGATGTGAGAAGCAAAGGAATTGTCACAGCAGATGAGCTGTGAGATTCATCAAGACTTCTATGGCCTGTAGAGAAATATTTAAGAGCTGAGGCTCCAGATCTAGGAAGGATCCAGGAAGCTTGAAATTTGGTCTCAGCCAGTCAGCACTGGATTTCAGTTTTAAGACACAACTGTCTTAGTAAGAGGAGACTCCAAGCTTTGTGCTGGAGTCTCAGGAACACCAGCAGAGACGCTCCAACCTGCTGACTCTGGCATAGGCGTGGTTACCTTGGGATTTGGGCTCCTGGGGGTGGTAACTCCTTAAATGTTTGCAGTTAAACATGTCCCAGTTTGTCTGTCAGAGACAAGCTAGTTGACTTGTGTGGGTAGGAGTCACCTTGAACATCCACCCACCTGCACTGTAACGTTAGCAAGGATAAGTATTGGAGTGGATTTGTTTATGACCTTAAAATATTAATTTCTACAGTGCAAAAACCAAGCAAACCAAAAAGAACCCAACCCCCTCAAAAATTCACAGATTTCAGCAACTTCACTGCTCCTAAGCAAAAAAAAAAAAAGGAAAGCCAGATTGTCTCCATCCTTAAAACAAGACTCCATGCTTCATTTGAGAGGGAGAGCTTATGAATGCTTGAACCAAACAGGCTAACAGGAAATATATTTTAATTTTTCTAGGTAACATGCACAGCTATTAGAAAGTGCTACGGTCATATTGATGGTGTTCTGTGGGGTGCTTTTCATCATCAGCTGATTTTCTCTGAGGTGCTTTAACCACAGAGGGAGAAATGGGATTTCTCACGTGCTGTTTCATTTTGACACAACTCCCTCCATCTCCACTGTCATTTGTGGAGACAAAGCTGATCCGGTGGAGGAATGGGTGCTTGCTCCAGGACTCATTGGAGTTAATCTCAGTATTTCAATAGGCAAAAGGTGACTCATTCTGGAGAGAACAACTGACTGGATTTTAAGGCTGACTGAGCAATCGGAGCTTGTGAAGAAACCACACCAGGGTGAAGAAAGAAGCCGTCAGAGCAAACTTCATCAAGGACTGGGTTGCTTGAGGAATGCAAGTGAAGACAGCATCCATGTGTAGGCATTGACTCCCACGAGGTCACATCCCACTAGGAATTACCAACCTGCTTGTGGAGCATCACATATATATCCATGAGGGCAAAAAAGCCCAGCCTGTTTCTTTTTCAGCCAGTGACATGTTTGCTGGTAGCGTATGCACAGCATGAATGTTTGCTTTATGATGAATCCAGGCAGTGAGTGAAGATAAACACCTACCAAGTAATAGCCACCCCCACCTTCTTCCAATCAAATAGCTGTCACTTGGGTCTTTCATTATTTTCGAGGCTAACTAGGATGATCCTGAAAAATATGAGCTCCTATCCTTGAGTAATTCTGAAGCAAATTGAAATCCATGCTGGGAACCTGATGTGCTTGCTTTAGCTGACTTGCTAGCAGCATGTAAATTATCTTAATTACAACTTGTGTTTGATACACTACAAGACTTGGTCCTGCAGTGCTCTAACAGTCCAAATGCCTGAAATTTGCTTGCAGGGTGATGTGCCCAGGATTCTGTGAGCCTTTAGAACTGAAGTGTAGGGGCCTGATCCGAAGTCCTTTGAACTGAAGGGAAAAAGCTTTTATTGGCTTGGGTTCAGAGTGAGGGATTTGTTTTCACTAAGTCCATCTTTTCTTCTCCTTCAGTACTTTTCTGGTTTCCCTTTTATGTATTCTGAGTTCAAGTGGATCTGATAAAATTTTTCCCAAATGTTCTTCCTCTGTGAATTGACTGTTTCAAATATGAGGGATATTATTTCTGACTGGCTGCATAAGTCACCTGCTGGTGTTTCTATTCTATGATTGGATGTCTCAAAATATTCTTCCAAAGTAAATAATGGCATTTGTTTTGACATTTGTTTTCTGCAAACATTTGTGCCAGGAAACCAGATTGTATGGCTGAAACGAATGAATATTTTTATCCGCATTAGTCACCCAAATCTAATTTTAAATCTGAGGAAGAGAGAGGTGGGAGTTTGCCTGATTTGTGCTAATCTTAGTTGAAGATGTATGTTAGTGCTTCAAAGTCAGATCCTTTTAGTACTCAATAATCAATAAAAGAGCTAAAACATAACATGAAAATATTTTTACATTGGAAGTAACAAATTATTTCTATTATTTTTTACTACACTTTCTATCTTTTGATTTTTTTTTGGGTGCTATTGGCCAAGATTACTGAAATGACACTGGAGGCTTTATTAAAATAATAGAGGCTGGGGTTTTCAAAGGGACCTAAAAGAGGAGAGCCTCCCATTGAAATTCTGTGGAGTAACCTGTATTGTCAGGATCTTGCATTATAGCCTGTTTTGTGAATGCATTTTTGAGGCTGTGTTGTACTGCAGACATAAATATTTATAGCTAGGGCTCTGATCCTGCCTTTGCTTATGCATGTGCCTAACTTAAACACATGTGAGTATTCCCCTTGGCTCCAATAGGGCTATTTGCATTCATAAAACTAAGGATGCATCTGGTATTTTGTCATGGAACTGTTAATAATTCTACTGTGTTAAACTGCACAATGGGTGAAAAACTGCACCTCTACCTGGGATGATTAGGTTCTGTATCAATTGATGCTTCTGTGACTTTCCCTTTTCTACTCCCAGGACAGCAAACCTGAGCTGCCACACCTCCTCGGACACGCTGACCACTTATTCATTCATTCCCATGAATTTTTTATAGCCACTGTCTTTGTAAGATACAAAGCAAAGAGACAGATGCAAAGTTGGCCATCAGTTTTCTAATGGAGCGAGAGCATAATTAATCAGAAATAACACCTAAGAATAACTGGTGCAGAAGGGTATTTCCCAGGGAGGTAACGTGGATGTAAGTCAACTTGTATTAATCACACGATAAGATTAGTGACAGTTTGCCTTTGCAACCTTTTAGATTTGATAGCCAGCAACTTTCTAGCTAGTTATTCGGATTTGTGGTTTTGTTTTTTGTTTGTTTGTATATGTTGGTTGTTGGTTTTTTTTTATAAGGATGAATGGAACATTAGGCCAGGGATCAAAAGTCACCGAGTCAAAGAGAAAGGCTGGAAAACAGTTCTGATGGTGATGAAAGACAAACTATTTGCATGGAGACAGGGACAGAATGTCACCAGAACAGCAAGTGTTGTGTCCCCTTGACAGCTCTGACAGGATTATTAATGTACTGCAAGCAGGCATCAGGGCTGAGCCAGGGTGTGAAAACTGTGTCATGTTTACTGCCATTAGTGAGTGGCACTAAATGGGTCATAACTTTCACTTCAGACTCCTGCAAAAGATCCCTTTAAGAACTTGTATGGCTGAGAATGGGCTAAAACTTGGAGCTGTTCTAATTTCTTTTTTACTGGCCCTGTGGCAATGCCATAAATAAACCCAAGAACATGCTGGTGTGCTGATTATATATTTTTTGTGACCAGGATATTGTGTCTAATGTCTATGTCCATCTTAGTCTGGGAGCAGTCTTGTGTTATTCATTGTTTACCCCACAGTATTCCTAGCTGAGACGTGAGGCAATGGACAATCACATCTTATCACATTTAGCCTTTTTTTTTTTTCTAACACCTTTTTCTCAGAAGATTTTAGTTATGATTTTCACTGTTGTTCACAGCTGTTAGCAAGTGCTTACAGGTAAATGTGTGTTTTGAGCTGTTTTCTGAAAAAAAAGAGAGACCTTTAAGCACATGCTTGAGCGCTTTTCTGAACCCAGACCTAAGAGAGGTTTGATTAGAAAAAGATGATGCTTTGCCCACGTATATAGTGGTGCTTTTGTTTCCTCCCGAACAGTAAGCTGGACATTTGGACTTGGTTCACTTGGCGCTAATGATACATGACCCTGCAGGCTGTGGTCTCAGCTGGCTTCCATTTTGGGTTTGCAATTTCCTCAGCAAATTTTATAATGGCTTTTTGAGTTGGTGATGAAATCTTATTTCTCTGTCTGTAACTATCTGAGTGTGAGTGCTGGCCATCAAGAGATTAGCACGTGAGGAGAAAGCTTTTTTCTGCAGGATGCTGGTGTACAAAGGACAGCTTGGACACAGCTATGTTTTTGCAATCTTCTGGTCTCCTTCTCCTTAGGAGAACCCGCTCTTTTCCACTTCAATTTCTTGCAAGATCCCATGGGGAGATTTCCTTTGCTGTCTGCTCTTGGTTGTCCAGGAGTCATCTCTCTCTGGTTCCTTATCATTCATCAGAGTATTCCATTTCCTTTGCTGCCGTGTTTGTGTTGCCTATCTCCTTTCACAGTAGTCCTGCCACTGACTTTCTCAGCTGCTCAGGGGGCTCTGGAGTGGTGCAGTTAACGCTGTCACTCTTTTCTGCTCATATACAATTGGATACTTTGCAGTCTTTTCAGAAGAGTTTGTTTCCTACCACCTACACCATGAGGAGGAGTGTAATAGAAACACTTAATGTATTTGGATTGACTTCCATAGCACTATGTGTAGGACATGGTAAAGATAATTCTCTTGTGATCTTGGTTACAGAAAACATTGATACCTGCCACAAAATCAACTTGCATGTAATATCACCTTTTATAATGCCTCCGATTTGAAAATGACTATATGTTGCTCTGTTTTCTCTCTCGTCTTTGCATCTGAACTGTTTCTTCTTTTCACTTGTTTTGTGTGTTCTGTCTTAATTGCTTTTATATATCAACAGATATTTACGTGGCACAGCTCTTTCTTCAACCATATATTTGCTGTGGGCTGAAGTCCGCTGTGCAAAGGTCTGTGACACTCAGGGTTAGAGCAAGAGAAGATTTTGGACTGGTAGGCCATCTAATATAGGTGCAGTCTTAAAGGCAAAACTCTTGTTTTGATTGGGTGGTGTTCCCACAAGCTATGCCTTTGGCAATATGGGTAGGAACAATTTCTCGAGTGGTGGGGAATGCTAAATTCTCAGGAAAATGAAAACTCTCCTCAATATTAATTTGGCTGTGGAGAAGAGAAAACGAAGGGTGTTTTTTGACCCTGGTTAATGTGATCCAGTGATCTTGCTGGTTCTTCAGTTTATTGAGTGGTGGTGGGAGATTATTTGAGCAAGACCTGAATTTCTACTCTAAACCCCAAATTGTCAGGTCATCTTAAAAACCCATAAAGCCACTGAAGTTGCACAAATTCTTTCTCTTTGGATGAGTCTCTGTTTCTACCCTAGGGAGCATGGCTACTTTTTGAATTACTGTTGTAACCACAGAAGAAAGTTTTGGGTTTACATAAAAGTAGACCAGAACTAATAAGAGCCATGAGCCTTGTTGGGGCTACACTGATTTCCTTCAGTTGGAGGCCAGATAGAACTACTGCCTCGTTCTGAGAATCTCTTTGCTTTCTTTGTTTAACTCAGGCCGTGGATCTGCCATCTGATTCTCTGTATCTGAGCAAATCCTGTTTTGTGTTCGTGCTTTCCCCGCATTTCTGCTTTGCGTCAGGTCCTTGGTTGAAACGGACAGCTGATGAACTGCGGTGCAGGAAGTGTACAGATGTTCTCTCAGCATGCCAGCTCGCACTTAACGATTCTCCTCTCCATAACTGTGTATCTTGCACCTTTACTGTGCTTGGGATTACCTGTAGCTGTCGGAGCCTGGTTTTATGTGGGAGAGCTCTGGTTGTGCAGCAGAGGTTCACGTCAGCTCCGTGGGTTTTCCTCCGTAGGTTAGCAATGCTTCACAGATTTCTCTCCAAACACAAAACTCCTACAACAGCATGAAATATTTTGCAGAGCAGTGTGGACATGAGGAAAGTGGAAGAGGTTAGGCTTTGGTTTGATTCTTTAGCTGCTCTCCACTTGTGTATGAAAACAGATGCCATCTGTGGCACATACTTACAGAAATATTCACCCTGCTTATGCTCTTGAATGTATTTTCACAGCAAGATCTTCTAGGCTTCTAACACACAAAACCTCTAAGAACTAATTTTCTCCTTAGAATTATTTGACAAGCTCATCAGTTGGCAATGATTTTCTTTAATGTTTTTTCTCTTTCTTTTTTTAAAAAATGTAATTTCTCTCTGGATTTTTATGCCACAAGAGGTAGCCAAAGATCAGGTATTAATTTCCACCCAAGAATGTTTGTTTATGTCTTCCAGATAAATTAAAATATGATTCAGTGCATCATCAGGCTGTAAATTACAATGCTAGGGAATGCTAATGGTTTTATAGGAGCCAGGACCTAAATTTATATGAAGACTGTTGATCTGCTTGGGAGTGTTATGTTACGTTCATCAATTTTTCTTGGGCTGACCTAATAATTACCTTCATCAGGGCAAGGCTCATGCACCTTAAATTCCCACTTGCTTTGTTAGTTTATACTCTAACCTGGTTTTGCCAGCAATTCAAATACAGTTGTGGTTGGATGTGATAGTGGTGGTGGAAACAGTGAAAACAGGATAGTTTTGCTGGGGGGGGAGGCAGATCCTAAAAAAACCCCTCACAGAAGGAATTTCCTTTTAATGTGTTTTCATGCTATTACAATAAGATACTTTTTTGAGCTATGTTTGGTTTAGCTGCTGTGGTGTTAAAGCACTGGAGATGTGTGTATTCCAGACTTCATGGTGGGCTACATAGCACAGGGTGTCACTGAATTTCAGACCACTGCATCCTGACCTTCCTGCTACTAAACTTCTGACATCCTTGTTCCCTTTGTCTGCCCTGCCCTCTTACAGTTCCCACCTTTCCTATGGAATGATACAGCTTGCTTTGGTCATGGGAAAGGCATGTAAAGCAGGAGAGGCTAAGGTGCATCTCCATCCCTAGTTGCTGATGAGGGGCAGATCTTCGTAGGTCAGCTGAGAGGTTTTATCCAGGCAGCTGAATAAGGTTTTGCAATCTAATTAAACATTTATACTTTGTGGGTGTTATCAGTCACTACTGCTAAAAATAATTACTTATTTCAATTTTAAAAGGTTAAAAAAGTCAGAGTTGCAGAGTGGCTGAGGTAGGAAGTGGTCTCTGAAAATTGTCTAGTCCGACTGACCCTACCCAAAGCAGGGTCCACAAGAGCAGATTGCTCAGGACTGTGTACAGTGGTTTTTTTTTAATATATCCAAGGATGGAGATGGCACAAATTTCTGGGCAACTTGTTTCACTGTTTAACCCCTACCACAGTAATAGTGTTTTTACTATGTTTAAATGGAGTTTTCTGTATTTCAAGTTGTGCCAGCCGTCTCTTGGGCACCTCTGGGAAGAGGCTTTGTCATTGGGCACCTCTGAGAAGAGCCTGCCTCCATCTTCTTTACTGCCCACCATAATCCTCATCAGATATTTATGTACATGGATAAGATCCCCTGAATCTTCTCCAGGCTGCCCAGCTCAAGCTGCCTCAGTTTTTTCCAATATGACAGATGCTCCAGTCCCTTAATCATTTTCAGGTCTGTTCACTGGACTTTTCCGACATGTTCACGTCTGTCCTGTACTGGGGAAGCCAAATCCATTTCCTGATATGTCTAGGTCATTGTATATAAATTACAAGACACACCTTGGCAAGACTATTAGTCCTCTCCTTTCCCGAGTAAGATGCCCTGTGTTTTCCTGAAGGTGTTCCTAGTGAAGAGCTTAGGAATATTGCCACCTTCACTTGCGTTCTGACTGCAGTGAAGCACGGGAGTGTCCCTTCCTCCCACTGCAGCAACTTTGGCCACAGATTGAATAACCCTTCTGAGTGTAACCTTAGTGTGAGAGACATAAAAACCCCAGGCAGGGTGCAATGAAAGTTGAGGAAGCTTTCTAACGTAAAACCTGCTATATTGAAGCACAGATAGAGGTTAATGCAGGAAGCACTGACCTGTTCTATGTAGAGAATAAGACCAGAAAATTTTGGCAGCGTCCACTTGAGTTAAAAGGCATGAAATCTTGGAGTCATTTTACATTATGAGCATCCCTATACCCTGCTGAAAGCACTAAGTTTTTGCCTAGAAGAAGCTGCAGAAGTTTTGCCCAATTTTGTCAGTCTCAACTTGGTGAAAGGCACTCTCTCAGAGTTTTTCAGCATTCTGCTTTGGGATATCTTAAATGTGTAAGGGTTTTGCAACGGTAGGGCTACCAGCAGTGGTATTCTGTAATTGCTAAGCTGACTCTTGCTAGCTGTGATTTTTTTTTTAATTATTACTGTTGTTCTGATTACCAATCAACACCCAATGGCACATAAATCTGTATTTGCAAAGGTTCTGCATGAGACCTGGCTGGCAGGTTAAAATGCTTGGCCTTTAGGGGAAAAAGATACTTTTTTTCTGGAAATAACTTGCCTTTAAGGACCAGTTGCAACTATTTTTTTTGTAGCCCTGGTAGGTGGAAACTTCTGTTCGGCAAAAATGCACAGGAGCTGTCCGGATGTTTATGGGTTGACACATGCCCAACTATATCAAGCTCAAGCAGAGCCTCAGCACCCATACTTCCAGGAAGAAAGTGTGTTTGCAGTGGTTTCTTTCCCTCATTAACTGATATGAGCTCCTGCTCGTTAATTCAATTCAGATATCTCTCCCCTTTCTCAGATATATCAGGGCACAGAATTGGTGGTCTCTGGGTCAGGTATTAAGGACAGGACTTAAAAGGAAAAATAATATTTTTCATTTAGAAATTTTCTTTCATTCCATTTCCCGTAAAGTGTGGTGGAGGGGAGAGAAAGCCTTGAGCCTGCACTGTTGACTGGTTAGTGACCTTCAGCAATTTACAAAAGCTATTTCCTCACCCACGGAATGAGGATAATGATACTTCTAAGTCTACTCAAAAAAAATTACGTTGGGGCATGATATTGTTGAACTCCCACTTTAGCACAAAGAACAAATCTTTAGTATGGAAGAAAACTTAGAAATCAGTGGAGGGAAATGAATCTTTAAAAATATGTTATTTATAAAAATCTTTAAATTGAAACAACAGGGAAAAATTAGGATGCTCTTTTTTTTTTTTTCCCTCTTTTTCCTCTTTTCTTCCCCCTCTACCCCCTGATGTTTACTTTTCAACATGGTGTTGAAGTGGGTTTTGCTTTTGTCTTTAATCAGTTCAACCTCCAAGTTCTTCAGTGCTTCAGCACTGCAGAAGTCTCTACTTTTTCCAAAACAACTCTTTGCTCTGGAATTTTTTACTTTAAAGTCATAGGAATGTGTTGCTTCTTGTAACGTGCTGGGAAAGCTTATTTGACAAAAATCTATTATTTCAGCCAAATCTGAGACGACAGCACTGGTGGTGAAGTTGCAACAAAAAAATGACAGAAACCAGACACTTATAAGCTGAAGTAGATATTCTCTTCTTATCCAGAGTGGCACGGAAGAGACTTCATAGCAAGGGAATGTTGCTCAAATTCCAATCTGAAGCATCTGTTGATCACTCAACAGGTGGTGTTTGTACCAAATTTGAGAGGGGCCAACTATTACAGTCCTGTCATTAACATGGCAGTAGTGGTGTTTTGTTAAAATTCAGGCTTCTGAAGTCAAGATGTTATGTGACAACCTTATCTTTCATTAAATCATGAGGTCCCAGGCTTTGGAGAGAACTTAAAAGTATGAACCTCAAAGCCTCAATAAACCCCACAAGAAAGTAGGAAAAATACAATTGCTTTGGTTCCTCATTTAAATGACATGTAAACATGTAAGCTACTCTTTGAAATATTAAGAAATCCAGAAGATTATTTTAAAATAAAAACAGGGCAGTCTGTTTGGGAATGTGTGTGTATGTGTCATCTCATTGAAAAGCAATCATCACTCTCTTCCTTCTTGACTTTTCTCTGTGTTTGGGACAAAGCCATCCCATGGAATCCCTAAGGAAGATGGGTATGTATTTTGTCACTGAGATGTGTATCTCTCCATGTCAACAGCATGGATGATCTCTCTCAGTGTAGCAAGCCCTCTCTTCTAACCTCCATTCCAATTCAGTGTCATGATGAGCATCTGTTTCTTCTGGGCAAATTGTAACTCGCTTGTATGAGTGCTGACTAGCAACTGGCTCTAGTGAGAGCTGCTCTGGTGCTCCTTTTCTACTTCAAAGCAACCTTTGAGGTGGCATAGTCAGTTTGTGGAAGACCATCCCAGTGTGACAATATCAGGTGCTTTGGGAAACCATAGAAAACCCATTGAAATATTCCTTCAAATACTTGGACCTCTTTAAGCATATCTTGGCTAGCCAGCAGTGGATAGTCAGCCTCTCTGGAGAGAGCACTGTTGAGTTTACTCTCTCAGACAATGCTCTGGGCAAAAGCTCAAGAAACAGTATCGTTGTTTGTTAGGGCTGTTCTTATTGTCTTATAGGGAGATGATATAATATTATAGGGAGTGCCTTGACTGGGGATGTCAGGATAAAATCCTACATACTGTAAGAACGACTTTGGGGGCAGTCTCCCTTCAGCTCTGTTGCTTTTTCCCATTCCTTGTAACATCCCTGCCTGCCAAACTGATCTGTCCAGTAGATGTAGACAAATGAGAAGTCCCCACAGCAGCTTTTCCAGGCCCAAACGTACTCAACGTTATGCCTATAGCTGGTGGTGGTTCATCACCACCAGGAAGGGTGGGAGACAGGGGGACTGGAAGGAACTGGAGACACTTCTTCAGTGTCTGGACATAAAATCTCTGAGACCACATCCTGAAATCCCTAAGACCATTTCGGAAGCAACACTGCTCTGAGCATTGATACATAGGATGGTCACACTGAATCGCATTTCTTAAACTGCATCTGTAGAGTTTATTTAACAGGTAGCTTTGTGATGACATGGCTGGTTTGGGTAGGGTTTGGCCAGGCCTTCCAAGAGCAGCTGTCTCCATCCTCTTCTCACCTCTGTCTTGCAGCTGAGACCAAACGCCAATCTATTTTGATTGAAATGACATCTTTGAAATGTCTCTCGCTGTTCCACAGTCTGAAATTGACCTAGGCTTTTGGCAGCAGCAACTAGTGTGCCTAATTAGCTGTTCCTGGTGGACATTGTATTTATAAAGCCAATCTCATTTCCTTCCACACCTTCTGTGGATGATAAGATGCCCTTGTGATTTTCATTGCGCAGAAGAATGGAAAGCCAGTTCAGGTGTTTACCTTGCTGTTTCCCTTCTTCAGGCAGTGATGCTGGTTACATGTTATGGACTAGCTCAAAGATAAGCTCTTGCTGTTCCGTAACTGACTGAATGGCAGAGTTCCTGTGTTCTGCAGTAGGTGTGGATACACAGTGTTTGGTCTTTGACCAAAGTACAGGTGTTTGTTGTCAGAAGGACACACTTTCAATCAGAAGTTTTGAGTTGTTCACGCTAACAGGCTTTTCGGCAGGAGAGTTGTGCTTGTGGCAGGAATTGATGAGCCTGGATTGGGTTCTCAGGCTTCCAGGCAGCTGTGAAGACGCTGGGTAACACCAGTGGATGCTGTTCTTGAAGAAAGGAAAATTTTGGGGTAAGCACGTTTATTTATTCCTGTTTGTTGATTCTTGGGGGTTTGGTTTTGTGGTTTGTTTGTTTGCTTTTAGAATTATGCATCTGATTTCATTGCCTAGACTCATAAAGGGACATTTATGCATGTTTGAATCTGGAGAAGCTGTCCCTGTACAGGCGGCTTTCAGGAGAGGTTTTCAATAGGGTTCACAAGAAAAGCAAGATTTCCAAATCACTCCGGGGTGGGTTTTCTCCAGGACTCAGCCAGCCAGGATACTTAGCTTGGTGACTATCTGGGTGCTGACCTGTCTTTAAAAAGTGTATCCTGGGCGTTGGTGATATCTTCAGGAAAGTTTGGGAATAGTGTTGATGAGCTCACTTCTGTTCTCTGTGTTGACTACATCTCCAAATTACAAAGCACTGAGCGAAGCATCTTCTGTCAGGCAGGATTTATGGGACACACAGGTAGAGCTCTTCACCCTTGATGGTTTAGAGTAAGGTAATGTTTGACATGCTGGAAAAAGCGATTTCCCGTTTGGCATTGCCAATTCTCCAGTATACATGAGGTTACTTCTTTAACGTGTTTTGCTTATGGCTGTCAAGCAGTGATGTGTCACTCCTTCCTAAATGAATGTATATTACATCTCGCTGATCATGGACAAGTGCCAGAAAAACACATCATTGGGCAAAAAGGGAAGAGAGGGTATTTCAGTGTGCCAGGATTCCTACTTTTGGAGATTTGTTGGGGTTTTTGCTGTGTTCAGCAAAGACCAAGCTTTCTCCTGAAAAATGAAATTCCTGAAAAGACCTCTGTCAGCATATGGCTGATATGTTGGGGCAGGTTCCCTCTGACCTGTCTGAAGGCAGCCAAACCAAAATTCTCACAATAGCACAGAAGTGAACCTCGTTTCACAGAGAAGTGTTTTCTGCACACCACACATGTGAACGTATGCTCACATTGTCCTTTTTTTTCATCCCTTTTTGGGGAGGAGGGGATGGGGCATATATTAGATTTCCCTGCTGCATTTTGGATGTGCTGACTGGGTGAGTTGCTGGAGAAGAGATGAATCACTAAGGAGTGGTTGCGGCAATTCCACATTACACCCCCTCCTGCTGGGTTTTTATTTGCCTAGTTTGCTGATCACAAGGCACCGCCTTTTGCCTCTCCAAGAAAGCTGTGCAATACTATCTTATTTTATCGTGCGTTAAATGTACAGGTTGTTTTATGAATCACTACTCACTTCTCATTCATTTTCTCAAGAAAGTATAAGCTACAATACAACCTGTGAAATACTTTGCTTTTAGCAAAAGGTATTTTGTTTGTGAACTTGGTCTGGACTTCTTTTATAACCTACTGAGCCTTAAACTCATTTCCTTTGAAGTCCTTGGACTTTCATAGCCTGTAAGGATTAAAAAAAATTTTAAAAACCCCATAATGATGTAAGGAAATAACTTGTGGTTTCTTTACAAATTAATAAGCTCCAAGAAACATGTAATATTTCTTTTTAAAAGTGTGTAATAAAAACCAGAGGAATGTACTGCTGCATTGGTGACCACTGTTTTGCTGTTGTAAAAACTCTTGGGGCTGGTGCATTCTTAGGCTGATACAGCAGCATTGTTTTGGGTTCCCACTCACTGCCTAGAGCAGTCCCACATGGCTGGGTACAGAGTAAGTACTGCCTGTGGAGTTGAAACATGAATATGAAGCATGCTAATGCTAGTATCAATTAGACAGTGACCCAGAAATTTTTGGAAGAATGATTTTTCAGCTATATCCTGTCTCCAGGGCTTATAACCCCAACGGTAGCTCCTCGCTGATTCCTGTGTAGAAAGCTGGAACAACTGGGGAGTGAGCCAGGGGAAGATGAGAGGGGACAGAGCTGAAATGCTGCTCCTGAGAGAAAAAAATCACACAGGCAAAGGAATAATCAAAGCTCCTAGATGAATAACGAAACAGACATTTCAATTGTAAGTGTGCCGAGGTTTATACTGGGCCAAAGTGTTATCTAGACAGATGTACTCACAGTCCGCTTTCCTTAATAAGTGTTGGATTTTTGAAAATATTTTAGTGACGTGGGCATTTTACTAGGCCTCAAATTCTTGATAACTTTGTAGGTCGTGCAGCCACCATTTGCATCATCTGACCTCCCAACCTCTTCCATTCTTTCAGTGTCTTATGAAGAACATTATACTTTCAGATGCAATTATTGTATAATAAAGTATTGATTTCCTGCGGAACCCTTTAACATCTGCTTTTATAATTAGCATTTACAAGGCACCAAAAATTAACCATGTACAGCCTTACAAATTAATTACAAGGCCCTTTTATTTCTGAAATAAGTATCAGTGCCCAAGCGCGGAGAAGTGCTGAGCATCTCATCTAACTTCACTGAGTGCCAACATATGATGTGTCTAGATAATGCTAGTGCAAAACCAGAGTATAAAAGGAAACTTTTGTCTTTTCATGCTGCATTTGATAATTGCCTTTATTTACCCATTTACTTGGCATTGACTTCCCATGTGTGGTGTAATTTTTTCCCCAGTAATTTCTGTTTTCTGCAGCAGCAGCTCTTTGTGAGAGTAGCTCTGGTCAACTTCAGGCATGAGAGCAAATAAGGCATTTGTTTCTTAATTAGATGATTTCTATTTTAGCAGTATAAACCTCAGAGAGATGCTATGGCTTAGTTTTAGTCTCTCATAGGAGTAAACTACCTGGCAGTAGTTTACCTGGCAGTAAACTACCTGGCAGTACATGTTTAATTGTAAGCCTTTCCCCTCTGAGTTTGTTGTTGCAGATGAACTCTACAGGAATGAGTTTGTTGCCCCAATTTGATGCTGAAGAAATATTGAGGGGCTTTTCTTGGAGCAGAATGGTGATTCTCAGCTGCTGTTTTAATGTGTGTGGTGTTCAACCCTCATCAGTTTGGGCTCAGAGTTCTTCAGCAACCTGGAGATCTGTTTCTCTCTATGCCCAAAACTGCCCTACTCCAAGCAGCTTGTTCCCTGCTTCCCCCATAAGTGTTGGTGAGACACAGAAAAAAACATGTTAATGCTTTTAATAGGGTCTTTTTCCAGACTGTTTTTTTCCAGACCCTCACAAAACTCAGCTGTGGGCTTTTTGGTCTAAAGCAGAGCCAGAGACAGGCAGTAATGGCCCCATTCCCTTAGCAAGGGAGAAACTCTTTTTCAAAGTCCTGCTCGGGAGACTTTATTTGTGTTGAACAAAACTGAGTTCCATGGCCCAGAATAACACAGGAAAAGACTCCATAAAAGGATGTAAGAGTGGTGAGGGGGTGGATAAAATTTGAAGGAGGCTTTCATTAACTTCTTGGGCTAATACAGTCATGACAGTGGGGATAGAGGACTTGATATTTTTAATTTATTATTGATGGGTTAAGTTTAACTCATAGCAAAGGGATGATGGTAAAGAATGTCAGGAGAGAAAAATCAAGGGCATTAAATGGATTAACTCACCAGATCTGACTGGAGGGGCAGGGGGGGAATCCCACAAAAAATCCAAAAAACCCAAAACCCAACCAACCAAAGAAAAAAACCCCACCAAAAACCCCCCCCCCGCCCCGCC
>JAWMRA010000113.1:16018422-16172089 GCA_035584735.1 Pseudotriccus pelzelni
CCCCCCCAAACAAAACAAAACAAAAAAACCCCCAACCAACCAACCAAAAAAAACCCACAACAACAACAAAAAAAAAAAAACCCAGGGAAGAGAAACTCCAATAACCCGCAAAATACAAAATTTCAATAATTGATTTCCAGGTAGCAACAGGCTGATAGCTGACATAAAACCAAAGCCCTGTTGACATTTTCATCAGTAACCTCTTGTATCATCATCCCAGGGTATCCAGATTTGGACTATGCTCAGATACTTTTTATTGCATATTTACACTAATTTTTGTATACTAGAATCAATTTTCAAAAGGAGACTCTTATCAGAGCCTCTTCAGGGGAAGTTGGGCAATATGCATGATTTGGAGGAGAGTTTTCTACTTTTAGGAACACAATTATGGGATCATTTCAGTTGAAGAAAGTCTTTGTATCAACCTTTATGGTTGATCTATGTATCAACTATCTATGCATCTGCTATCAACCCATGTATCAACCTACTGACCAAGTCACTGCCTCTCATACAGGCTTTAAAACTGTCTTTAGCTGCAAAGCTGTGCAAGTGGAAGCATCAATGTTTAATGCCCTGCTTGTCTGGTCAGAAGTTTGTTTTCAGGACCAGCCTCTATACTCTGCCATTCGAGCTGTGGATCAACTCAGGTTTCAGAAAGGCAGGTTTCCTGTGGCAGGTGAGTGTGTTATCTGCTGCTACTCCAAAAAGGGAAAGATGCTGTGCCACAGACTCCACCTTTTTCTCTTGGTTTGGCCTGTGAGTGTTGCTTGTTGGACAGACACAGTGCAAAAGCCTGTGCATCAGGTTTTGATAAGTAGCTGACAGAAAAGATGCAGGAGTGCCAATCTACTTGTTCACTTACTAGCATTTACTCAGAGAGCCTGTTTTTCCTGACAATTTTTCCGATGGGATTTGGGTCTCTGTTGGGTTCACAATCCATTTGGATGTCCAGAGAAGGTATTTTTCTGTCTGTTGTTATACATTGGCTCTTCCCAGCTGTGGTTGGCTCAGGAAGAGTAATCTATGAAGGTACTGGAGTCTGCTGAGAGCAGATGCAGTTAGAAGTGCATCAGCATGCCAAGTATTCCCAAATGGAGATGTGTAGCTGAGACTGCTTCATTGCATCACCTGCACTTCTCTTGGCTCAGGGACCTCTGCTGGGAAATGCTCAATTCCTTGACTGTTTCCCATTTTAGGTAAGTGTTGAAAAGAGAATGTCCCAAGGGATGTGTGCTGACCCTTGTGCAAGGGCTGATCACACGGGCATGTGAGTGAGCTGGTTATTGATCTATCCCACACTGCTGCTTCTTCTCGGAGACGCAATAAACTGGCTGTGTGCTCCTTGTTTTACTGCAGCACAAATTTCTGTCTCTAGTTTAAGTGTAATTCACTTTGCTGTACTTGGCTTGTGATGAGGAACAGGCAAAGCTCTTCCTCCGAGTGAGAGCTGGCAATCCCCGGGTGAAAAATGGTAATGCTGACCCACATGTGGTGAGTGGCAACACCCTTATTTGTGCTGCTGCTTCAAGCTGCTAGCAGGTATGGCTGTCAGGATTAACCCTGCATTTCTGAAAATTCCCTTTAATAAATCACTTGGAAGGTAAATGTGGGCAGGCTGCTCCTCCTCTTGAGTACAGGTAAATCTCTCAGGGTGGTACAGTCAAGTTACTGCATTAAGAGATGACTCCAGGATGGACTTGTGCACACATATATATTTGTCTTATTTGGGGTGGGGAAAGAGGGATTACTCAGATTATCTGCTCAGGACTTTTTTCTTTTGAAAGGCCCTTTGTCTGGAAGTATCAGAAAGGATGAGACAAACTGGTTGCCTTCACGGCCCGATGAGCAAAAATAAAGCAGTACTCCTGTTACCTAGAGACATTCAAGAAGGCAAGTGAAATTAGTCAGTAGATAATTAAGCTGTATATAATCAGAGTACTGCAGACAAACCACCTTAGTCCACAGAACAGAGCAGGAGAAGCCCTTTTTCAGAAACTGCGTGACAGGGAAGGGAGAGAAAGCAGAAACTACTTGATCAACATTATATGTAGCACGTCCTCAGCAAACAGAAGCTCCATTGGGGCCTTTTCTTCCAACCTGCCTCCTGGGAATGCTGCCAAAGGAGGGAATGTTTCAAAGCTTGATCTCTCCACTCTGCTCTTGCTGAGGCAAAATTTTCACCAACGGGAGCAACTTGGAGGGGTTTGCTGTTTTAGTCTGGTAACACTAGGAGTGAGGTTATTTAGGAAACAGGAGGACTGTTGATCGCCCTTGGTCTCCCAAGGACTCCTAGTGCGTGGTGCAGGTCTCAGAGACCCCTCAGTTGCACATGGTGAATTCCTGCCACACCTGCAGGGTGGGGTGCCCTGCTGCAGAGAGGCAGCAGGGCTCAGCATTTCCCTCTGCCCAAGGAACCCATGGCTGTTTGTGCCAGGAAGCCCTGTGGGTCTGCCAGGCTGCTGGCTCTGTAGCAAGGCACACTTCACTTAACCTTCAGGAACATTTATAATTAATGCTTAATTGATTTCCATAATGCAAGATCAACACATTGGCCTCTTCCTGTACATCTTTGCTCACATGAAGAGTCCTTACTAACCTTACTTTGTCTTTTCTGTGAGGTTTAACCTCAAGCAAGGTTCTTGATGAACTTGCTGCTCTTAAAAATATCCAAATGTTTCTTAGCACAGATCAAATGCTGGCTTCAGGCCCCTTAGTGTTTCTTTTCCAGGAAGGGTGGCTTTTTATCATAATGTTAAAGAAGGCTGTGTCTTTTCCAAGATTCAATTTTCTTTCTTGTCTCTGTCCCTCTGGGGTAAGGTCATATTCACTTCACTCTAGTTGCCAAATTTTGAAAACTTGTGTCAAGTCTTAGAAAAGTGATCCTGTGTATCTCTGACATTCTGTCCATGTCAATGTTGAGTTTTTCTTCTCCTCTGTATAGCTACAGATTTACCCCTTCCGCAAATGAGTTTGGAATATTGTCCCTTTAATCATAGCCTGTGCCAGATTACCTTCAGCAAAAGTATCCTAAATCAAGCTCTCTAAACTTTATGGGAGAGGCTCTTGTTGAACCCAAATACGGTTTCCTCAAAACGAAGGTGATCGAAGAAGCTCAATGAATGAAGCGTCAGCCACCCACTTTGAGCCTCAGCCTGGGGGAGAGGGGGGACTCCGCACCTGAAATGATGATATGGCTTTCCTTCATATTTGTGAGACAAAGGACAAATGCAGGACAATGCTGCTTCGTGTCCTCTCACACAACCATTGATTTTAGTTAAGCAAAAATCTGGTGGTTGTTTTTGGAATTTCTATAGTTGTACCTAAACAACATTTCTTTCTACACAGTTCTAACAGTTCAGCACTGTAATTATGTGGTACCTCTGTGCCTGATTTCTTTTACTTCTGCGGTGAAGGAAGTTATAAAATGGTCAGCTTAATTTGACCATGTGTCTTACACTTCATGAGTTGAACTTTTATTGTCTCTTTCTCTTTTTACAAACTTCATTCAGGTGATATCCCTGACCTTCTACCCAACACCTTTGCAGACAGGACAGGTTTTGATTGTCTGAGGAGAGAGCTGGTCTTCTAGAAATCGTGGACAGAAGAGGAATCCACCATAACAAAAAACACTGCTTCCTAAGCACGTAAAGGCAGAGTACTTCCAAATACACATGTGTTCTGGAGAGTGGAAAAATTAACATCCTGTGAAGCTCAACAGGGACTTTTCTCTCAGGAGAAGAGGTAGTGGGAATGGGGGAATGGAGCTTGCAGTTTTAAACAGCTACTTTGGGTTTCAACTATCATTTTAATACCTGTTTAACCAACCCAGACTACACCAGTTGACTTTATCTCATGGTGCTTTGCATCCTCTAGAGCCAGTGTGTCTTCCCCATTCCCATAGTGTATCTGTGAGGGACTCCTGCCACGCTATGAGTGTAGGTTGTTGGACCAAGTTGATCAGTTTGTCTTGCAGAATAATGAAATGTTCTCCAGATTCTTATGAATAACTGTAGGGATGTTTGGACACTGGAGCAGGTTGCACGGAGACTGTTGTGAAGCCTCTGTCCTTGGAGATGTTCAAAACGCAGCTGGACAGTCTTGAGTAATCTGCCATAGTTGCCCTTTATTTGAGCAGGTGAATTGCTGTCAAACACTTGGACACTAAGGATGAATAATGATGGATGCTTCTTCCTTGAGATGGTAGAAGAAAAGCATCACTGAGGGGAAAGGCTGTCTTGTTTTGTTAATTTCAAGCATCAGTTAAATCTTGGTTTTAGGATAAGAGTGTAATTCACTGAAGTCACAAACACAGTTTTGTGTATGTCATGTGAGATTTGATACCTAAAAAGAACAATTTTCTTATTGGTGCTTAAGGAGAGCAATAAAGTCAGTATTAAAAGCTTTTTTATTCTGCTTATGTGAGCATGCAGGAACACATGGAAGCCTCAAGTAAGCATTAGGAATACATACTGTGAGGTACCAGGAGATAGAACATGAAAATAAAAGCTTTCCCAAAAGAAACCTGCAGTCTGAATATATCATTTTGGAAAACTGGCACATTATAAAGAAATTCCAAATAAATCTACACAGTAAAGAGAAAAAAAGGGTGCAGATAATTAACTACAGGATCTGATGTGTGATAAATCTTTTATCTGAAATTAGCAATGTGTGTATTGAATGGATCAAGATGAGCCCGTTACTCTGATAGAAAACTTGTACATGTGAAAACTGTCATCTCGTATTAAAAGACAAATGACATTTTGAGGCATTACATAAATAATGGAATCACATGGCCACCTGATCTTGGTTATTTCTTAGTGAAGGGTAAGACATTTTGAATGTCCCTTTATTCTGAATTGTGGAGCTGTAATTCTCCTGAACTGTCAGCACAAGTAGAAAAACTCTAAAGGTTTGTAGTGAATTCCTGGTCTGTTTGAAATCAGTGGGAGTGGAGTGCCTGGCTTAAATGAAGCAAAGGTTTTCATCTTCAGTGCATGGGAAGCTTCTGTTTCTTGTTTGCTAAAGGAGGTGTCCAGTCACTATTTTCCAAAAAGAATTTGTATCTCTGTTCTCATCCATTCATTAGTAAATTCTGCTAAAGCAAACACAAAGTTTGGTCTGATGTTCTTAGTTTGGATTACCTGCTCAGCTTGGCCTCGGCCTTCAGGAGGGGATGCTTTGTGCCCTGAGTGGCAGAACTAATGAAACTGGATTTTCTTGTTACCCACATCTCCCCTGCTGTTACTCTGCGACTTCACCTCTGGTTGCTGTTGGGTGTGTGGTCTACCTGGAGCTCTGGGCATGCAAACTAGCAGGGGAGGTGGTGCTGCTGGTTGGGTGACCGCTCCCAGGCAGCGTTTGTAACAGCTGAGCCTGCTGTTCTGTCAGGAGGGTAGTCCAGACCTTTCTCATAAATCCAACTGATTTTCCTGAAATCTGTAGGAACTCCCTAATCCTTGAAGTTTGTAGCCGTCTAGCAGGTCTAGTTGAAGCTGGACAATAAGTTTAGAAAATATTGGCAGGATTATGTAGACAGCAGGAAGGCATCAGCTCTAGTTCAAAATGGAGTGAGGGAATAATAAACTAGAAGTGGCATGAATTGTTTCCTGTCCCTTCATCGAAAACACCAGAGACTTTAGTAGGGATCAATCCATTTTGTTCAGATGTTCATTCAAAACTTTGATAAAATAAGATAGCTGTTCTAAACAAGTTGTTCAAGGAGAAAGAATAATGTGCGATAGAAAACTGGGAGATGTATTATTAAAGGTATAAAAACCAATCAGTGTCCTCTGCTCCGCAATGGGCAGCAAACAAAAACTTGCTTGAATTCACTCTGTTTTAATGAAATCTGTAGTACCTATTTGGAAATCTGGTGGAAGCCCAGAACATTTCACCAGAATTGAGCACAGAGAATAGCTGAAGTCAGTTGATTTGTACCTGGTGACATCATATGTGTTTGTGGTTCTCTGCCTTTCAGAGATAGACGAAGTGGTAGTTAGGGTCTGGACCTTGGAAGAGATCCAAGAATTCATAAGACTTACCAAATGCATAACTAAACATGTCTGCAGCTACTTAGCACGTCCTCCTTCCAGAGATGGATGGGTCTGTGTCTCCATTTCTCACCTGTCCCGCTTTGTGTGAAGGGATAGGTGAAGGTGTTTCTTCCCAAAGCTGACAGAAGTTGTATTGGGAACGATTTCCATAAAAAAGTCAATCCGAGTTGAAATTTAATGTAAGAACAAAGCTGTGAGATCTAGCATTGGAATTAAACCAGGATTTATGATGAACAGAGAGTTTTGAGATGATCAAAATAAATGAAAGAGTTTGCAAAGCAAGCCTTAGTAAAGTTTGAAATAGGCAGATTCAGTCTGATTCTATAGTAATTGTAAAAGTTTCTATTTTAGGACAACAGATTTCCCCCCCACCCTCCTCCAGCTATTGGCTCATCAGATATTTCTAACTGGTTGGGGACACACTTTTGCCTTGAGGCTGGCTGTCCTCCCCTCCTTTTGTCTTTTACTTGTGAGTCCTTTCTATCCCAGGAACATATTTTGTAGCAAAGGCATAAGATTTCATTTTTATACATGGCATGACTGTTGCGGTTAACATACCAGTGGTGTAATATTTACTCAGTGACAATCTGAGAAGGGTGGAAAAGAGGAAGTGAGAGTGTGAGCATCTGAATTCCACGAGGAGCTGTCTGTCTGTATGTCAGATAACACTCCTCTGGCTCGGGCTGTAGGTAATTCCTAATTTCCTCACAGCATACTGGGCTATGTTCTGATCTTAGCCTATAGAGTTAAATTTGAAGTAAGACTGAATAACTTAGTGCAGATTTATATGCAAACAACAAATATAAGATTCTCTCTTATTTTCAATATTGGCCTAAACTCTGTCTTCTCACACCAATTATTGTCTTGACACAGAAGCACTTTTCTGTATTATTCTGCCATCTGAAACAGTTTTCATGTCTGTGTCCTTCATGTCCTTTCTCAACAGAAATGTTAGTCGAAAACATACTGTTTCTTCTTTCCTCATGGCTCTTGATGCAATTACTCTGCTGCTCTCGTCTATTCCCCATCTATTTAGCTGTAGTATTTGGGGTAGAATTACAAAATTAACATATGGGATATTCGAAAATGGGTCCAAGCCCATCTTCCAAATCAAAACACACTTTGATCCTGAGAACACTTGTACTCAACTATGCAGTACAGGTTGAATTTAGCTGAATAAGGATAATGAGGAAACCTGATGGCTAAATCTAGAGAAGGGAATAAGCAACTATCTGGAGAATGGTAGTAAGTCACTCTTAACTTGTCCCTCTAAAAAAAAGGCTTTGAGGGTCTGGAAAAAGAAATTAGCAGCGTAGAACACCATGGTAACCTTCAACAACAGCACAGTAGAGGGGTACATCTGGGAGGAAAAATCAAAAATGGTGTGAAATATTTCAGTGTTGAGCAATGAAATAGTTTTCAGAACAGTGTTGACACTAAGAGCGTTACTGCTGCCCTTCAGTCCTTCACATGGCTTTCTCCAGCTGATAGGTGTTCCACTGAATTTGTTTTATTCCCAAACTTAGACCATTCTGTAATGACACTTCCCATGTACCACATGCCAAGGACAGATTGATCCTCGTGTTCTTCTCTATTAACTACATGGCACTGAAAAGATATAGGCATGTCAGGTTGATTTTTTTCCAAGCATTTTCTTTAGAATGAGTTTCTTGTGCAGTTGCACATCACTGTGTCTCTGTTTACATAGGATTTCTAAACATAACACTTTAAAGTTTTTTGTTTGTTTTTTTTTTCCCCCCTACAAATCAGCGATACTGATGCTTTCTCCTTTAATTTTTTCACCTCTTATTTTAGAAAGGTGTCAGCTGGCAAGAAAAAGACCTTGGGTGTTGCAGCATGTTTCTCTCTCCACGTGTAGGTATGTTTGTCATTATTCCATACTAAAATATTCATACTGACTAGCTTCATCTCTATTTATTTATTAGTAGTACTTCCTATCAGCTAATTAATTCCATGTTTAGAAAAACAATGTTTAGTGCTGATAAGCACATCATTAGAGAATTTATATTTTTACTGAATTGTTGGAGAGGCATTTCTCTGTTAGAGAAGGGAAATTAATCTCTTTTTGCACCCTTAGTCTCCTTATTCTGTTTCCAGAATTTCCAAAATTATTTATTGAGAGCAACTTCTGGGGCCTGAACAGGGAGGAAATTGAGACCCTGTCTCTGAACCAAGCTGTTTGCAGTTCCTCCATCATTGGATAGTTTGTTTGTTTTTTGCTAAGTTAGGGCTGGTTTCCAACATTTTATCCCTAATTTAGCACCAAAAGTGCACAGTGGAGTTGGCTTACCCCAGGCTTTTGTGTGTGTCTTTGCAACGTTGGCATTGGTTTCCCCCCTTGTCTGATAGAGCACTCAAGAAACAAATGCAGCTTGTCCAAAATACACGGATGATAACTACCCTGAACGTACACATTTTGCTTTTATTCCCACATATGTTTTGGCAGGGTGGAGGGCTCATTTGGCCTCCTATACGTCTGGGCAAGGAGGGGGACTCTGTCGTTTCTCCCTTCAATTCTGTGTTTTTATTTATTCATCATATTGTTCTTTCAACCCACACAAAGAAACCCTAAGCACTATCACAACTGACAAAGATTACAATCGCTGACTAATATCCTTGCCACAATAAACTTTATCAACCTGTAGCACAAGACATAAATAGTACAAAAGGCCCTCTCATATTTTTAAGGGACTGATATGAAAATTATAACAATTGTTACGCAGTGAATGGTACAAGAACTCAGTAACACTTAGGGACCTCCATACTAGATTTGATTCACAGCCAGCTGGAGCCTCTCCATTAAAGCAATGTGGTTTAGACTATGCCCCAAAAATGGGTAGGTAAAATTTTCATATTCAGTTTGGACTTTTCCTCCCTTTTGAACTCAGTAGCTGAGCGAGAAACACTTGAAGGGGTAAATAACCACTTGAGTGGTTATGAGATGACATGGTTGCATTAACTCTGTGTTTAAAAAATCTGTCTGTGTGCAGGTCTGTGCCTGGAGCCCTGGGCACAATGCTCTGATCTTACTGGGGAGAATGAGCCAACCTCTCACCATCAGCCAAATAATCTAATAATTGCAGCTCTCTGAACACTGAGGCAGATCCAAAGCCTCAAAATAACCAAAAGGAGGTGCTAGGGGGACAGGTGGAAGTAGCCATTTATTTTTTCTCAGGACTGCAGTTAGTTGGAAGGATATTTTCTCCTACATAGAATGCGTAAATGAATGATAAAAAGCAACTGATTAAACTTGGATCAAAGCACTCCTTTCAGAGTATGAAATCGGATTTAGACAATAAGAAAGTTAATGAAGTTCATATAATCTACTCTGGTGACTTTAGCTGCTTATTTTGATTGTTTGCTTGTTTGTTTATTTAAATACTAAGTTTTCTCTACAACAGTAAAATTCGTGTAAAACGGTTCAAACTCTTAAATAGAAGTGTCACAACAGTCAGGTTTGTTGACTGTCTCCAGCAGGTGTGAGGTTGGGTGCACGTTGCTGTCGGCGTTCAATTCAGCAGAGAATACAAATAAAGGATGAGGTTCTTCAAAGACTTTTTATTAGCAGTGGAGCTGATAGTTACACTCGAATAAAAATTAAGGCTCGAGCTGGCACACTTTGGAGCTGACGCCAGCAAGATTTAACAAATGGCCATGTTCCCAGGCTGCTCGGGGCATGATGTCTAGTGGCATATGCAGATGAAGGACTGGAAACATTAAAATAGCCGACCCAAACCCATCGGGCAGTGAGAACATGGTGTATGATCCTTATACCCTTGAGGGACTGTGGGTTCACTCTCGCCTTTAAAAAGGCTGGAGACGAGCTGTCTCAAGGACTAGAGATTAACTTCAGATGAGGCTTCTTAAGTTTTTTGATTTTTTTTTTCTTTCTGTTCTTACAGTAAAGACTCATAATCTTGGTTCAGAGAAAAGTAGCTTTTAACCCTCTGACTTAAAGAAGGATCTTGTTGAACAGAAAGTGGAAAAGGGGTATGTACTGAGTCAAGATTATATATAATTGGTAAATGTTATAAATACAGAAATTCAGGTAGCTTTGCGTTAATTTCAAGAATTCTGTTTTCTGCTTCTGATGTCGAAATTAGAGGGGAGGTTCTAACCTATTTCTCAGTTTGTGTGAAGTCTGGAAAAGAGTGGCAGTTGGTAAAATGTTGCCACTATTAAATTAAGGGTAAAACTCATTGACCTCAGGGAGGTGAGATTTCAGCCTGAGAAGCAATGTTTTGGTTACAAAAAATTGTAGTAGTTAAAATAACTTTGGAAGCTTTATCTGTGAAAAAGGGGAGAATTGGGAAGTTAGAAATGTGTCAGAGCAGGAGGTGACCTTTCTCTTATTTATTCAGATGAAATAATCTGATGACTGATCTGAAATAAAAATGGTGAACCACCCATCTTCTGAAATCAGACACAGTATCTTGTGATATTTTCATGCTATAAAGCAAGGCAGAGCACCCATGAAGATGATAATTATGAAGGATATCAATGCACTTTCCTCTTCAGATTCCACACACATGAAATCTTTGTACTGCTTTAAGAAAGAGTTAACTTGTTCTTTGCTTTAAACTTCATTTTGGTTGTCTTATAACTGCAAGGATCTCCTTAAAGCTTTGAAGGGTCTGTTATCTGTCTCTTGCTTCAGAGGAAAATTTTTACTAGGGAAAGAAGTTTTAGTCTGAGAGTGTCTTACATAAAAAAATTACTTCAGTACTATTTTCCAGTTCCAGAAATTGGCTTATTTGCATAGTTTACAGATAAAATTACAAATAGCCATGACTTTTGAGACAGGCCCTTGAAATCATATTACTAGTGAGCTTCAGAAGAGGAGGGATTGTTTCAGTTCTTGTTGTGCATGCTACCTTCAAATCCTATTTTCCTAATTTTTTTTCATGACCATTTGAGCTAAAAACTGGCTTGCAGATTAAATAATAACTGCCATTAATCTCATAATCTGCATGAATGCAGGATCTTGTGCCTTAAAAAAGATAGCAGCTCTCTTGAGGCCTCAAACAAACAACCACCTTTTGAAAATCCTCCTGCAGAATTGTTGATTAAAGGAACACTCGCTTTGAAGTTCATCACACGTGTAGCCTGTGTGAGAATAAGGCCTAGGCTGGAATTTTAACATTCAGTAACAAATTGTTATTTGAGAAAAGAGCCACTTGACAAAACTATTTCCTATTCATCATTAGGAATTAGATTCCCTGAACAAAGCACATTTGTTTCACGGTGTAATAAATAGCTACTGCAAAATACAGGGATTTAATTTAATGGGAACTGCACAATTAAGATTGTCTTGAAGTCCTGGGCATGGACATGCACTCAGAGTCTTTAAGGACTCCTTTTCTCTCTTCAGTTTGACCTGTTGCAGACTGATATTGGATAGTTTTCACCAATTTCCCTCCAATTATAGAACTCTATATGCTCATATAGAAAACAAACAGGACTTGAAAGAGACTTTTCCCTATCCTGCCCAGCTGAGAGCTCAGAAAGCTTGCATGGGAGTGAGAAACACTTCTCGTGGATATATTAAGTGCTACCATCTGTTTGGATTGTTTTGAAATGCATTTTTAGGCCAAAGCCTGCCCTTATGAGGATCCAGTTTAACATGAAAGTCTCAGCAGTTCCCTAAATGTGAGTAAGGCAGCAAAATTGACTCCTTTCGTGCCTCCCAATCATGCCCTTTCATTTAGCTGCAATAACTTTAACTGAATCAGAATTGCAGCTCCAAAAATCGAGCGCTTGGTTGTCTGGATGACTCCTTACTCACAAGAAGTTGCTCTGATTTCAAGGGCTTTTCTCTTCTCTGAGTCTGATGCTGCATTGGGCAACAACGAGTCAAACGCAGTTTGTGGGGAAACACAAAAACAGTGACTTCTTTTCTTTTAACTTTGTAGTATTGTTTTTTCTCCTGAGGCCTGAAATATTAAAAAAAAAAAAAAAAAAAGAAAAGAAATGGGAAAAATATGGAAGAAAAACTTTTACATAAACTGTTTTTGTTCTTTGGGACCAGTAAAAAAAAATTTAGAATACTATATAAGGTGATATTACTACTGCCACGCTTCAGACTTTCTGTGTGAGCTAACAAATATATTTTGAATGAAGTTATTTTGTCAAAATTTACAGCATTTGGCAATTATGATTCCTATCTGCTATAAGCCAAACTTTATTTTTAGTCCTTAATATTGTGTTAGTGAAGTTATAGTTAGGAATAGTAAGTTAATTTTTCTCCTGAAACACCACTTTCTTTTGTGTTTCAGATAGTCACTACTTTTTCATAAACTAAATTTTATACTGTAGCCTTTATCTTGATTTACATGTCAGTATTGTCTTTTCCTTTTTTGTCCTCTCTTATTTCAATATGTGTATCAGGGGCAAAAACCCAAACCACCCTAAAACTTAATGTGTAGCACATCTTGTAGCTTTTTCCAGATATTGTTATTCAGAAGTGAAGAATGTACTGTAATGTACTGTAATCACTTTCCTGTATATACCAAATGTTACCTTCTTTTGTGACCTACCCTGAACTACTCTATCCTTAACTACTAAACACTTGTTTTTCCTCTACTTGTCTGGATTTTTTTGCCTAAAAAAAAAAAAAAAAAAAAAATGAGAGAAGGAAAGAGTGACCAAAGAGAGGCAATAATTTCTAATTCTTAGCATTTCTGGAAGGCCTATTCATTCCTTGCAGGGCTGGTGCACTTGCAGCCACATCAGCAGTGCCAGGGCAGCTGACTCTGCTCCTACAGCTTTCATTTATTTGTCTTCATGGGCTTCCCTTAGAGGGAAGACCTGAGGTCTGCAAATTTGAGTCTCCTGCTTGAGAATGGCACTCTTGTTCTTCAAGCCTTGTCTGACAAAATTCCTGGCTCGGTTGCTCTGTGGGTGATGGAAGGGGTGGGATGTGGTAGGGTAACGTTTCCAAAAGCCTCCAGTAATTTGGGAGTCTACATCTCGACTTCAGAGGTGACAGGCACGTAGGAATAGAAGTCCTTGAGGACGTCACTGTGCCCAGATGTGCAGTTGCTTTGGGAAGGGACCTGTCCTGCCTTAACCTGCACTAATTGCTCCTTCTGTCCTTGCCTTGTTTCCAAGGCCATGCATCCGAGCAGCCCAGGCTCCGTCACTTGGGTGTGACTGCACAAGTCATACTCCAGGCAACGCAGCAATTCTCTGCAGGATTGCCAGCAGCAGACCTTGGCAGTGAAGTCTTACTTTTCACGAGTGCTTGCAGTAAAACAGCATTTCATCCCAGTTGTGTGCATGTGTGTGAAGGAGCTTGGCCAAGTTTTTAAGCTGTTCTAACAGAACCGTGTCTGAGCCCTCACTATCTACCTGCTTTGTGCCCTTTCTGAACTGGATGAAACCATTTCATTTTCATGCTCGTTACTGAGGGTCTAGTTTAACATATCCAAATATGATAGAGATTAACCAACGGTGCTTAAAGGAAGGAAGGAATGACCCACGGAGGGGAGTGTGTTCTGGCATTGAATTAATTCTTGAAATTGAATCTCTTCTTGGAAATTTTTTTTGATGGAAAGTGAAAATATAGATCTGTGTCTTCTTTTACACTAAAAGTACTGTGTCCTGACTTGCCTCTCTGGCAACCTGGGGACTTTTTGAAGTCTCAAATCATGCAAAGTTTGAAACCTAAGATGCAGCTAACTGAACTGGCTAGGCTGAGAGGTGACATGCACTGGGATAAGTTATGGAGCAGCAGGGCAGGATAACTTCTACACTGAGAGGGTGGGAGGGCAGAGCTGAGGAATAAAGTCAACCAAGAGTTAGCTGGAGTGGAAGAGCAAATTCAAGCAGCTCTTCAGCTTTATACTGAAATGCTGCCCAGAGCCCTCTTCAGTACAGTGAAGTGGAAATGTCCAGTGAAGTGGAAATGTTGCATCCATGACAGAAGTTTGTAGGTAGCGATAATGTCTTTATCAGCTTCTCAGCATTCAGGCGCACAGACTTACCTCTAAGCCACCACCACCTAGAGGTGTTTTCTGTAACCTGCAGAAACGTGTGTGTACTTGACAAGGTACTTGTCCAAATGTACTTATTGGTGTATTAAACGGATTGGTTTTGTCTCAGAACTTTGTTTTTGCAGCTCACTCTTCTCTGTGTGTCCCAGCTTTACCAGACAGCATCATGCTGGCCATCTCTGCATACGGCTCTGTGTTTCCTGACGTGGACTGAGGATGCAGGCAGGCATTTTGGTCGCTTGGAGAATGCCAACCTCAGGAGGCCTGTGCAGACTGTAGTGCTGAGCTTGTGCCTGTCCTGCATAGTGTTTCCTGCACTGTACATGTTTCATAGTTACTGTTCTCTAGCAAAAAGAGGCAAGAATAGGCTGGAATCACTTAGCAGAGCTCTGGGATAACTAAGGCTTTTGCCCAGGCAAACTTGAGCAACTTCCTTTATGGGCATCAGACAGACTCCTGGCACCCTATATGTGTAGTTTCAGGTGAGAGATTGTGTTGTGAATGGGACCACCTCAGCCAGAGGCAGGGAACAGGAAGACAGTTTTTGCTTGATTATTTCTGGTCAACCTTCTTTGTCCAGGAAATATAAATAAGCCTACACTTGATCTTTGCAAAAATAAATACAGGGCTATGTCTTAAAATCCACTTGGGAACTGGGTCTGGTCCAGGATGTGGCAGCTTGCTTGTTATTAGACATGGGCTCTTCCTTGAGTGCTCGCAGCCAAAGCTCCTGTGCTGGCTGATCTCTGGCTGCAGGAGAGAGTTTATTTATTTTTTTTAATTATTTTTTTCTCTCTCAGTTGTAATCTTAGCCATAAATGGAACAGGATTTGCCTCTTGCTTTGAAAGATGCTGCCTCATTTGTCCTTTGGGACTTTCCAAGCAAGAGTTGCAGCTCCAGCTGCAACTCGCTCCATGGTCCAGAAATAGTTTGTGGATCTGAGCCATCTTTTTTTTCAAGGTGATGATAGGGATGGGAGCTAGGACAGAGAAGCTTGTGCATGGAAGGGATGGGAATTTGAACCTAGGATGTCTGTTTTAGTTGGCAAATTGTTGACTTGGACCTGCCTGCTTGTCTGCTGAAGCCAAGTTCGTTGCTATCCAAACTGCAGTGTGAGATGTGCACATCTTGACCAGCAGTGGTGTTGAGCTCCCTGGCTCCCTCACAAAGAGGTGCTCAGCCTTACTCAGGAGTATGAAATCAAACATTTCTGCTGAAATAAAACCTCCTGATGAGGTCACTATGTTGTGTCTTGCTTGAAACAATTTTTTTTTTTTAATCTGTATGTGTTTGTGTTGCAAGGGAATAAGGGGGAAAGTCCCAGAGGGAAGCAAAACTTCAGCAACAAAAATTTCCCATTCCTGGGTCTGATCCTTAAGGGTAAATCTGTCACATCCTGCATCTGAAATCAACAGGCTTACTACAGATCATTGCCTTCTATCTGAAATCAAAATACTGTGGCAGATAGTCCCAGGAAAGATTTTCCCTGTCCCATTTGGCCAAATACTGTATTCTCTAGGGCTTCTCACCCTGGGGAGGTTTGCTACGGTCTATAAAGGAAGAAGAAGAAAAGACTTAGTTTTAAAAATGTGTTGACTTCCTTCAAACTGCCTGGGCTTATGGACCTTCAGAAGGTTGAGAATGTGTTTTATAAAACCTGCTTCCCCTCCCGGGTGGGCTTTAATAAGCTCCTTCAGCTTTAGAGACCAGCCCCTCAGCTGAATTTCATTTCAGCTCCAGGTTTCTCTCTGGCTTATATGCAATATAAGGACCAGCCATGTGCACTGCACCATCTCCTGGAAGGTGTTGAGCACCTCAAGTTGACTGGCAACCATCCCCAGTCCCTGGCTAATGTCATCCAGCTTGCATGAAAAATACAGCATGTGAGAAAGGCTCTCCATTATGAAAACTGTTATTAGAGAAAACATTACTTATTCTTAAGTCCTAACCAGATTATATAGCAGTTTGAATTTTCAGTAACAATAATTTTCTGGCATTCCCCACCAGAGCAAGGACTGCTGTCAGCTCCACTGGCCATCAGTCCGGCTTTCATCAGAAGAGAGATTCTGGATTGAGAAGGAGAACTGAATTTCTCTCCTAGTGCTTTTATTCCTCTACAGTTAAAACTAAAAAACAGGACAATTTGGAAGAACTCCAGGGTTTGATTTTTGTGTATGAAGTAGAGAAATTATTTTCTTCCAATTCTAACCTAGCCTCTGATGATTAAACATTTTGTTAAAATTATTGGCACCGTGTTTAGTTGTTGGGCTGTCACACACGTTTCTGTGGCTCGAGTTATCTGAACTTAAAAAACAAAGCAAACCTTTAATTACATTTTACGGGTATATGGATATTTGAGCAACTAAAGGAGGTGGAATTTCATATCCTTAACTCTGTGGTCATTTCACTAGGAAAAAACGGCTTTTGTTAATTACTGGTTGCAGGTCGCAATGAGATTTACTGTTAGGGTTAAACCCCGTTATAAAGCCTGACCTCATTACATAAATTACTAATTCACAACAAACCCGGCATGTTATCTATTTGCTCAGGGGAAGCAGTTTGCTGGAAACCCTCTTTATTTCATTTTGGTGAGTGCGTGGAGCAATACTTGACACCTTGGCCTGTTTTGGAGCCCAGATTGCAATGAATCCTTGGTCAGTGCATGCCACCAACAGGAGCTGCCTCTGCTTGGACTCGCTGCCAGATCTAGTTCCCACTCAGCTACCAAAGGTCACCATGGAGACATTTTGTAATAGAACAGCTCATTTTAAATATTAGATTTCAGCCTTTGAGCACATATTGGGAGTTTACGGTTCCTGTTGCTTTAGAACATCTGCTTTTTCATAGGACGGGTTAAAAAAAAAGCTTTAGCAAAGTTAAAAAGCCTAAATGATAGATTTGGCATTGCATGTTTGCTACAGTAGTAACCAGTTACATAGCATAGGAAGGGTCCATCTATAAATACTTTAATATTATTTAATAAATTATGATGGATTTTATAACATACCTAATAATAACATTAAATGTTTCTGCATTTAACAGGCACACACATTGTTTTAACAATATCTCCAAGTTATGTGCTTTGCAACAGCTTGTTATGGCTTCATCTGTTAGGCATTTACTATGCATTCACTTCATTTATTTCTTCAGGAAAAAAGGAATGCTTTCTAATAAGATGCAAAGGAATGTAGCCGCATCTAATGACCGGTTAGCAAATATGATCAAGCATTTGTGAAAGAAGTCAAAATTTAAAGCTGTATTGACATACACACGTAACTCATGAGGAGCAGGGCTTTCCTTTCACCATCTGCCTTCAAGCTCTTCTAAAAAAGTGACCCTGGATAAGGTGTTTGGACTCCTTCAGTCATCATTACCTGCTGTATGAGTGTGAGTGTGGTGCTGTTGGCTGGTCCTGAAATAGTTTGGCTGGGCTGGGTTCCTGTTGTGACTGGGGTCATAACACATCAGGCAACTAGAGACAGACCAAGAGAAGACAGCCTCAGGCTGTGACAGGAAAGGTTCAAATTGGACATCAGGAGGAATTTCTTCACTGAAAGGGTTGTCAAGCATTGGAATGGGCTGCCCAGAGAGGTGGTGGAGTCACCATCCCTGGAAGTGTTCAAAAAAAGACAGGATGTGGCTCCTAGTGCTACAGACTAGTTGACAAGGTGATTAAATGTTGGACTTGATGATCTTGGTGGTCTTTTCCAATCTTAATGATTCTGTGATCCTTGAAAAGACAGAAGATCATTCTGAATATTTAGGACAGGAGTTTAATTGCAGATTATTTGTAGTGAAATCTTTCATTTGGGAACCTAAAACTACAAGGCATTTTGTTCTGATGATTTAGAAGGAGAGACCAGCTCATGAACAGACAGCAATTTTTCTTGCTCGAAATTCCACTGTGATTTGTGGGATGCCTGCAGTGTGAGACACTTTTCCACCTATGTGGAGCTATTGCTACCTGAGTATTGCAACATCTGAAGTATCCTGTATCCTCCTCCAGCAATCACTGGCTATGCCATGAAGGTGGGGATATGTGTTAGAGAACTCGTAACCCAGGTATGTGCTGCACACTGGCAGGTTTCTGCCCCACCAGAGATGCTAAATAGGGAATTGGCTACTTCCACTGCCAAGTGTTAACAGTGGCAAGGGAAACCTGTGGCCAGTAGGAAGAAGTAGAAAATACCATTGGGATTTTATCCAATTTTTTTCCACCCCAAGTATTTCCACAGGTTGAATGCCATTAACTCGAGTTTGGTGACTTGAAGACACCAAACAGTTAAGGCAGAGATTTTTGAAGCAATGGGTAACTGATACTGGCCTTGCAAGGCTGTTGGATACAAGGGTCCGTGTTTGAGTGCCTGAATATGGATGTTGGTGCCTTGCTTCAGGCAGTTGGGTTTGCAAATGCTGGTGTTGGGTATTTGCCAGGAATAGAACTGGAATCTCTTGACTTTGTGGTTTAACTCCTAGGCAGCATTTCTTCTTCTTGGTACACTGTATGCCGTGCTTATTCATATGGAGAACAAACATGATGCTTACAGAGGGGAAAAATGACTTTTAGTGATGAATCAGAATACGTGTAATTTGGGTTTCTTGCATTGGGGTGGGGTTTTTTGTTGGTTGTTGAAGGAGGAGTGTTTAATTTTCTCAGTTCATCCCTTTCTTGGTTAATGCCCTTTGGAAAAGAACACCCTAGTGTGGCTCCTTTCACTGAGTTAATGGATGAGATTGAGCTTTCTGAACTGGAGAGTGTAACTGCCCAGACTGTGTTAGGGCCTCCTTGTGCAGAACAGCAGAGGAGATTTTGCCCTCCATGGGAAGTTCAGCATCTTGCCACCCCAAAACAGAACATGCATATTCGTGGGCCTTCTCTGCCTCTGAAATGGCAGGGAACAGATGGGAAGAACTAGCTGGAAAAAAAGGCAAGGGCTCCTCACGTCTTTACCTCTCTTCTGATCTTCTTGGTTTTAGCACAGTTTGGGGAGATGAAGAAAGGAAATAAACTGGACTTCTGGAAAATGATTCTTGTGCCTGGAATGGGCAGATGTCTGTCAGGGATGCTCCTGAGAAGATACCTGACAGCTCAGTGAATTTGGAGCATATTCAGAGCAAACTTGCCTTGAGAGAACTTAGCTGGAATAAGTGCCCAGAGAACATGCCTGGGGTGAGGGTCCTCTACAGGGTTAGAAGTTCGCCAAAAGGAGAAATTGGCCAAAAGGGCAGGGTGGGGTAGCAACAGGCTTGATACAGGGAATCCTTCCCCAATGCTGTAAGTTCCTGCTCCAGAGTACGTGGTTGTGAGAACCTCTCCATTAAATGGTTATTGGTGTTTTTTTTTTTCTTTGCAGACAAATTGTTTTTTCCCCCTCACTTCATTCTGGGAGACAGCTGAACTGTTTTAACTGAAACTTTCCCAAATAATTCAGCCCAAGTCAGACAGACATTGGCAAGGAAAATATAATACCAAGCATAGGGAGTTTGGCAATGTCATCAGTAAATGAAAGCCGAATTTCTTAATGGAAAGTGTCAGGCACCCTTAACCATAAGTAATATTAAAGCACAGCCTATAATTATGCAAATGAAGAGGGGGCATCTTTGCCAACTGGACTTGTTTCCCAAACATTGCATTCACTTTTAAGAATCTGGAGTAGTTGCATGATATTTAACAAGGGGGTTATAAAATCAGATTTTAAATGTGCCATGAGCTGCCACTTGCAACAATGAATAAAGTCTCTGTTGCAAAATTGTAGGTCAAATGCAGGCCCAGTGAGTCCTGGAGATGTGGGACTGTGAGAGGGTTTAGATGGTTTTGGAAGGATTTTTCTATTGGTGGTAGAAACTCATGATCTTCTGACTGTCACATGTTTTTTGTAAGCAAGGTAGGAGTTACAACTGACAGGTTGTGAAAGGCAGTTTTGATGAATGGAGATTAAAAGGGGTAATCACTGCTGCTGGGGTTGGGATTTTGCACCGCGTGCAATGAACTGACTAGGAAATGCTTTCTTTTGTCTCTCCTATAATTATAATTTGACCTCTGGGGGGGATTTCTTCTCCTCTAAAGGAGCAGAGATTTGCCAAAGGTGGAAACAAGTAGTTCTAATGCAGATGCTGAGCTGAGAATGGTGGTTGAGATGTCTTATTTATGAGCTCAAAATTAAGGCGTTAAGAAAAGCGGCAACTGTGTTCTTACGCTCTCTGTATCCTCTTGTGCTATGGAGTGGGGACTGTCAAGGTCCATCTAGTTGTTTTCCCTTAGCTTGGTGATTCCCTTGTTCTCTTTTTTTTTGCTTTCTTCCTTTGGCACACTTGGATGCTTTAGATGTGGAGAAAACTAATGCTATTTAGTTTGTTCTATGCTCTTGGGATCGTCTTGGTTTGGGTTTACAGAGTTGCTCAGAATAGATTCTCTGTAAACCCTCTGGGCCCTGTGTCACATGGCACTTGGCCATACACCGTGACACAGATGGTTCCTGCCAGTCTTTTTTTCTGCAAGAGAAAGATGCCAGCATTAACTAATCCATAAAGCTCCCTCGTGCTGGGCATCCACCCAGTTAGAGTGGCTTAAACCTCCATGGTGTCTTAAATGCTGCTGTTGATGTTGTTGCCTTGGTGCTCCATTTCCTCCCTGTGCTAACTCCAAGCCTTTATTGGAGCATGGGTAGATGGTGATCGGCGTAGCAGAGATCGCATTGGCAGTTTTAGGTTGGGAATGCAGTTTTTGCTGTGGGAAACATCCCGTTGTGGTAGAAGGGCTTCTCTCAGATCTGCCGCTCTGGCTGTTTTCTTAGGACGCAATCCTTGCTAGAGAAATGAAGTGTATCTTTCTTAGATGGTTTAGTCTGGGATATGTCCAGGCTATGCATTGGTTTTGGAGCATAAGTAAGACAGGATACGGCCTTTTGGCTTCTATCTGGAAGAAAAAACAAATAAAATCCTTTGGGAATAAGTGAGTATCCCTGGCCAGGAGGCGTTAGTACTCCGAGCTTGCTGAGGGTGGGGAACAGCCAGAGCACTGAGCAAGTCAATCACTTGAATTTCTAGAGGGGCAAGATAGAAATTGCTAAGCAATTATAAGAGGTGGCAGATGACAAATAGAAATGCCTTTCTCTTAATTTTTCAGCAGATGATCTCATTTTACACCAGATCCTCAGCTGCTGTAGATCAGACTACTCCCTTGAAGCCTGTGCTGATTTGCACCTGCTACGGAGCTGGCAGTGGCATGCTTGATTTTAAAAAGAAAATAATTGTGGTTGTAGTGTAAAATCAGCTTAGTTTTGGATTAGGGAAGCTTTCAGCATTTCAGTCACTCTGGAGGTTGCATGCACCACATGTTTTTGCAGTTGCAGGCTGGCACACACAAACTTCTTTCCCATCTTTCAGGTGAATTTGTATGATCATCTGTTTCAGAGGTTGTTTTGGAATATTCTCAGACTTCTCCGTAAGTGTTTTTCTGCATTATTTATTTTGAAAGCAGGGGTTTTAAAAAGAATTCTTACCAGACCCATTTGGCCCCATACCCTGTCCTTAAGTTTAACTCATTCAGTCCCATCCTGTGATATCAAGCAGGAATATGGATATTGTGAGACCTTGGATGCTCATGCTGATTAAGGTGCAGTTTAAATTCTGCCAAAAGCTAATATTTCTTCCCCAGATTAGCGCCCCCAAAATTGGTTTATTATCTGATACTGGGAATGTAATATGGGCTCCTGCAGTCTGTGATCTTAAAGGAATATTTTGTCTTCTCTCTGCTCTCTCTTTGCCTCTCATACCCCCTTTTTTTTTTTTCCTACATGCAGCTGTGAAGTCAGAGATGCTGCTGTTAAGACCACATGATGTGTTCCTGGGGTGCAGGCATATCTATAGACAGAATCTAGTCAGCACATCATGATGAGGGTTACTTACAACATCCCTGTAATGCGGCTGATTTACATTGGCCCAGGGGAGGGGGTGAACTGGAATCATGAGGAGGCTCTTAAACTTAACCACATCTCCTTCAAGGCAGAGCAAAATATCCATACCATCTGATAGGAGAGAGTGGTGGTTCAACTCCTCCAGCTTTTTTTAAGAAGGCAAAAACAATACACTGCATATTTACATAGAATCCCCCTAAGGACATCTGTCATGCTGGAGATTAAACTGAATGTCTCTCCCCAGTTTAATGTTATGACTTCAGGCAGTCTAAGCCCAATAGATTTAGTTACTCTGCTCCAGGTCCTAGATTACCAACACAGGCAGTTTTTATTCTTGCCCTTATTTTTCAGAAGCACAGAACCTTTGCTTGTAAATTACTGGCTTTGTGTGGGTTTTCTAGGCCACTTCCACTTACGTTTTGGAGCCTGGCCCTGCACTGGATTTGTGGTTTGTGTTTTTTACATTAACTTCTTGCAGCCGTGATTTCCTCGCTTCTATCTCCATATGGTGCATTAGGCAAGTTATTGAACCTAATTTCCTTCCCTTCATTGTGACACACATCACAGGAGCTACGTTTCCACACATCACCTTTTATCCAGAAGTTTGCATGGCCTTTAGGACTTGAACTTCCAACTACAACTAAAAAAAACCAAACCAAACCTGACCAAAGAGCAGAGAGGAAAACAATTCTTTGAGTGTTATTGTGTTGACTTCAAAAACCAAGTTTACTTTCCTTACTCAGGGAATTACTCACTTTTGCTGTCCTGCTACCACTGTGTCTATCATGTGTGCTGTCTGCAGCAGGGAATTATTTTGCTCAGCCTGCTTGCTTGCCTGTTTGCTCACTGTGTGGCCTGAGTCATAGCTCGGGAAGCTTGGCCACAGCAGCATTTGAAAATACATGTTAATTTGGGGAAGAAGAGAGGATTGCTTTGAAGGAGGAAGCTGCAGAGTTTTCCCCACTGGAGGCATCACTTGGCCAGTTGACTTCACAGCCAGAGATGTGTTTCCATTAATGTAATTGAAGGAAAACGAACAACAGACTTCTGCAAGATGGCGTTTCTGATCCTCAGTTTTCACCAGTTGGTTACAAAAAAGCGCCACAATTGAACAGAAAGTCTGTCACCGCTGTCAAAATTCCCCCTGGCTTGAATGAGAGGGTTTTTATCAGGAGCCTGTTGGGAGGTGTTTCACAAAGGGAGCAAAGGATTATCTCCTTCAAGTGACCATTTATCAAGCCAGCTTTACTCATTAGATGTAAAGTTCAGTATTCTGCCAGCAACTTTCATATTTGTGAGCTGAATGTCCCATCTTGTGGCAACTCCTGCATTCTACAGTGTTCAGTTTGCTCATGCATCCTTAAGGTAATCCCAATAAGTGAGGCAGGCATGAACCCTCCTCTCCCTCACCGTTTGTCCTTGATGGTTTTAAGGTACTGTATAGTTGCAAATCCAATGTATTATTTCGCAGTTTCTGTGCACATTGTCAAGTCTGTAAGTCTTAGATCAGGCACTACAAGCCTCAGATCAGGCTTTCCCAGTTAATTCTTTGACTTCAGTCATTAATAATGACAGATGAACATGCCTCATAACCTATCTTCCAAGATGCCTCCAAATGAGCAGCCCATAGTCAGTGTTATGGCTCTGCCACATATACTGTCATTCTTTCCCCTTGCTGTCTGGTTAAACTATGAAACTTGAACCTCATCAGGCAAGCACAGAATTTGCTAGGGGACTTAAAACACCTCGTTAGCTATATAAGGGCTTTCAAGGCTCTTAACAGATTTCTCCATTAAACTCATAAATTTCTCCATAAATTCCATTTTATATTTGAATCCTAGGCAGTACCACCAACTGTGGCATCATCAAGGAATAAATTAAGGCTGTTAGGAGGCTCTCCTTGCCAGTCCTTCCTATTAAAGCTCAAATGAACTGGCTTGCAGTAGGGTAGGTGCCTGTATGCACGTCTCCATGCAGCACCTCCAGAGTTGCTCTTTTGCATTCTGGCCACATTTCAAGGAGGGCTGTTGCATCCTGTCAGTCCAGCTTTCCCCACACATCTAAAGAGCCCTCTCCTCCCATCACTTTCCTGTGCAGGGCTACTGTGTGGCTGATTATACTGCAATCCAAAGTATGTACACATTAGCCCAAAAGTGGTTAAACTGTATTGGATTTGAGTTAAAATGAAAAAAAGCTGCAACAAAGCTGTGCGTGATGACTTTTTGTGGGTGAGCAACGTTGTGGCCCCCAGTAGGCACTGAAAACTAGGACATAAGAGTGGCCAGTACAGAGACCAGGGTAAAGGTTGCAGTGATGAAAATGCTGTCTGTGTGGTTTGTGCCGGAGTTTCCTGGGCTGTTGCCTCCATGAAGGTTGTAATCATAGACCTGTGTGGGGAAGAGCACACATAATCCTGCGTAAGGGATGAACGGAGCAGAATTGCCCTGCGGCTGCAGGACCTGGATGATGGGTCCTTCTCTGTATGAGCTGTGTGTTGGATACAAGGCCGACCAACCAACCTGCTTTTCACCTCTCAATTGCTCATAAGTTGCACAGAAAAAACATTTATAATGTGAAGCAAGAAGGAAACAGAAATATAAGGGTAAGGCGAGTGGTGTCCCCCTTACAGGTATCGGCCCACAGAGCTGGTGGGCTGCTTAGGGAAAGAATGAGGTATCTTTTGAGATATATATCAGAACAGATGCACTCAGGCACCTCATCCTTTCCAGTCTAGTTTCTTTGGTTCCACACTGACTTTTTTAATATTCAAATCATCTTCTGGCAAAATGTTCCACGGTCCAGCTAAGCCCCATCACAACGCTGCAGCTCCCAAATACACCTGGCAGCTCTGAAGGATCTCTGGGGTTTTTGGGGGACTGTAACTCCATGGCACCCACACTGCCCAGGTGTGACCAAGGGACATAGTCCAGCTCATGAGGACCTAGCTCTGAGAATAAAGTAAAGCTCTTTAGGTTGTAACTGGAAATGCTGTAGATTTTCAGTGAAGGGTTTCAAAACTATAAAGCTTTAAAAGAAGTCTTGATAATTAAAGAGGGTTATTTCAGGGGTCCTGAATTAAGACTAATGCAAACCTGGTGCCCGATCAGAGCTGAGCTGTGTAAATACCTTGTGGAGGTGGGGTGACCCTCACTGAATCCACTTCTGTGAACCATAGAATGTATTCTGTGTGACATGAAAAGACATGGGCAGTATTTTAAGCAGGGAAAGAAAAAAACTTCAAGGGTTGGCTGCTACATCTAATCACAACCTGCAGGAACACTTTATGTAATCAAAGCTATGACTGTGCTGTTAAGGTGGCCCTTCATGAGTTCATCCAGTTCAAATTATAAAGCTACATTATTACACTCTGTGGAAATATCTTATCCAGAATATGAACCCAAGAGCAGTCCTCGAGGTAGCAAGCTTCACAATTAGGTATTTCCTTGCTCTGGAGTTCTTTAGAAAATGAGTCAGATAAACAGAAAGGACCTGGCTCTGACTTCACTCTGTAGCTCTCCAAGTCTTTACAGTGCTTTCATTGCTCTCTTCTTTTCCAGTTATCCTAAGGCTTTTTTTTTTTTTTTTTCCTTTGAGAAAGATTGAAATATACCAAAGAAGCATAATTTTCAAATTCCAAAAGATGATTTTAAAACCTCATTAACAACTGCTGAGGTGTGGAGAGCACATGCTTCATGCAAGGGGCTCAGATCTCCGCTCAGTGCAGATCTGCAGAGCTTCTGTGGGTTTGGGAGCACTGCAGATTTGCACCAGCTGGGCGTGCAGACTTGCCTTTCCACCAGCACATATGCTAGCCCTGGCAGAGAACTGGAGCCCAGATTGTGAACTGCTTCCTCACAAGGATGAACAGCTACTCATAAGCAGTTAAATTGACTTCGCTGGGCCTCTTAGGTGAAGTGCTCCTTGCTGAGGCGAGTACAGGGTTCGCAATGCAACCCTTAATTTTTATCCTGTAAATAGCTGCTGGGTTTGCTCAGTGCTGTGAATGATCATCGTTTTGCAATGGATGACCAGAGTGGATGATGAGATCTGAGACTAAAGGAATCAATACCTGCTAACACAAAAAGCAGAAAGAAAAATTCCTTTTACCTCAATTCCATTACCTGCCTCGAAAGAGATGTTCCTTCAGCTACACAGCAGGAAAAGCAGATATGTGGTTCTGTTTCAGCAAGCCATCAAACACTATAAAAGTCAGTTATATAAACATTTGAAGCTGGTGACATTTGATTCCAGGGCTGTGTGGGCAGCCTCATTTACAGCAGAGTTTTCTAAACAGGCAATCCAGTTTTCCAGGTAATTAAAAATGTTTGCACAGGCTAGTAGATTTATCTTTTGAAACCATTTTAGCACTAGTGCTCTCTAGAGTGGTATCAGTTGACACAGTGCATAATCTAGAAGAGACTAATTGCTGCATGATTTCTAATTTTTCTGCAGTCATGTAAATGAGCTGGAGCCTGCACAGGTGGAGCCTATTAGAGTGAATGATTTTGCTCTCATGTTGTTATCTTCATTTGCTGTTGTCTTATCAACTCAGAGTAGGGAATCTGCTGTCATGAAAAGCAGGCGAGGGAACAATGTCTGACTGAAAAGTCTTGTTTCATTATTTTTTAATTCATACAGTACTACCTGCCTAATGCAGTTTTCTGATTACCATGAGAGGCAGCCAGTAATGCAGTTTTATTCAAATAAGGGAAGCAGTGCTTTAATTTAAGCTAAGAAATCATCCACATTTCTTACCAGGCAACAAGGATTGTGATTCAATAATACATGAATTTAATAATGCATAATGGTAGACTTTGCAGGTACTAAATAGTAAGATCAGAATGAATTAGTATGCTATGTTGTTCTGTGAGAGTCCATCTCCTTTGCTCATGCGCTCTTTCTGTGTCCCTGTTTTGCTTTTCCTTGAGCTATTTCACTCTCTTAGAGGTAGGATAAACAAATTGAGGTTTAGTTCCTGAAACACTTGTTACAGATCTCTTTAAATCCTTTTTGTCTGCATAGGAAGGCCTTCTAAAGTGCCACGTGCAGCTGTTCCATGTAGAAACCCAGGTCTGCAGCAGGAGACTCAGGTAATGCTGTGTTCCATCAAGGAAGTTCTCAGGAAACCCGGGCAGTAAGGCACGTCCGTGGCTCCTCTTAGAGGATCATCCCAAGATATAATTTCTCTGCCAGTTGCAAGTTTGGTGTTTGTTCCAAGCCTGAATAAAAGCATAGCTTTGTTACCACTGTTATCCATTAACATGAGAAGGTGTTCTCTTTCTTTGGGCTTTTACCCCACCATGTTTCAGATAGCAACCACATTTTGTTGTGTGATGTTGTTATGTAGCTCTACTCAAGCTAAATTTGTCTGCCTTGGGTACTCATGACACTGCATGCAGGTTGCCTGGACCCTTTCAAACCTCTAGATAATGGGGAGATGCAAGATGAGAGGAGAATGTGTATTTGCATCTTATAACTAGTGTGGCTGAGATAGGACACTACTCCCCAAAGGCTTCTCTCTGGGTTCTTTAGCATATGAAGCTGACAGGACTTTCTCCTTTTTGTGGTCAGTGTGTACTGCTGAGGAAAAGTGCGAGTCCTTGGCCTCCAACCCCATTCGTCGGGTATGATCTCCATCATGCTGGCCATTCAAACAAAATTACTGAGCATCTGCTCTTTTCTGCTCCTTGAAAAAGGAGGCACAAGATCCTGATCAAAATACAAAACGGGGGTATATCTTGTCACTGTGATTTTTCTGTTTTTTGGGGGATTGCATTACTCTGCATTTTTTAAACATCCTTCAGTTCCAGTAGGTCCTGCTTTCCCACTAGCTGGCTTCCCTGGGAGATGCCTTTGTTTTAGTTGGAAGGGATGTTGTCGCCACAGTTGGACGTGAGCACCCAGATGAGGTGCTCATCTGGAGGACCTGCTGCTCTGCTCGAGAAAAGTGAGTTTTCTGTAAGAGTACAGAAGCAACTATGGAGCAAGGAGGAAAAGCAAAAAGACGATCGTGGTCCCGATTCTGCTCTCATCAAAAGAGTATGTAGAGCTCAGTGAGTTTCCATTCTGCAGCCCTCAAGAATGTTCCCTCAGTACAATCCTATTGGTTTAAACAGAATTATTCCTGATTCACACTGTCCTCATATGTTTATAATAAAAATTCTTACCAGTGCCGTTAATACCCTGCAGATTATTCAAACTGAAAGACTTTTTTCGGAACAAATTCAACTTTCATCATTTATGCTTTTTTTACACTCTTTGCATCTCACTCATCATGAGCAACAAAAAGTTACTGATCGGTTTCACTTTTATTTACAATCCAATTAATGACATCCTATTTAGGTTTGTGACATTGGAGTGAATTGGTCTGAATTTATCTTTTTTTTTTTTTAGGAGCAACCTATTTCCATTGCCTTTTTTTTTTTTTTTTTAAAGTTGATCATCTCCTTTTATTGGCAGTTTAGGAAATAAAAGACTTGTATTCCTTAATAGCATTCCTCCTAATTCTAAAATGCCGCTGGGAAAGCTCTGATTAACTGTACTGCATTCAAATGCAGAATTATCTAATTATTGTTTCCTTACCGAGAACTTCCAGAAGACAGGATTATGTCATTTTTAGCTCCTTTGTGTTTGGAAAGTGCTTCTACATAATATCTGTGTGCACATGCTACACATGTGTGGGGCTGAGTGCACACATACAACAAATATGTGGGCGAAGAACTACAGAAGGTGAAATTTTGTTCCTTTTCTGCTTAGGCTGTTTTGCTTAATATCAGTTTCCTTTTCAGCAACAAACCATGCTCATCCTCTGTGGACAGAAGCTTGCTTCGAGTTGTAAAATAGATTTCCTCTTGCATTGTCCTGTTCAATAAACCTCTTGTTCCATTGTGGAATCTGTGGAAGCCTTCTCCGGGGACAAAATCAGAATGTGGAATTCATTATGTGTTGCCCAGTGCCCCATGTGAAGCACTGATCTGGATTCCTCAGACACAAAAACGTGCTTTATGCCAGTGCAGGGGCTTTTGACAATTTTGAAGTAAATCCAGCTCAGAGCTGGTATATCAATGGCAAATCCTCTTAGCTCTGGTTACAGGAGATCAGGATGTTATTTCAGTGTTCATATTTGGGAGCTGTTCCATTAACACCTACAGTAGTAGATGAATGTATATATTTGGCTGCTGTTTAGGAGGATCTGTTTGATGACTTATCCTGAAGACAGGGTTTCAAATTCTGTTCTTACTCGTAGCTGGGTATCTCCATGGAGGCTGCTAGTTTAATATTTCCAGCACACCATCATCTCTCGGCCAGGGCAGGGACACTTAGCTCAAAGAAGACACTCACTGCATTAAATCATTGACATCACATCCTCTTAACATCCTCATATCCCAAAAATGTCCTTTTTCAGAGGTGCAGTCTTTAGATATGGTTTTTCTGCAGGGACTAGTCCTGCTCATTAGCACCATTTTCCTTCATGACATCAACAGGGACATGGCACAAGGGTGAAAGGAAGAGAGATGGTTTTCTCAGGGAAACCCTATTGAGAGGATTGTCAAAGCTGGACTACTTCAGTGCTGAAAATGATATTTCATATTTTCTGCTGCTGTGTTTTGAATGTAGGACAACTTTTCAGGCACTATAAGTATAGCTCAGCAGCACATTTAAACAGGTTAGTACTTACCAACTTGCTATTCCTTCCCACTGGCCAAGCATCCTCCATCAGCTCATCTAAATGCCTCGAAGGGCATGGAAATTTTGGCTGATGAATTCAAAGCTGTCTCACTGGTGGTCTGCAAGTTCTGCTAGCCTATTTCTTGCCTTGGATCTGCACTGAGTTTTTTATAAGGTCTGTGTTCTGAAGAGTTTGGAAGTACTTCTGTACTCTTGTGGTATGCAGTGATAGAAAGGGTTTTTACTAGGGTGATATTTGCCCCAGTAACAATATTAGTCATAGAGCAGAAGTGGTGGTGGGGAATTCATGCTGCTTGTGTGATTAACCATTTATGTACTTTAAGTCCTTCTTAAATAAGGGCATCACTTTTTAAAAACAAAGTAATACATAAATGAATTTAAGCTGTTATTTTCCTGATTTTCTTGAGGATAATTTCTTGGTTTATATCGGAATTTCCCGAATGAACTGACCTTCTGTCCTCATTGTGAGCTCAACCTTCTTGTTTAACCATGACTCTTCTGATACTTGATGTTTTGCATTTGCTTTCATATTTTCCTTGATCTTACAATTCTTGAAGGCATGCATTCAAAGAAAATGCTCAGTTTTCCCTTAAAGAGGTAGTCCTCTTGGCTTATGGAAAAAAATTCTGAAGATGCGGCCATTAGAGAGTATCACATCCATGAAGGCATATAAAATGAGTTTTAAAGTAGAGTATTTTCAGTATATCACTCATTTCCAGCTTATCTTATAATTTCTGGGTGGCTCTCCTATGATTCTGAGATGCAAGAGACTCCAAGTTTGGTTTCTTGTGCATGTGCGTGTAGGGCGATGGACAGTGAAGTTTACAGCACTGATCATCTTGAATGGGTTCAAGCACAAAGTGGTTTGAAATGTTCTCATTTTGTGTTCTCAGGGAGCTTAATCAGTGTCATTACAACGTAAAGGATTGTTTCACTGAGCTTTGGAAGTGAGAGTTGTCATGGATTGCGTTTATTACTGTAGGGCATTTGAGGTCAACTCGAACCTCTGTTGCTGCATGAACATGGGTGAACGTAGGTGTCTCTTGTCTCAGAGATATTCGAGTGGAAATGGGATAGGAGGCAGAGTCAGGATGGGTAGAAGATGCCCTCACGGAACAGTGTGAGGCTCTCCGAATTCTTCAGTGTGGTGGCATGAGCTAGATTTTGTGAAAAAGAGATCAGTTTTTCTGAAAGAGAAAAAGAAATAGAGAAAAGGGCAGAAGAGGGGAAGGATAAAATGGAGGTGAAGATAGGCTGCAGTCGAGCAGCTTTAGAGGGGGAAAGGAACATTTGGAGGATGTTTCTGTGTGTCCAGAAACCTCTCTCTTGGCACTGTCTACAGCTGCCTGTCTCCAGCACTTTTCTGAATCCATGGGGAAGAGGAGGCCACTGGCTCATCTGGGTCTCAGTATTTCCTTTCCTCCTAAAGCATGTTTCCTCTATTGTATCTGTGCTGCTTCTGGTAATTCTCTCCCTTTCTTCCATTAGTATCCTGGCACTACATCACAAGGCTGAAACGACATGATCAGGAGCTACTGCTGTCCCGGTTGTTCCACGGGCATACGAGCGGTGTTCTGGAACTTTAAGGATAAAGCAACCCAGGAGAAGGATGAAGCAGAGCATTATAAAATCAATGATAGCAATTTTTTTTTAAAGGACAAAGTTGTACAAAGTTTGAGTGACAAGATTCCTTCTTATTGCACAAGTCTCATCTCCAGATGGCTGTGATTATTCTCAATCTGGAAAAACTATATTAATGAAGATTTGGGTTTTTTTAAATTGCATGTGATATGAATTCTGTCTGTAATTGAAGCTATAAATTTTTCTTCATTTTGTTCAAAGATAAATTCAGCAGGGAATAGTAGACCTTTCCTACCAGAGAGGATCGATGTCATCTTCTCCCCTTGTCAGCTACATCCTTTTGAAATGCAGGGCAACTTTATTTCTTTAAATAACCAGGTAGAAAAGAGAAAGACTTACTGAACTTGGTTCGGTCATAAACCCTATACTGGGAGAATTACACAGCCCATGAGAAGGGGACTCTTTTGTACTGTATAGAAATGGTTGCAGAAAAATGCAAACAATGAATACCAGTGCATTGAGGCATATGCTGGACAAGGAGAGACTCTCTCTAACCTGGTACCAAGGCAGAGGAAGCTACAGGAAGGAGGTTGTCCTGTTTTAGTAGGAGAAGAGTTAAAAAACCCAAAATAATTATTTTAAGGCTAGAATTTCTTTTCTGTGTGAATAAAGTAGACCATCTCTTACTTCTCCTTTATTTAGTTTTTTATTCCTTGTCCTGGGACTTGCTTGACTTTGGTGCCTCCTGGCTCTGTCCTCTTCCTGGCAGACAAAAAAATGAGAGAATAAGAAAAGGGGGACCTTTCTTTTCTATCTTGCAGGTCATAAAGCTTCTTTGCGGCAAGGCAGAGGTCCAGTGTCCAGTTCTCACTGCTGCAACTCTATTTTTTGTTGAATTTGTTGTGGCTTGCATGCATCACATTCTTCAGCCAACACCCTCAATGCAGGATGAATTTTTTTTAGTGAGGAGTCTGTATCGTAGCACGTCATCCTTGTATCTAGGAGAAACGAGTGGAGACTCTTTTTTGTTACATTTTGTCATTCCAGGTAGAAAGAAAGAGAAATTCATGCTAAGCACGTGTTCCTTCTGTAAGTGATAATGATTGCAGGTTTAAGGACCCAATTTAAAAACTCCTCTCTCAAGACACCTACTTTCTAATTAGACCGAATATCGAACACCCTATTTACTGTTTGTTAGGGCAGCACAGCTTCAGGACAGGTGGTTGCAGAGATCAGAATGGGGTTTTATTTGTTTGATTTTTATCATGTCAGAGGTCTTTTTAAAAATCTGAATCACTATGGATCTAGAAGACCTGGCAATCCTGATCAGTCCAAGTTTTAATTTGGGTACAGCTCGTGAAGAATGCTGCAGTCATTGCAAATCCGAGCGTGGATGAGGATAATCCACAAACTGGAAACTGATTTGACTCTCGTGGAGTTGCTTTGTGCATAAAATGCTGAACTTCACTCAGTATCTCCTTATTTGACCTGCTCTCAGGATTAGCACTTAAAATAATAAGGCAGAGCTTTATGAGCTGCTCTCAGGTAGTGTTTCTTGCTGCGGTACTTAAGGGACTCAGGGGAAAGGTGGTTTCTGGGTTTTCCAAAGAGGAATCTAGCCAGTCCTGTAGGTCAGCAATCAGGAGCAGAATAACTGTGCTGGTCCAGGAGATAAAAATTTAGTTTCACAACACCAGAAACACATGGCTGCTCTTGCAGTGGCGATGAATCTGCCCGGAAATGTAACAACTCGTAAGACATGTAACAAAAATTGTATTGTTCACGAGTGGAACAAATTAATTAGACTAAATGGAGTCTTTAGCTGTCATGACTGGTGAGAAAATTTACAGGAGACAGGCTGCCTTTTTCTAACAGCTTCCTTCCTCATGCCCATGTGGACTGCGGCTTTCTGTGCCTTTTTTGCTCTCTGCCTCTTCATTTGAGCCTCTGTCCCCAGCCCCAGAGCTCAGGGATTCCAGCTCCTTCCCTGGATAAAGGACTTAGCACGTAGCAGTGAGGAGAGGCCAAAGAGGAGATGCCTTTCCAACCTCAGTAAATACTCGTGGAGTCACAGTCTCTCTTTCCCACTGAACTTAATCCCTCCTTTGAGCTCTTTTCCAACTATCCTTGCTGTGCTGCTCTCCATCCAGCTCCCCACTAGCTTTTCCTCAGGGTGTGCTTCCCCTCTTGATACAGGGCACTGGGTCCTGTATCAGATTTAGATCTCCTTCTCACTCCTTGGGCACACAAAGTGCCCTGCTGGTTATAGAGTCCCTCTGCCTCATCCCATCCCTGCAAAGACAGGGATGCCGCGAACAACCTGCGAATGGCATGTTCCTGGAGGTGGGAGAAGCCCTCTTAGTTGCTTTTAGGAGCAGATCTGTGTTTCATTGCTGTGCTGACTGTGATTTTGATGATTTCCTCATGTTAAATTGCCAGGTTGTTGGAGGGATTTTAGTTGCTATGCTTTTAAATTTATTTTTTTATTATTATTATTATTTTACATTTCTGACCCTCTTGTGAACAGAAATGCATCAAGGGAAGATGAAGGTTGTGAAGAAGTAGCACCATTGAGATTAAAGGGACCAAATTTTACCAGCTATCACAGCAAATATCTGACTTGCTTAAGTGAAGCCAATTACTGTATTATTGCCTCCTTTTGCACTATGCACAGTAGGGATGTCACTGGATAATGGTTTGCATGTAGAGTTAATCACTTTGATGCATTTCTGACTGATCCCAGCAAATTATGTTTTGGTTCCACTATATTAAACACAAGAGCAGGGGATTATCATTAATAAATCTAAGGCACAGCATGCATAAATCTTGAATAAATCAAATATCAATTACATAGGCAGTATCTGCTGACATCTGCTTTCATCAAATAATATATTTGAAATAGATTTTATTCCACTTTGTCGGAGTCAAAGGAATGTTAGACTGGTGTGCAAAGACCCTTACTCTAAAGAGTTAGGTTATGTAGCAGCGCTGTTGCTTGCTGAGCAACATAAAACAGACCTTTTTTTTTTTTTTATTGCCTTTCATTTTCAGGCATAAATAGCACATTAGTTTCACAGAGTAGTTCACGCAGTAAAGGGAGGACTTGTATCTTTTGGGAGAAGCTCTTCTGTGTATTCTGTTTTCAAGTGTTCTGTGAAGCTTGGTTCTGATGAGGCTGCCTTGTACTCGCAACCTTTTCATGCATGGCTGGCTGGGTGGGGTGAATCCAGCCTGGGATTGTGACAAGTGGAAAGAAAGTTAGTTAATGCCTGATTTCAAGGGAATTGCAGAAAGGGAGGATTAGGTGTGGGCAGAGCCCAGGAGCCCGTGGGTGTTGGAAGGCCTGTGGGCAGGATGAGTATTTATCTCTGAACACATCATCTCCCTGCCAGGGGCAGGTGGGGTGTTTCTCTGGCTTGTGGGAACATGCAGAGCAGGAGTTTAAGGTGATGGTGAGTCCTCTTCGGCTCTCCTTCCTGCTCCTGGCTGTAAAAGCAACTCTCTCTATTGTGTGCCCTCCCTCCCCTGGGGTTTGAAGGCACACAGGGAGGGGACCGTGTCCCCACCCGTTCCTGTTCCTTCACTGCCCCAGAGTGAGGGAGTGCTCCTCCCGGCTCCCTTTGGTGGCTGAGCCCCTCCTCCAACAAGCCACGAAACAAGTAAGCAATATGATGTTGGCGTATCAGTGCAGGGTCTTCAAGTATTTTGGCTTTTCCTTTTCTTATCAGCTATCTCTTCACCTCATTTCCAGGTAAATGGTGGCTGTGGTGACTCTGAGCACTCCACAAAATGAGAGCACGGTCACTTATTGAAAAAAAACCCAAACAAGATAAATCAAGTGTGCTCCAAGCACTTCCATTTCCAGCTCTGCTCAGCCTGCTGAAGTCCCATGTTTGCTTTAGCTTCATTGAGGCACTTCAGAGGTTGGAAACGCTGCTTAGCAAGGCCAGTGGATCTGGAAGTTGCGTTTCACAGACTCTTGGATAGCAAAAAACACATCTGAAGACCGTGGGGATGTACCAGACGACTTCTCCTGGGTTTTCTGTAATACACTTAAACTTATACACAGATGTTTTCAAATATGAGCATAGACCATAATAAGTTTGAGTACATGTAGGTGGATTTAGTTTTGCTAATGTTGGTTCACCATTTGTACAGCGTGCTTCTTTGTGAACAAAATTATTTCTTTTCTGTCTGGACATCTGTTGAGTGTGTTAATTCTGAGAAAATGTGCAGATATCAAAATTATATTATGTGATCACCAAGCCAGAAGGAATGTAATAGTTTTTCTTGGTTTTTCTTTTTTTTTGAAAGATCTGTCAGCCTCTAAATTAGTAATTTCAAGAACTATAAAGTTCCTTTAACTTAGGCATTCATAGAAATTAAAAAGTTGCTATCCTGTGGATTTGTGTATTTAAATACAGCTTACTTTCTCTTGTGCATAGTCTTGAAAGGCACTGGGAACCACTGGCCCAATTTGCAGCCAGTGCAAGCAAACCTTTATACTGATTCCTATGGTAACACCAGCAGATCTGTGGACAGCACAGCACTTGGAGTCGGAAAGTGAAGCAGTGTATGTGTGAAGAATTTATAGGAGTACTGTCCCTTGGGAAATGTTTTGAAAATATCTGACACTTGATATAATCTACTGCATTCCAAATGCAAAAAAAGAAAAAAAAAGAAAGCTCTTTAGAAGTGGTTTTCTGAGCCCCAGGGGTGTCCTCTGGCAGAGATGGTCCAGCTGTATCCAGAGAGGAAGGGATTCCACTGCAGCTAGGAAAAATAAATACAATAGAATAAAAAATGGCACAAGTGCTGCTTTTGTTTTGGTGGTGGGAATATTAAAGGTGTTCAGCAAGCACATCTCAGGCTCATTTTCAAGTCTGATTCCTTTCTTAAAAGAGAATAAATTACAATATAAAGCTTTAAGTTCTCTTTTCAGCTGCCTGGTATGATTCCCATTGCCTTCTGTGGACCTGTGCAGTTGGAAGCATGTTCCTGTTCCCCCTTTCAATTTAACAAGTCCTATTACTGCTGTCAGGTGTCATGATATGAATCTGGGGGTGACAGTATGAATTTGCAGTGGTTGTAACCTTGTTTTATACTTGCCCTGTTGCAGAAGGAGCTTGAAAATAGGTACGTGTTCAGCTTTTGTCTGTCACTTCTTTGACATGCTTTTTTTTTTTCAGCTTTTTAGAAAATTCAGAGTAAGAACTGGTTTGTAAGGCAGAGATCTTGTCCGGGGAAGGGATCCAGAGTGTTGAAATAAATGTTGGACTGACTCTGTAGGAAAACTGGACCTGGCCCTTGACACTGCACAAGAGGACTATGGAGGTGGATGTCTTTGCTTTTTTCCTCTCACAGAGGTTTAAATCTTCTTGGTTGAACATGGGTGTTGATATGAGTGGCACCTCGTGTCCGCTGCACGTCCACATGTGTACGTGTGCCAGGGGAAAGGAAAAGCTGAAAAGGAGGGATGTCATAGCCAACATTTGCAGCCAAGTCACATTTCACAGTGCAAGGGAAAAGAGCATTTTAAATTTGATTTTTTTTTTTTTCTCTGAGGGAGGCACGTGAAGCATGAATTTGGTCTCACTGCATCACAAACACCTTGCCCAAAAGTCAGCAAGGTGGCCTTCCATTTACATTGCATACAGTTTCATTCTTTAATTTGCTGAATTTTTTGTTTGTCTTGCTGGAGTTTCATCACCTGCCGTAGGTTACTAGTTCTGGAGTGGATCAGAATCTCAAGCTCAGTCAAAATGTTAGACTATACAAAAGAGGGGGAGGTGAAGGGAGAGGTGGAGGCAAGTACAAAAGGCCATTACCAGCTCCATGAGGTGACTGAGAGCAGCCAGAGCTGCCAGCAAGGAAGAGTATTGCCCACTGCTGCTGGGTGTCATGTCTCTGGGACATCCCATAACTGTCCAAGTGTAGAGACAAGGATTGGTAGATCATAACATGAGGAGAAGCTGAATGTGGTGTTTCATGCAATCTGCCCTTCAGGGCTCATTCCAGCCTCCCTGTCCCCGTGTCAGCCCACAGGGGTGCAGGCTTGACCTCCCCTTTGACACAACCTCTGGAACCATCACTGCAGTTTTCCAGGATGCTACAAAAATAGGCCCTGGCTTGTCACATGAAGCAGCTTGTTTTAAGGAAAAATGTTTCCTAAAATGAGCACGTCCATAACATTGTGTGGAATTTGAGTTGAAAGGAAAAGAAAATGAAATATATGGGGTTTTTTTATAGGATGGTGGGAAATTAAAAATGATGCCATTTCTCTGACCTCGTTTCTTTTTCTGTGAGTTTAATTGGTATCTGGCAATTATTTAAAGTGGCTAGCAACTATAAAAGCCAAGTATTTACAGTCATTAGCAACTCTTCATGTTGCAAAATAAGCCTATTGAGTATTAAATTAAGTCAGACTGGTTAATTAATACCATCTCAGGGCTGTCCTAAAGAAATTTCCTACTCTGCAGGTCTACATGGATGGCAGAATACACCCTCATAAGCTAAACTGTGGGCTTTGCACCAAGCTGGCATGACATGTTACTGAAAGCAGTAAGATTTGTGTAGTTCAGACAGTTTGCAAGACCTTACTTCTGCAAGAATGAATGTGGCAGGCTTCCCAGATCTTTTGTATTTATTTATTTATTTATATGCACAGGCACATATATAATCTGCCTTTTAGTTAATTAGCTGATGTTTGTAAAGTGCTTTGAGGATTAAGTGCTATGTAAGTGCTAATTATTGTTATTATTATTATCTCTCAGTATGCCTTAGTAGACAAGGTTAACCAAGAAGACACCAAAGAACATATTTGCTAATGGAGGCCTGATAGACTGTTTGCTCTTCATTTTTATTTCCCATCCCCCATCCCTGAGAAAGAAGATGGTGTTAGACACTAGGAAAGACCATCCAAGGATGCAGTTTGGTGAAACCCTGGACTAGATTGCCTGATGAGTCCAGTAAGTGTCTGTCACTGGACATCCTTAAGAACAAGATAGACAAACCTGTGTCGAGGAGGACCTAAGCATGGGTAATCATGCCTCAAAGGATCAGGATGTGTGGGGTGGTTATTGGAAGTGCCTCCCAGGCACAGGATGTGGTGGCTGTCTTCTATGGTCTTTCAGTTGGATGGTTTCCTGCAAGTCAAAATGCCCGTAAGCCAAATATTTAAGGCTTATGGAAAGGGTTGTAAAACATTGGAACAGACTGCTCAGGGAACTGGTGGAGTCACCATCCTTGGAAGTGTTCAAAAATGTGTGGATATGGCACTCGAAGACACGGCCCAGTGGTGAACATGGTAGTGGTGCTGGGTTGATGGTTGGACTTAATGATCTTAAAGGTCTTTTTCAAACTTAATGATTCTATGATTCTAAAATGTTCAGGTGTTCCTGGTCCAGCTGGAAAACTCCTCACAGAGGTGTCAAGGTTTTGCTTGCAATCCTATTAAAAAAACCCCACATGACAAGGTTGCAATGCTTCATTGCCCAGCCCTCCCTCTGTGGGATGTTATCACTCCCATGGCCAAGTGGGCATAATTTCTGCCCATGGACCTCCACATCCTACAGCCCCATGCAGGAGCACAAGTTGATTTTGCATTTGACACACATTAATAATGTGCTTAGCACTGCTTTGCCTCACCTGCGAGGGGCTAGGTGCCAGCAAAAGAGGCCCTTTGCTACCTGGCCCAGGTTGTTCCTCTGTTCATTATCTTTCACCAGGTGGGGAGTCTGCCCATTTTCACATCTCCCTTGCGTGATGCTGTGTGAGTGACTGTTAGGTGCAATAAGAGTGATTAAGTGCTTGTGCAGAGTGCCTTTCAGTCTTCTTTATGACGTGCAGACATTAACTAGCCCTCATAAAATCCTTTCAAGGAGAATGGCTGTTTGTATTTAACACACACACATCAATATATTTAGAGATGTCTATGTGTATGTATCTGTCCCAAAGAAAGAAGGAACAAATCAAGGCAATGAAAGGTTAAAGTGAAGCTCCAAAGGTTGGCATCAGTCTCTATAACTTTTGGTCAGATGTTGTCCATGAGACCAACAAAGCAAATCACGTGTCTTTATTTCTAGGCATCTGACTAAGATTTAATTACTCTTAAATGTTTATTTTCCACACCTGAATGTAGGTACATCCATGGTAACATGAGTGTATATTGTTGTCATTTGATGTTGGATTTGGTTAAGTATATCTTTAATTGCTGGCAGGCAGTAACTGGTTCTCAAAACTTCTGTTGGCCAAGATTGAACTATTACTCCTTGTCTTTTTACCAAAAGAAGAGGTGTCTGATTTTGGCTTCATGGTACCTTTTTTTTTTTTTTTTTTGCTTTTTTTTACTTTTGTTAAATGTATTTGTAGGGGAAAGAAGGAAAATTAGTTAAAGCATTAGATATGGGAAATATAAAGTACCGCTTTCACTTTAATGTTATTTTCTTTCTCTTTCACGGCAGTGAATTTTTATAAACTCCCTTTTAGCTTTAAAGTCTCTTAAAATGCCTTTAAATAAATAGGATGAATGTTCTTTGGGGGAGACCACAAACAGTTAGTTGAGATAGGTTGGAGTTGTATGTCTGTTCTTGCAGCTGAAATTCAAGCCTGCTTCTTTTCTGACGAAGCAAAAGCACGCAAAGGGGGAAAGAAAAGATGAGGGAATAGTCAGCACCAGAGACAGAAGCTGTTTTCTTTCACTTGCTGGCTGCTGTGGTGCTATCAGCTGCCCTGAGACCGGACGAACAGCCCTGCTGGATAATTTAAGATGTTTTGTCTTACTCTTTGTTTTGCTTGTGGTCACAGAGGCCGTGTAAAAGATAGAGCTATGCCTGGCATGGTGAGATCTTTACCCAGAGGATAGAAGGCAGGGCAAAGAAGAGCAGGAGTAGGATGAGGAGGGAAAATGCAAGAGGGAGTGACCTGAGAAGCAGCGTGCAAGGCTGGTGTTAATGGTGTTGCAGGATTTCCGAAAAGCTGGTGGAGAGGGGACCATTGCCAGGGTCCTGTTGTCTAGTCCTCAGGATCTAAATGATCACTGTTAGGCCAGTGAAGATAGTAATACTGGGCAAAAGGAGGTAGCGACAAGAGGAAGGTACATCAACTCACTCTTCTGTTAAATCCTTACTCTTAATTTCTGATCTTCCTCTCCTCTGCCCATGAATTGCCTACTTTCCCCTCTAACCTGCACGCTGATCCTGGAAGGGATGTATATCAGTAAACTTCTCCTAACTGGGACATATTCCCTTAAATTAGGGAATTAATTAATTTAATTAGTCAAAAGAAGTCATGTATAGTTATAACATGTATTGTTTCGGTGTTTTTATAACATGCATGCATGTATATGTATAACAAGGTTATATATATGTGTGTCTGTTGTTATGCTTATAGCACCATAGCATTTTACCATATAATTATGAATTATTACATAACTCAATTATAATAATTATTGAAAAGCAATGTATCGTCCTATAACATGAATGTTTTATTATATATAGGTGTATGTAGGAGCTCAGGACATATCTTGGATGGCTGAGAGAAGACTGGATATAAATGTGATTTAAGCTCAGTTGCTCGCTTGAAGTCGATGAAGCCACTGAAGTGCAAAACAAACTTTCTCTTTTTTTTTTTTTTTTTCCCCCTATAACTATGCCTGGATTTTCAGGGTAAATAATTTGGTCTTAAAACTTTTCTGGTAAATATACTCAGGTTAGTTATCAGGGCTGGCCATTAGCAAAGAAATACTGCTTGTGTTGGAAGGGTTGCAGTGAAAACAGAAAAGCACTAAGAAAGGTGGTGAATATATGGAATTGTATTGTTAAGAGACAGTAAACAGACTGTATGAGATACTGATTAGCCCATAAAAGTGAAGCTTGGATGAACCTGATAATGGTCTGGATGGTGGGGAGCAGATTCCCAAGCAAAGACTTTTTCCTGCTGTTCGTACTACTGGAACTGGAGGGCACTCCCTGAAATAATTAGGCAGCAAGTTTAAATCAGCAGAAAGGAAATTTTCCTCCTCCCCTCTGCTTCTCCAACACCCGCAGTGCACGACTGTAGTGTGAAACTCGTTGTCACAGGATGTTGTAGAAGCCAGCAGTATAAATGGGTTCAAGAAGGGATTAGACAAATTCATGGAGGAGAAGTCCACTGGGAGCTATTAAACACGATGGGCCAGATGCAACCTCTGGCTCAGGAAGTCCCCAGACTGCTGATTGCTGGAATCTGAGAGGTTATACCAGAGGAGGGATCACTGTAATTGCCACGCTGCTTATGTTTGCTCCTGAAGCACCCAGCGCTCGCCACTGAGGGAGATGAGATACTGGGTTGGATGGGCCATCAGTGACTCAGAATGGCTCATCTATTTTTATGTTCTTAGTTGTTGTAAAATGAATGGAGAAGCTACCTCGTTTTTCTCCCCTCTACAAGCTGAAATTCACTAGTGCCAAGAAATTCAGATTTCCAACAGCTCAGGCCACTCAGGACAGGCTCCTCAGAGCCAGAACAGACACAGCTCAGCACATTAAGTACAACATATTCCATACTGGTCTCTGTGACTGCCTGGGGCCAAGTAAGCTCGCAGCCCAGATCAATGCCTGGAACCACATCTTCCCTCTGGGTAAAAGGCCTGTTTGCTTATACGAGTAAAGATACTCAAGCAAAGTTGACTCCAACCTTGGGGCTGGAAGTTGAGGAAGATAGAAGTGTATTGCTTGCTGTACCTCCTTCTCTGGAGCATGTAAAACGGGATTAAGCAGCAGGGCTGGCAGATGGAGGAGGGTTTGGCTGTCTGCATATACAACACCATCAGTTATGGCTCTAAAAGCTGAGCAGAGAAGCTCAGAATTGGTGATTATCCGCATTGTTTCATCTGTAGTGGTGCAGGGGTAAAGGTAAGCTACTGTAGATCCAGAGCCATAAATTCTGCCCTCACTCCAGGCTGGTACAAAGGCACTCTCAGCCTGCTCTGCAAAGGGTAATGGTTGTTCACACTAAGGGGTGAGTTCAGCAGGATGCAGAACACCTCATTTCCTTATGTAGCATTCATCCACAGAACAGGAATGTGTTGGCCAAAGTAGATTTGGGTGGATCTTTGGCAAAATTGAAGTTCATGCTGAAGGACTAATAAAGGAACTGAGACTTGGCAGGTTGTCTGTTGGGCAATAACCTACAGGGTTAAGTCTTGGTGGAGGTGTGTCTAGGGCTGGATGCTGAGTGATCAGGCTGAGTTATGGTGCAGACTTCAGGGATTGCCCCAGAGAAGGACTTAAACCCAGGGACCTGAACACAAATCAGCCATAGTTGAAAGCAGTTTGGAGGTGAAGGTCTTCTTTTGAACCCTCTCCAGTGCATGTGTGTTTACTGAAAGTCATCCTCCTCTCCCCCTTTCCCCTGGCATCCCCTTCCCTAACTTTTCATAAATGTTGCCACTGGGGATTCATATATGAGCAAAAAAACGAGGTGAAAAAAGCAAAGGGAGGAGGAGGAGAGCTGTACCTCTCCTGCAAATGCAATAATTCAGATGGGGGAACGCGCTGTTAAAGTCTCTGCCTTGACGTGTGTATGTGAAACGTGGCCAAGTTATGGTTTCTGTGGGAATTGTACGTTTGCATTTTCTGCCTTTTGTGTGGTTAAATCCTCAACCACAACATTGCATTAAATAGTCGGGCTTCTTTTTTTTTTTTTTTTATATTAGTTGTTTTACCCATAAAGCTTAATGTTTTGCTGCTTTCTGAAGGTGGAAGGGTATCTGTGTGTTTCTGTGCTCGGGTGATGACGTGGCGGTTTACTTTAGATCGGAGGATATGCTCAGATTTCTGCCAAAGCAAAAGGAGGCAGGGAGGTGTTGGGAGCTCTTTCTAGTGAGAAGGGATGGCTCAGCAATGGGGGTGTGCTGCCAGACCAACAGCAATTACAGGGGACAGGAACAGACCTTGGAATTTCCTGTTGTGATACTGGATTTTCTCTCTAAGTAAGCAATTCCAAACTTGCCCCAGCTGGTAGAGCCCTTCAGTTTTGTCTGGTCTTCCCTGCATCTTCCCTCTTCCAAATACTCACTCTACGGCTCTTGGGAACTGATATGAGAGACCTTTGTGGGAAAACTGCACTGGCTGTCCACCCAGTAAAAACCAGCATCACCATGAGCATTAGTTGCTACTGGGGTTGAGACTCTCCACTCAGGGCAAGCACTGACATGATGTGAAGGTCTGGTTTCCTGTCAGCCCCCATAGGAGCCTAGGGAAGGTCAAGAATAAAACCTGGGAGGAGCATGGAGATGCTGCCACCACATCCATTCTGTACTTCCAAGGCAGCCAGTGCTGGAAGTTTTAATGTCAGTGTAGATGAGGTTTGTGGGGCACTGAAATGTAAATTGGAAGGGTTTCACAAGAAGTGTTTTTGTGCTTCAGCAGCAGTAGGCTGAAAGGTGAAGGCTTAAACTTGACAAATATATTTTCTTTTCATCAGTGACCAGCAAAGGAAAATGGGTGTTTACAGGTCCTGTGAAACTCATTAGCTTGGGCTGGGTACATTATTGCAGTCCTAAAGCAGTCTTAGGGCATCATGGGTGTCAGAAATTGTCTCCTGTAGCACTAAGGAATGTCAGGTAGGCTAGCGAGGGAGAGTGCTTCTTTTTGCTTCTCTTCAGTTATGCTTTTTTTTGATACTGTTCTCAAATTTGTTCTTTGAAAACACAGGTTCCAAATTCCTGTGGCCACCAAAAGTAGCTAAACTTTTCAGACCTGGGCCCTGGTCCCGGTGGAAGTCAAACAATGCTTGGAGCTTTGCTGGTCCTGTTGGAGATGGAGATCTGGGGATAAAGGGAAACCAAATCACCAAAGTTTGCTCTTGTGGGAGCTTAAACTTCCCTTTTCTTCTTGCAGCCTGCTGAAGGTTATTATCTTCACAAAATAGTATTGTGTTCTATAGAGAAGGTGTTATCTTACCTTTCATTCTTGCTTCACATGCCTATTGAGTTCTTCACCACAGTAACATCCCTGGTATTTTTTGCCTCAGTGGTCCTGTGTGCTCCTTTCCAGCCATGAAGCAATGATCCCATGTTTAAAAGCTAAGGTTGGCCTTCTGACTTTCCCACTTGGCCATGAGTCCACTATCTGTGTCTTCTCACTGTCTTTTGAACTTCCACACTTTCTATGGCCACAACCTTCCAAACCAGATGGAGTGGCATTTCTTTGCTCTTCCCTTTCCTCCCACAAAGAGCTTTTGGGTGCTTCTGACACCCTGAGACTGAACTGAGGTGAGTGAGGGCAATCCTCTGGGTGCACATCAGTGTTCACCCCCACAGGATACGCTCAGGGCTCTGTTCTCAGACCTAATGGGTAGGTAAAAGGCAACTGGTTTTAAAACTCCTTTAAAAGAATGTAAATATATTTTCTGTTTTCACCCACCAGGTCCTTGAACAGTTTGTGATGTTTTTAAAAGGCAAATTTCTTATTTCCTCCTCTGTCCTCAAAATAAAATCCTGTCCACTGGAGCATATGGGAAGTTTTCCTTGGACTTCAGGAGAGAGGGGCTTCAATCTGCATGTGTTCTGGTAGAGACACTGTGGGTACCTCCACAGGTTTTTCTCCCTAGGCAGGATTTTCTGGCCTGTTGGAGAAAGTTTTCTTCTCATTCTGCTTCTGACAGCTCTAAGGGCACAGGCAAGGACACTGTCAGCAGAGAAGCTGAGTTTATTGGCTTCAGATCCTGTGATTTGGATACTTTCTGCCCTTTTTTGAAACAATTCTTTGGTTTTGAAAGCAAATGGGGGCTATAATATCGTGAATTGGACACTAAATTTCTATTAATTCATAAAAACTGAAATAGAATCCATTAGGAGTAGTTTGGTATTGGTGTGAAAGGAGATGTAAATTATCTACTATCATGCTTCAAATGCGAAAGCTAATCATGTTTGGCATCAGGCCAGCTACCATTAAAGTAATTATTTTTAATCATCAGCTTTTGGTGACATGAATACTCATATTTGTTGATTTACTGTGGAAAGCACTTTACATTGTAAATAAAAAACTGAGAAAATATACATTTTGTTTTAACGATAATAATAATTATTCAGATAAAAAGACTTTTGCTTTTACGAAGCCAAAAGAGTCAGTTTCTGGGCCCCTGTCTGTCGATATAATCAGCCTGATCTAATGCCTGCCATTAAATGGGAAGCCCACTGACTGCAGAGAGGCTTGGATCCTATTCTTCTGTGAATGCTTTGGTTTTTTATTCTTTAAAATTACGAGTAGTGATTAGTAAACAGAACCACTGCTGCTGAACACTTTTTTTTTTTTTTTTTAATGGGGAGAATTTAAATTGATAAAAATTCAAGCAGAGGTGTCCTATGTGCAACCAACATTTAAAGATAAATCTCATAAAATATTGTGAATTATCTGCATTACTTAAGTTGAAATTCCTAATTTTAGCTTGTTTTCTTTAGTTTTTCAAAGAGGCTGAGACTCCTAATTGCCTATAGGAGTTCTCTAAGGGGAGAGGTAAGTGCCCTTGCTTATTTGGGGCCATTGTAAATCACCTGTCTACAGGAATAAAGCTGTATGTGCTGGCATTGCATGTCAAAACATTGCTCTAAAATTTGGAAGTATTTAATAAGAGGACATGTAATACATTCAGTAAATATCCCATGGATATGAATGAAAGTTTACCCCAGTGGTCCCTCTCTCCAAAAGGTGTGTGCCTCGATTTCACAGGCATGGAATCTTCTGGTGTGAAATATACAATATTTAGGTAATATGTACCTGATGTATAAAATATATTTAGGTAAAAATAAAATAATTAAGCAGTCAGGGAATTCAAATTCATCATGTGGTGGCTGGACAGACAGTGAGAATATGAAAGCAATTCAGGGAGGGGAAAGGGTTATTAGTTCGTAAAGCAAAAGCAGCACAAAATACTAAGTGTGGGGCTGTTTGTGATTTTAAGGAAAGAGGGACTGGCTCTTAATTATAGTAGAATAAAAAGCTTATTACAGCATGTGAGAGGGCGTGGTACCAGGTTATGCTCAGAGCCTCAGAGGCAACACTATTACGTGCATTTTGACAGAGCATTTTGCACAAGCCCAATTATAAGAGGACCAAATACCTCGAACAGGCGAATGAAAAAAGGAAAGCAAACAAAAGCTCATCTCTCAGTTTTCTCCTTAGGTAAGCAGATCCAACCAAAGCCATGAGAGCATTGTCGCACTAGACAGAAGTGGCCACGTGCTGGGTGGCCAGAAGGACCCATGGGAATGTTGGCTGCCATCTCATTGGCACCAGCATCTCCACAACTCAGCAATGTAGGTGTTGATTTTGTCAGACATGTAGTAATTTCCTTTTCCTCTAGTTTTTGACCACATGACATAGTGAGTTTCTGAATGTAACATGGCTTGGCAGAAGTTCGCTCTGTTGCTCTGTAAGAAGTTATGCTCCAATGCTGTTGTTGTCTCCTCCTGTCCACACCCAAGCTCCGTTCTTCAGTTGGACCTTCTTTGAGCCTCTCCTTGCTGCACAGCATGGTCTGTCCAGTCAGCCTTTGTAGAGTGATGTCTCTTTCATCCAGGCTGAGGAGCCTTGATCAGCCTGATCTTGTTGGAGCCTGTGAAACTTTTAAATGGCCACTAAGCCCCAAGATACCTCTGATCTTTACATATCCTAGCTCAGACATATGGAAGGCTGTACACCCAAACTGTTTTAATATCGGCCCACAAGTCAGCCTAGGGCTTGAATTCGGGTCTTTCTTGTCTATAAATTATGGTACAGGTGCTTAAATAAAAAGGCATCAATTTGCCCATAGTCCTTCCTTGTGGAAACGTGGTGTGTGAGTGTTTTGGGTCATTTCTTAAAAGAAGAAAACAATCAAACAAAAGAAGACAAACACTTTGTGGGAGGAACCTTAAGAATGTCTAGTAAGTGTTGTTAAATAACTTAGGTCAAAAGATAAAGATCAAAAATTAAAACATTGGTTTAGTTGGTTGTGAAAATAAAACTCAGTTGGATTTTTCTAAAGGCCTAAATGTAAATAGATAATTGGGCCAGTGTTAAATCAAAATGCTTCCTATTCTTGTGCATTTTAATTCTTTTTCCTTGACAAAGCCATGAAAGGTGAAGATGTACTCTTTTCTGACAATGATTCAGTCCTACATGGAACGATATTTCATTTAAATTCATACTTCCCTAGTAGTTCTTTAGAAAAGGGAAGTCCCCAAGTCAAATAGTTCTTTTAAGATTGTGCCTTATCCTGCAGGGAATTCCAATATCAGCTTAACTGGTTTCTCATCAGAACTGTAAGGGAGAAAAAAAGAGTTATAATTTTTCATGAAACTTTTAGGGAGAAAAATCCTTTTTTTCTAGGTGTGTAAAATTGACTTCATTCTGAAATGCTTCCTCTAACAACTTCAAATATTTCCAGCAATTGGGTTTATAAAGGGGACTCTGAAATGCTCCTTTCATAACAATTTCAGTACAGATTACTAACTCAGGTTTTGGGATTTGTTTTACATTTTATATAATATAATAATACAACATCATAAAATCTTAAGAAATAAATTACTTTCAAAGAGGAAAATTCCAGATCATTCACTTCAAAATATTGTACTGTTTTGAACTGTTCATCCTACTGTATTTCTTTTTAGCTTCTACAGAAACATTCCAGCAAATATTGCATGTACTTGCAAAGGATTTTGATTGACTGTTTCTGACTATTCTCTCAAAGTTTTCTAGGCACCTCCCATTAATTTTTGAGCCCTTTATTCAGCTTTCTGCATTCAGTTTTGCTTCCACAGCATTTTCCTCCTCTGTTTTCTTTTTGACATTTCAGCAAAAAAAAGGTATTCTCATCCCTTCCCGTGTCCTGCTCCTGTGTTTTCCCAGATTGTTGAACAAGGCACTATGTCAACTGTTTAATAAAATTTGCACTTGTTCTTCCCATGGCCATTTACATAATTTTTCTTTCTATCAGAAAGAAATCGGTCCGCGCTCCGTCTGGCTCCACGTGAAACGCTCTCTCTGCTCTTCAGTGCTTTGCTAAATCCATCCCCTCCTTCTTCTCATCAGCATGCAGTGCCTGTCTCTCTGGCTTTGGAAGGCTGTGCACTGCAGCCGGGAGCCTCAGTGGACGAGCAGCTCTGTAGGCAGGAGTGTCGGTGTGGGTTACCTTCGCTGTTAGCTAGATGGTGCTAAAGAATTTTTGCTTGTCATCACCAAGGAGACCGTTTGGAGTGCGATCCTCCTTTCGGTTCCTGGGCTTGGAATTACAAAGCCACGCTTTTGCTTTGTCCTGAACGCAGTGTAAGCTGCTGCTGGTGCGTGCAAGGAGTCGAAACCAGGGAAAGACCTGCTCAGGAGCACTTTGCCAGTTAGGCCTGTTGGTTTCGATGGCTTCAGTGGGCTGTGGATCAGCCCCAGGAGCCTCACCCGTACTTTGACATCCATGAGGTTTTGCCCTCAGAGGACTCCCTCCCTCTCCCATGCCTGCTTCTGATCCACTGGAGCAGCGGTGGGCTTAGAGGAAACTGGCAAGTGTTTCGCCCTTGCTGTGCCCGTCCTGAGAGAGGGAGGGTTTCCTCCTGCCTTTCGGAGCTCTGCGCTGCTGCAGTTGGGAAATCTGTAGAGGTGAATAAGTCAGCAAACAAACCAAACCAAACACCGCCCCTCCAACTTGCAGTAAGTGCTCTTGGAGCCCAGGTTCCCTTGCTCTTTCAGTGCTGCTGTTTTGGATTAACAGAGCCCTGGCTCTGATAAATAGTAACAAAGTGTAACGAATGATCAAAGCTGCATTTACAACCCAATGAGCTTGAAATGATTGATCTGGATGACATAATAATGATAACCAGTGAGATGAGGCATGCAGGACTCTACCCCTCCAGGTACTGGAAGAAAAGAGCAGGTATTAAAAATTACTCCACTTCTTAGATCATCAGGTTGTTCCCATTCTGCTATAAGTGGAAGACCCTTGCCTTCCCCTAGAAGAGCCCTGCAGCTGCTTGAGGTTGTTCATATTCTTTTGATAGTAATTCGTTATTTTGTACAGATTACAAAGTTTGACTGATGACCCAGTATGTAAGACCGAGTCATTCATGACTGTTCCCTGTGCTGCTGGGGATCTAAGCCTCTTGCAAGGAGTTCAAAGTGTGGTGGAATCTCTAATGTTGTTCTTTGCAAAGCCTGCACAAGGCCATAGTCACAGATGTCAAAGGATATGAATGTGTCTAGGGCATCAGTTTTGCCATCTGGAGATTTACTGTTATCCCCCCAAAGACTGGCTAGAGGATTAATGACAAGACAGTGTGGACAAATCATAACTGCAATTGTGCTTTAGAGCTTGGCTGCCTCTGGTCCCATGATAACCTCTCCAACAGCAGCGTGCCTCCCTATAGGCTTCCAAGTCCTGCTTCCAGCAGACTTCCTTTTCTCCTTCAAAAATTAAATACCTATCTACTGGCCTTAGGCCTGGTAGATGCGAAAGAATTGGACCTCTCTTTTTTGATTCTTTTCAGTCTTTGACTGCAAGGACTGTCAGGATATGTGGGATGCTCACGTTCCTCAGCGCTCCTTAAAGACAACTCACCCTTCTACAAAATCAGCAGTACATGCTGTTAATTTCTATCAGGTTGCTTTTTTCAGGTGGGAACAAAAGATCTTGTACCCTCAAAATCACCAGTTTGATGTTATAGAAGATAGTCTATTTGTGCACAGAGAAGATATTCTCACAGCATTGTGAACATCTTTGCTTTACTGGTCTGATCCTGTCACTTCCTCTGGATTTACTGCAGGAAAGGATCACACATTAGGGACAAGTCCTCTGCTGCTACTGCACCATTATCAGCCACCAACTACTTCTTCCTTTCCTTTCTTCTCAAAGAAAAAAAAAAAAGAGTATGTCAATCAGAATAAATTTATTCGCACATGGGCCAAGGAGCATTAGTATTTTAAAAATACTGGCCTGAGTCCTCAGCAGGATATAAGTAAACAATGACACCTTTGAAGTCAAGAAAACTTTTCTCATTTTCCATTTGAGACTTTTTCAGTGTGACACTGAGAAGTTATTCACAGTATCTACATTTACAGGGGAATTTCTCTAGGTTTTCAATAAAGTTGACAAGGAGACAGTCAGCTGCTCTGGAAGACAACTACAGCATTCAAATATGAATCTGAATTATTCAATGGAAGAGGCTATCTTTTATTCTCCCACTCCACCACCATCTCTTTTCCCCCTGTGCCAGGTCAAGCACCTGAAGCAAGGTGCTTAAAATTTGGCCAGCTGAGTAGCATCTCATGTCACCACTTTTAGCACTAACTCCAGCTGTTCCTTCAGGAGCTCCTCAAAACAGCTCCATCTGTTTGTCCAACCTAAAATTCCCCCCCTCCCATTAATAATGACAAGTGGGGCTGACAAGTGTGTGGACAGGCATGAGCGCTTTTCGAAAGATTTTTAAGCTACCCCAAAGTCTTTTTTACCCAAATAGTGTTACCGTGTATGACAGTCGATCTCAGTCCCAGTTCTCTGAGCAGTGAGTTCAATTAGCTTTAATACTTTCAACATTTAAATAGTTAACAGTAAGCAAAGTCCTTTAGAAGCGTAGGGGGACTGCTACATGTGCGTCTGCTGAAGTTGTCAGGCAACGATGGAAAAAAGTAAAAAAAAAAAAAAATTAAAAAAAAAAATCTCTAATTGCTTCCAGACAATGCCTTTTGGATAAGGCTGTGAGAGAGCAAGGGGAGCTCACGCTCTGACAGAGGGACTGCTCCCAGCCAGAGAGGAGCCTCCTGCAACCCTCACAACTTTCCAGTCCTGCCTGGTGACCTCCTCACTGCTGGCGAAATGACTTTGTCCAAAAGGCAACCGGGTTCTCCAGCTCACCATGGCACAGCTGGCGAACGGGAAGCTTGTGGAAAGCCAAACGCTGAGGGTGGTGTGCCAGCAGATCTAGGTCTACTGCTGGCCTTCCTCACTATCGTGGGCTCATCCTGTCACTTCTCCTGACTCTCCATTTTCCCTGCCAGTAAAATCTGAGATAAATCTGAGCTGTTGGGGGCCGGAGTTCGGTAGTTAATTTGTTCAGGTCCTACAGTAGCAAGCGGCATCATCTCATTGATATACAGACAAATTCCTGCAATTTTCAATGTGTTCTTAGCAAGAAGTATAACCCTAACACAAATCTTCCTGCTTTGCTATCTTTCACGTTATTTTCTGCAGTTTGTTCATCTAGGTGTTGGCAGAAAATTGGATTCGCATATTTTTTGCTGCAATAGGAAAACAAAAGCAGAAGGGGCTGCGGGAGACGGCAGCAGAGAGCACTGAGGAAACTTCACTGGCTGCAAACAGCATTAACAGTCAGTGCCAGAACTGAGGGAGGAGTAAAAAGGTCATATATTCTGTGATGACAAGTGGGAGAGCTTCTACTTGAACTACCAGGACTGAGCTCAAGCAAGTCCTGCCACCAATCCAGTCCCATCTACAACGGACTGGCCTCAAAGGTGACTTTTCAGGAAAGCCTAATTTCTGAAGAAGCGTAGGGAAAAAAATGAGGTGGAAATAGCAAGAATTTAGCTCTTAATAGATTCTGTGGAAGTGCTTATCTGCTCTCCAAAGCCTCCACAAGTTTCAGCTGTGTGGCAGACTGCAGCCTAGCCATTTACTCTGCTTTGGCTCAGCCTTGGACAATTCTTTATCAGATTTTTCTGATATTTAAGTGCTAGGCACTAGAAATGCAGCTTAAAATGAAAATGAAAGCTTGGGCTTAGTTGATGATTGCATAAGGTGGTAGTATTGAGGTTATTTCTCTCTGGGAAAATCTGTATTGGCCGTTGTCAGTCCACAATGAAGATACCCATCTTATTACTCATCCCAGTGATTGATTGCATCCACTGGATACTGTTCTGTGCTGATCTCTTTTTCTATCCTAGATTTTTTTAAAAGTCTCACTGTGGAGTTGGAACCACTTAAATATTTTATTACAGAAAATGTAGGCTTGGCATGTAAATTTAGCAGTCAAACTATATTTATATCTGTGCACATATACTCGTTTTTACAGACCCTGGGTTTTTATTTTATCTAAACTATTATCATAGTAAATGATTGGATTGTAGTGGAATTGTTAACGGTGTATGTCATCATTTTACATCAGGACTTACATCAGTCTCCAGTAAAGCAGCATTGTGGTTTCTTGCAGTTGGAAACATCAGAGAGTGTAATAAAAAGAGTCCAGAGAAATGGATGACCCTACCAGGAAAAAGATCCATGGGAACATCTTGAGTGGATTTATTGTTACATGTTGACATCCAGTGGAGAAATGGTCTCAGAAAACCTCCTTTCATCATCTATACAGCAATCTTAGGCAGAGGCCCCTGAAAGCGATGCTGCTTAGGTTAGCTTGAAGTTTTGTCTTTCAGATGGATTTAAAAATTTAGGTCACTGTCAACAGTCACTGCAGGGAAGACAGCGGAGATTCGAGATATTGGTAAAGCTCCACACTTCATCGGGAGCCTTCCCCACTCATGGCTGAACTGGTGTAATTGTGTTTATGAGGAACAATCATCTGTTTCAGTCTAAAGTCAGCTGGGTTAATTTAAGGCAGGGCTGACTAGCTGGCAGGGAAGAGCACTTAAACCTACCCCAGCCATTACTGCTGCAGCCTGGCCTACTGCCAGCACGGAGTCTACAAGGAGTTGGAGTATATTTAGCTTCAGCTTATTCTCTGCCCCCCTCAACTTACATGCTGACCCATGCCAGCTGTGACTCAAGTCTTCCTGGCCCCTTTTGCTGGCATCCTCCAGCCTGTCTGTTTGTTTAGATTCACACTGTTTGATAATGAGGGACTTGTCTTCGATCCTGAAAATCTGACTGGGCAGCAGACCTTGGGCAAGTCATTTCATTCCTCATGCTTTGTTTGCAGATCTGCAAAATAAAGGACAACCCCAACAGTCCTGCCAGGAGTGATGCTGGAATGTTTGTGCACCAGTCCACTCTCTCTGTAGAAGAGCTGAATGTATTTAATATAGCATATAACATATTTGTAACATTAGTGAGACAATTCAGTCAGGGACCATGTGTTTATTACTTAAAAAAGGGATACAACCCTGCTGTTACTATCAAAAAAATTTAGGCCTTACTACTCAGAGAAAAGTTCACCAGATTACAGTTTCCTCCACGAAATACATACTTTTTTAATCTTGGAAACTTCTTTCTCATCTATTCCAACTTTGACTTCAATTTTTCGTGGACAAAAAATGTCAGGTAGCTTTATAGGATTTCCAGTTACAAGTGATTCAAGTCTTAGCACATCTCATAGGCAAGGGAGGATGATGTACTTTATGATCTGATAAAAGTAAACCTGAGGGAGCTATTCCTAAAAGTGCCACTCAGGGTCAAGGATGAGATCACATCTAAGAAGGCAGCAACAGTATCAAATACCTTTTGTAAAACAATGACATAAAGGGCTTTAGAAAGCTGGCCTGAACTGAAGGGTCTGGACTGGCTCCCAGTGATGTCAACCATGTGCCTAGAATGCCCAGTCAGTGTCTCATTCTTCTTCCTTTTTAGGAATAATTACCTCTTAATAACAGCAACAAGTGAATTTAGGTCACTTGGGATGTGCTGTGAGCTGTTGGTAGTAGTCACAATAGGAGGAACTGAGGAGCAAAGATTTTTTGCCAGGCAGATTTTGCACCTTGGACACCTTTCATACCCCATCATAGCAGCACGTCCACCTTTTGGGTTGAAGTCCTACATCTGCCTTTCCTGGGGCTACCAGAAGGTTTCTTTTCCAGTATGTTCTCATATATTGCTGGTTAATGAGGAAATGGCATTTTGGCAGCAGGACAAGTGTCTCCCTTGTTCTTAGATCACAACTGATTCTTTCTAGGTAACTCCAGAGACCTTATGCCATAGCCTGTTTTCTAGAATCTGCCAGTTCTGTGTCTCCGCTCGAACATGGATCCATGGAAAAAGGGCATGGCCCACCATGATTACACCCAGTACAACCAGTTGAGAGAGTAGATTCTGTTTGTGAAGCTCATTCTCACAATTTTAGCCCAATTGGGAGGTTGGAGAGGAGACCTCATGCTGTATTTCCTTTTGCTTCAGACACAGAAGTAGGACTTGGAGAATCTTGACTTCTGCCTAAGCTTGCTGCTGATGTTCTGTGCAATTTTAGGACAGGCACATTCTCTCTGTGCCTTAATATGTGACATACTTGATGTAAATATAACCTGGAGTGATTAGTCTGTTAGATCAGGCAAAGCGTTGTGCTAAGATGACCATGATCTTTCTATTACCACATGCGGGGTTTTCAGCGCATTATATAATGCTGCTATTCCATGAGCATATCTTCAGGTCCCTGTCTAAAAAGGGAAGAAGAACCTAATTCCTTCCTTTCATGGAATCACAAAATGCACTGAGCTGGAAGGGACCTTAAAGATCATCTAGTTCCAACCCCACTGCTGTGGGCAGGGACACCTTTTCCTAGACCAGGCTGCTCAGAGCCCCATCCAGCCTGGCCTTGAACACTCCCAGGAATGGGGCATCCACAACTTCCCTGGGCAACTTTCTTGCAAGCCCACTAAAGGCAATGGGGAATTGTGTTAATGGCAGGAGAGAAACCCATTTCATTCCAGGGCACGTGAGGTAATTAGGCACTGCAGTCATGCCGAATACCAAATGAGCTTAATTTGAAGAACTCCACCAAAGCTATTGGTAGGCAAGTATAACTGCAGTATTGTGCCTGATCCCTGCAGAATCAGGAACGGGAAGTGCTGAGGTTTCTACAGATATGTCCTGAACACTCATAAGTAACATCAGCAAACTCCCTGTTGCCTTGTGCAGGGATGTATCATGGCTCGTGTCTGTGGTAAAAGTCAGTTCTTTTACTGAAAACTCTTTGTGAAACAGAAAATTATAACTGTTCGGGGTTTAGTTCACTACCTGAGAAAACACTGAAATTATTGGGACAAATTCAGAAAGAGAGAATTAAAATGTTTGTAGAAGAGCTAAGGGGTATTTAACAGCATATGCAAAAAGACCAAGAGCTGTATATATTCACCGTTTAATCGGCATGTAACATAATCTGACCGTGGTGCAAATGTATTAAAGAAACTCTCATATAAACTGAAAACAGAGGAAGAGCATTTCTTAGAGCAGAGAGAAGGATATCATTATTTAAGGAAAATGATGTGTGCGTGAAACCAAAAGGTTGATTATAAACTTTAATTTTACTTACCAATATGTCTGTGGCCCTGCTTCCCAGTTGGTATTTTTGCACCTGTGTTCTACAATTGAAATTACAGTAATTTACACCAGCTTGGGCTCTAATCTAGCAATGTTAATTTGACAGAACCACTCCGAGCTCTGCCCACCTGAAGCTTGTTTCCACTGGAGAGTGTTTAACTTGTACCCAGGTGACCATTCCACTTGGCAGGGCTCTCAGATAGAATAGGAATACCCCACCCACTGGTGCCCCACCAGTCTGAGCAGCCTCAGTTAATGCTGTTAGGAGTTAATGCTGTTCACCTGCCAGGGTTGGGAAAGGGAGCACAACGAAGAACTGTTCCAGAGGACTTGCTGAGAGGTGTGTTGTTCCTGGTTGTCCTACTCTTTTTCTTCTACTTGTGCTGGAAATTGTGCATGACTGGTTGCTGCTTCCTCTTGCTGGCGATGCCTTTTGCTGACCCTGGGTTCAGATTTGTTTGCTAAGCTGGGATCTGTAAAACCGCAGTCTAACAATTCCACCACTTGTTCTAATTTAGTGAGGGGTGAGAATTAACAGATGGTGTCATTATCAAAAGCTGTTCAAGTGTTGAAACAACATAAATTCCACAAATTCAGAAAAACAAATATAAACTGCAGTAATTTTTCCAATATCTGTTGAATTATAATCATGCTTTGCATTTATATAGTGCTTTTTAATCCACAGCTTTTGAAGTGCTTCCAGATTATAACTAAAACTCGGCCTGGATCTGTGAGAGAGGAGAGCATAATATTACCTGCTCTGCTGAAGTTGAAGGTGTGGTGCTGAGTGTTAAAGACTCACATTTGAGATCTGGATAGGGACTCGGGCTTCTTCTCCTGCCTCTGCTACTGCTCCAGCTGAATGGTCTTGGGTAAGTGATTTCATTTCTCCGTACTTGAATTTCTCTGTTTCTGAACATGAAATGGTAATGTTTTGCCTCCTTTGGGAAATGTTTTGTTTCCAGCAGATGAAAAGTGCTATGTTATGAGGTGTGGGTGGTGTTGTTATCATCATCATTGCAAGGATTAAAGAGCAGATGCTGAGGGTGCTCAATATATATACTTGGTTGAGGTTTTCAGAGGGGCTGAAGTCCCTCTAAAAGCTTGATTTTTAAGTGTCCCAGGCCGAACACTAAAACAAAAGTAAAGTGGGTTTTTTTCCTCTCCTTGATAATAATTAAAACTTCTCAGGACCTTTACATTCCAGCTTTATGCATATTCCATCTTTATAGTATACCGGTGTGTTGCTTTTCTCTTGCCTGTGCTCCTGTAAGCGTTAATGAGAGGACTTGCAATTAAATTCAGCAAGTAATTGTACTGAGGAAACAGATCTGAAGATTGCAACTCACTGTCTACTTTAGGACTTTTTTATGAGGTCATGATTTAGGATTAAAAAAAAAACAAAAACAGATATAGGGGAGATAATCTCTGTTGGTAAATTGCGTGTTAACACTGCATTATAATAGTAATGGATCTTCTGAAAAGAGATCAGTCTGTGATCATCGCATTTCAGAGTTGTGTGTTTCAGAAGGTAATATTTATGCTGTTGATAATATTTATATTCTGGTTGGCTCAAAGTGGTCCTTTGTGATTAAATGTTTTGAGGATCTGAATTTTCATAATAAATAGGAGTGCGGAAGGAGGAGATAAAGAAGGAAAAAAAGAGGGTGGGGAAAAACCCCAAACAACATCTTGGGAGGGGAAGGTCTCAGATTAATCATGGTGAGTCCTATCCCAAAAAACAAAGTTCATGTATTTAATATTCCCTTACTTTAAAGACTGCATTCATATGAGTACAGTACTGGAAGGTAGCCTTTGCATACTTTGCTAGATTTGTGTTGGGGATTTGTTCTCCCTTCCTTTGGGCAAATATCATGATACGGGTGGTACCCACGCGTTCTGAAATCTTACCTTCTCAAAAGAAGTCAGCAACGTTCGAGTGTCTTCCTCGGAGCAAACACTGGCCTGTGGTACCCCCCAAACCCCACCTGGCCCTTGACAGGGAGGGAGCCAATCCACACGGGCTAGAAAGTGCCCCCATGCCAACAGAAAAAAGGGCAGTGCTGGCGCCTGCCATAAACCTAACCACTGGCTCCACTCCCAGACTGTAGCTGGTGGTCGTGTCCTATAATCCATCTGAAATCTCTCTGAAAGGCTGAAGTCTAGTTTCTAGTTGTGTCCGGGATGGACGTATTCTGAGCGTACGTTCTTTTTAAAGATGTATCGTTTCACACGGATGTCTTATGAACTTTTGCAGTCAAGTTGCGTTGGGTGCTGAAAGATGTCTTTTCCTGCCAGAAGGTCCCGCTGGGTGGCCTGATGTTGGGGTAGCAGTGGCAAGGAAGTGGCATGAGCCGGGGGCGTTGCATTGCCCTGTTGGGTCCTACGTGGGGACTTAGTCCTGAGACTCAAAATTCTGTTGTCTTCCTTTATGCACCAGAACGTTATGAATGGTGCTTATTTATTTATTTCTTTGGTCTTGGTCGAGATAAAAAGAAGGGAAAAAAAGGAGTTCTTGAGAATTTCCTAGCTTTGAGAGCATTTGAAGCTTTATAAATGTGGGCTTCAGCTGTGTTTGATGGAAGTTACTGAAAACTGGCGCACCAGCCTGGAAGCCAGCACAACATAACCACAAGTTTGGCAACAAATTACTGCTGCCAGATGCCTTTGCTGTTCCTTTAGCTTTCTATGGATTTGAGGCACTTTGGTTTTCTTTTTTTTTTTTTTCCTTTTTTATTTTGTCTTGTTTTGTCGTTGGAAATACTCTCAAAGTAGAACGCAGAGTTTTGGGTTGTCTAGCCAAAGTTTAGCTGTCCTTTTGCATCTCTGCCAAACTTCCTGTTTTCAGCAAAACCAATTTATTATCTTGCTGTTTCTTTAGACCTGAAAGGATTTGCAAGCACAAATAAATTTCTGGTGGTTTTTTGTTTTGTTTTCTTTTTCATGGCCTTTCAAAGAACAGATTCACTTGCTTCCTCTCAATTATGTGGTCTGTGCTAGCAAAGAAAAGTATTTAACCTTTGGGCCACTAGCAAGGTTCAGAAAATGTTTTAATTGTGCAAAACTTCTGCACTCTGAACTTTTAAAGGGCAGAATTATTTTTTTGTATGCTAGAAATCTGTTTTCATGTGGTTGGGCAATAGCATCACTTGGTCATGTGCATGTTAAGGGAGTTTAGGGTGAGTTTAAATTGAAAATATTTACTCCTAAAAGTTTCCTAAGCCTTTCCTAAAGGCTTGTTATCAACAATCCATGCCTATGTTGTCACAAAATGGAAAAATCTATGACAGGTAGGCAGTAAACCTCCCTCTTACCGAATCAGATCTGTAAGTAAGAAATTAGGCAGCAAAGCATAAGGAAGTTAACAAAAGCATGCTTGTTAAATTGACTTTGGCAGGACGAGGTTTGCAGGGTAGGAGGTGGTGTCTTGGCATTAGACAGCTCTATCTCTGTGTGCCTTAAAACATTATTAGCCATTACCTGTGACTGTTGGGAAGATGTTGAAGCCTATTTTTTTGGTGTTGTACTTCAAAGGATTTGCAAATTCTTTGAAGGTGACTTAACAGCTATTAAATGATACTGAAGGGAGGGGGGTATTGAAAGCTTTCCAAAAAGAAGTGTAAAGGATGTGTTCAATATTAGTGTTGGAAATGTGCTATAAATCCTCAAAGTTTGTGTGTGTCACCATCTCTGAGATGGCATTTATCATAGCAAAAGGGAGAAGGAACAATTTACAAGGGGAAGGATCTTTTAGGGGTTTTATATGTTCTTCCCTATCTGTCATAGAAAAAAAAAAAAAAAAGACATTTAAGCAGAAGCCCCCAGCTACACAAAAATCCTTTAACAGTTGTAATGTCCAGGCTGCATGACAGCAGCACATTGCTGCTATTTTCCTTAAGGAAAGTGATACTATTAGCAATTTTCCAGCAGTTTGCTGTCTTTCATAAAGTAATGACAAAATAGCAAGAATCTCACTGTGTCAAGTAATAGAAAAAGTGAAAAAAGTAATTCAATATGTAAACCCCTCCCCTCCCCCCCCCCCCAAAGTTTGAATAGTAAAAGTGAAAATGCTGGTGCTTTGAATGGGATTCTTCTATTGATATTTGCTGTTCTAGTTCTATTAATTAATTCATGATCTAAAAAGTGCCAGGAAGATAAATGCACCTGTGGTTTATTACTTGGAAATATGTTTCTCTAGAGTCAGTTTTAGATTCCTGCTCCTTTAAAAACACAAGCCAGGAGTTTTGTCAGGAGCCCTGTGTTCATCTCTTCAGAAGTGAAAGCATTTAAAGGCATATGGGAAATAATTTTTGATACCAATAGCTTCAAAGAGGTTAACTGCATTTAATGTCCTTGGCTTTCAGCTTAATTTGTTAAATTAAGCTGCCTCTGAAATTTATAGCAAAATTATTGTTCTCTGGGGAAATAATTACTATTCCTCTTACTGGTGTGTGTGTGCTTATGTTTGTCAGCAGAGGAATTCAAATTGATGAGTTTAAAGGAAGTCTTTCATTCAGTAACACCGAGTCAGTATCCTAACACGAAGGAGATGCTGATCTATTGATTCTTGACTAACAGGGTGGTGCCCTATTGATGGGAAATTCTGCTTTGATACAGTTTTCCTACAAATAAAACTAGACGGAGCCGTAAGGGTAAGCAAAAGAGTGTTGGTGAATCTGGGCTTCCTGTTTGTTTTCATCTTGCCAGGAGGTGATGATGGGATTTTGGATTTCGTGGCCACTGGCTGGTGGTCATCAAGCAAGGAAGAGGTGTTTAGCACCTATCAGGGCTGAGCCTGTAGTAAACACCTTGATTTTGGGTGCCCTAAACTAAACCATTTCTCAAGAGAAGGGATTTAATTCATGTGTGTACGATGAAGGGGCTTTGGTAGAGGAAAATAAGGGGTAGGGAAGTTCTGGCAGGGTAACTACCTGCCTGATGCTGCATTGACCCTTCAGGTGAAGGATTTTGATGGGATGCTGGAATAGATGTGCATCCCATCCCTGCCCTAGTCTCATCTAAACCAGCCCCTGTCTTGATACAGAGGTTTGGGAGTGGAACACATCTTCCAGCTTTACAGGAACATGAGTGGGTTTTTTTGGACTATGGGGACAGGCACTTACTGGGGAATGTGGGATACTGCCCAGAACCTCCAAAATTGGAGCTAAGTGTTTCAGTGGATTCCACATCTCTTATGTGTTGTTTTTAATGGACATAATCCTGGCCAAATACAATACCAGCATGCAGAGTTTTCTGCAATATACTGTAAAAGGAACAGTAGTGTTCCTTTACATGTATACCGCTTTTAAAGTAGCGTTCCATGGTGTTTTCCATCATCCGACCTACTTGGTAATGCCACGTTTCCTTGCTCCTATACCATGCACCACATCACAGTTTTGGCTGAGGAAACTTTGCCTGGAATAGTTTGAAATCTCAGTTCAGAAGCACTGAGCCAAACTGGGGGCTTTTTGAGGTCTCCTCTAGGTAAATTTATCTTTATCAGTGCAACTGAGAGCCAGTTGGATTTTAGTGATTGTCTGCTACAATAATACATCTTGTACTGCTTGGAGGAAGGGGAAAGGAAAGGGTGGCAGGGGTTCATCAGCTCCTGGATTCCCTGTCGGCTGCAAGAAACAGAAGAATAAAGTTTTGTCAAATCCACTAGTGGCTACAACGGACAGAAGCTGGAGCTTCCAATGCTTATAATAAATAGATGAGAAGCACAGACTGTGCTGTGCTGCCTTTTGGGACACAGCACAGCCCTTTGACAGGTGCTGCCTGGCTACTGTTCCCCTGGAGAAAGTGAAGACCAGGATGGTATCTCCAATAGCTTGGAGGCTGGCTTGGCTTTTGGCTCAAAACAGTGTTAGGCACATGTAAATGACTGTTTATGTTTGGCTCTTTTTTTTGTTTGGTTGGTTTTTTTTTGTTTTGTTTTGTTTTTTTTAGTGTTCCTAGTGAATCTGAGGAACTGCCTATAAAAGCTTCTACATCTGTTTCCTTCCTTAGACTTGTCAGTTGTTGCTTATATCCCAGTCATGGCAGAGGGGAAATACTGCATTTCGTTATTCAGTGTGCCTGGAACCCATCCTGAATTTTTCAAGTGCCTCACAAATTTTTGAAACAAATACTATATGCGCTTCTTTCGTATTTTGGTTCATCTGTTTTTCCTGGAACTGATTTTCAATTAAAAGTCTTTTTCCTATGAAAAGTCAAACACCTTGGCACATCAGCAGAAACCTGCAGCTCCCTGAAAGTGTTCCATCCCAAGGCTGCTGGAAGTTACCTTGCAGTGGCCCGTGGATCTAGTTGTGGGAAAAGACGAAGTACACTGCGTGTGATCTGAGCTTTGAGAATGTAGGGCTGGAAGAGCATTTCACAGTCAAGGGACCTTTAGGAGATCCAGGGTTTTTGCATCTTTGCCAAGCTTAATCATTTGGGTAACATGCTTTCCACTCCAGCTATCTATTTTAGACTACAAAATTTTAGCTGAAGCAATCCCAAAAAATAGGGTTGGTAGGGTGGAGCAGTGCGGGGAGGAGGCTGGAACAACAGTATATTGCAATAGTAGATGGAAAAAGAAAGGCAAGCCCCCAGTTCTGGTGATCTGTTCTTTAAAACTGCATGGCACACCCATGCTTTGGAGCAGAGGCATGAAAGCTGGCAACCAACCGGCTTTTGTTTCAAGGATATGCCTTTTCCAGTTTTTGTCAAGATCCACACAAATTTGGCGAGGCTGTCAGGCTTTTAACGAACTCGGTTCATGCATATTCATCAGCAAGGAGCTGGATTTCAGCGGTGCCTAACAGTCTGTGCCCAAAAGAGAGCCTGCCCCATACCCAGGACGGGAGCACTGTGGAGTGGAAGGTGGAGATACGTGTTCCACGTGCTGCCCGTTTCCTCGGGGCTTTTGGAGGGTGGCAAACCCTTGTGCTGGGAAGTCTTACACCTGTGTGTTAGTTTATTTTCACCAGAGCAGTCTTGAGGGCTCTCTGATTTGAGTGTAGCTGAGAGGAGTAGCGGGGAAGGCAACTGGTGTTTGGTTGGAAAGGTGAAGGACTGGGAAGGTGGGAGAGGAGGAGGTGTGGGGAGACAATGAGCTCCGATGAGGACTTGACAAAGGGCCAAGGCATTGGACTCTGGCCAGAAGGATAGGGAATGAGGTCAGGAGATGAGGCTGGAGCACGGAGGGTCAGAACTGTGAATTAAGGGACACTGGTTTGAAGGGGTGAGAGCAAGGTGTGGAGGAGAATAGAGGCAAGAGCTGAGCTGAAGTAGGTCAGGCTTCTGTCATTCTATCACTGTAAACTTAATCTGTGCTCGTTCCAGGGTAAATGCATTAAATAAAAATAACAAGTGCCACGATCGTGTTCTCTTTCCTGTGTCAGCACTCAGTCTTCAGGAATGAGGATGTAAGTTATTTTGCCAGGTTCTCAGCAGGTGAGACCCAATATAACATTATCAATAGCTCCATACTGATTTATATAGATAGCCTGGCCCTATGAGCATCTTCCCACCTCTGTTATTTCCTAACATGGCTCACGCATTTAAAGGTAATAAAGATGTGATCTGGTACTCTCAGACCTGCTGGGAGACTGAGGTTATATATTAGTAGCCAAGAGCAGAATTTGTCTCTTCCTCTGTAAATTATCTTCATTTTACTGTGTTTTAAAATGCATCACTTGAAAGTCTAAAATATTTGACAGTCTGTAAATGTATTCAAACTACTGCAGCATTTAGCAGTGGTCAAATATCTAGCTATACATTATAGACTGCCACATATATTTAATGTACATGCAAAAATGTCACCAGATGGAATAGTTATGTGGAAAATATTATAATAAATGTAAAAATTGTCATAATCTACTGATGAAAATGACCCTAATTTATTTGAACCACTGACATGAGTATATATCTTTACTCTGACTTTTTATTCTACAATTTTAATAAATAACTTAGTTACTTAGTACTTGTTTCCATCTTGTGCAATGTCCTGGGATGAGATGGAAGTTGGAATGCAGAAGGCATCAAGCAGAAACTAGTAGGTGCCTTTTATTTTCCAAGTACAGTGAAGTAAAGTTTGAATGTGTTTTAATATTCTTGCATATTTAAATGCCCTGGGGCATCTTGTATTTAGAAGAAAAAGTTCTTTATTAGTTTCTTTGTGTATTTTCTGGGTTTTTTCCCCCTGTTTTGTATAAACTTCAAAGGTAACTTTTTTACTTTTGACTTTCTATGAAATCCTGGAAAATGTGCATAAGGTCAAATGAGCTGGTTTGATGTGGTGTTTGGATGTTCATTCCCTCATTGTTTTTGGAGTAAATAAGGCTGTGTTAACATAAAACCACATAACAAATTGGCTGCATTAGCTAGCTGGTAGACTGAGAGAGAGGATAGATTTTAATTCTTTTTCATTATTGATTTCTGTAGTCCACATTTGACTCCAGATTGGTATGATGTTGCCCAGGGATAAAGTCCATCAAATTTCCAGATACTCTCACAACTACTCACATAGGTAGGCACTGGGTATTAAAATATAAGATACCAGTGAATCTTTCTGAATGGGCATGAGACTCACAGTACTAGTACTAAAGTAACAGCTTTATTTTCTTCTATCATTTCTCATCCCACAAGATTTAACCACCTTACTAATGTGCTCTACAATGTTCTGTACCAAATATTAATATCAGCATTATTACAGTGTCAGCATTTCTCTGGTGTTAGCAGATATATTGTTTTCATTATATAAATCTAGTCCCCACACTCCCTGCTTTCCAGTTTAATTAATCCTCTGTCACACCAATGCTGCCAAGAAACCTGTAGCTATTTATAGAATGGCATCCTATTTTAATATGCAAAAGATAAATACGACTTGGAATGTTGCAATCTGTGCTACAAGTGGGGATTTAGAAGTAAAAAATTATTTGACTCAATAGCAGAAGCTGTAGGCTGCTTTTAATGCTTTTTACTCTGTGAAACATGTTAACTGTCATCAAGCAGATAGCAGGTTAGCTTTGGTTTTGAGTTTTTGAACTGCCAGTTCTCTTAGAACTGTGAGTGTTGATGGGCCACGCTCAAACTGGGGAAGATAACTTCAAGTTATCTGCTTGTGCTCGGTGCAGCAAGAGCATGAACACAGTGATCAGGTGCTAAAACTTCTCGTAGTAAGTTTGGTTTGGTTTTTTTTTTTTAAATGGTTTTCCTTTGGATGGACAAGCCTTCACTGGTGAGTAGCCACGTTTTCCGAGACCTGGCATACAGCAGGAAGGGAAGCAACCCTACATCTCCTCCAAGGTGCCCGAAGATTCATGACTCTGGCTCTTTGCATCAACCCTCTGCATGTAAATGTCTCAACAGTGAAAGAGAGGCTTCAAGGAAAGCTCTATCAACCTCAAAAGATTGAGCAGAAACAGTTTACATGTTACGAGTTTGGAAACTTGTGTTCATGCCAAAACAGTAACGTTTTTTGGTGGTACTGCTTGAGGCCAAAAGTCTGCAGGCTGAAGGCACCTGGAACTGGCCAGGGCTTGTACTGGAGATGTCTTTGGTCCTTGTTTGCATCCCTAAATCCAAGGTGTGACATTCTACTAGAACAGGTTAGGTTGGCTCTTCTGCAGCTTGGCGTGTTTCACCTTATCTTGAATAATTCTGCTCTTTATGGTTTCTGCAGATTTAGTCCAGAAATTACTTACTTCTCTATATTTCCTGCAAACTTTTTTTTTTTTTTGTGGGATTGATGGTACCTTTGCCAACTGCAGTGTCTCTGGCACCAGGTGAATGTAAATGGTAGAGTTATAGTACCAGTAAGTGGTGTTTTCACAGTCTGGTATTTGATTTCCTTTAGAGTTGTTAAGGGAAGCAGAAATGAGAACTGATGTGGTCACTTGGCTACTGTGCCTTTAAGAATTGAGAAATTTGGAGGCTTTGTGCAGATGATAAAGTGTTGAACTTTTTAATTTTTTTTTATTTTTTTTATTTTATCCTGTAGTCTTATTCTATAAAGGCCACGGGGGCTCTTAAAACAAGATGAATTTTTCCTTGCTATACCAGTACATTGTAAAAACCTCTGCAAACATTGGTTTTAGAACAAGTGATTGTGTATTTGCATATGAAAAATAATTTAAAAAAAATCAATTGCATTCTTAAGAACAAATATATGCCAGTAGTTCTGTTGAAAAAAGTGCTTGTGGCAGACTTTCTCTTCATTTTTCTGTTTAATATCCCAGCTGCTTAACTAGTCCACATTTTTCTTCAAAATACTGAAAGTGAGAAAACGATGTTTCTACATAAAAGAGGTTGAAACTATTTTTGATTTAACTCAAAAGGCTTTCAGGAGCAAGCAAATGCTGTCAAGTGTCTTCAGCCAGTAATTTCAATTTGTATTTAATACTTGCATAACTTAAACATTAGCCAAGAGAATTTTTAAGCATTTTTTTCCTTTAATTTGGCTTTAAAAAAAGTAAAAAATACTCCTCCTGGGCTGAGATCTTGTATCTCAAGTTTCAGACCGAAGTAAACTTTTACAGCCGAGTTGTAAAATAGCAGTTTATGAGACAAACTCTGCCAAAACTTTAACTATAACTGTGCCAATGTCCCATTATAATAATCCAACAATAATCATGGTCCATTATATTAAATCACTCGCACAGACAAAGGCTGCTAACCTTTCCAAGTGGGAAAAAATGTTCCTTTCAAATCAGGGATAAATTCCAACTGAGAAGACCAAATGCTCCAGCCTTTAAGTAGTGAATACATTTACTTCTCCCCAGGGCTCAAATAACCCAACATTTGGTAAATGTTTAACAAGGACGAATTCTCCCTCCCATTTGCCCTTTTCTCATATACACTAGATTAACAAATTTAGCTTAAAAAGATGATCTGCGTTACCCCCTGGTATCCCTCAATTGGATCCTTCCTCCTGTTGTTGGCGTATCATCCCAGTCCATTTGTTTGATAAGAGGACCCAAGGTAATTAGTTGTGTGGCAGAAACAGTGTCTTCCACCAGCCCCACCTCTTACATAGGCCAGTCTCCCGCAAACATGAGAAGGTGCATTTGCTGTTGCTCTTTTTTTTTTTTTTTTGCATGTGGTTCGTTGGGTTTTTTTAAGGGGATCTCCTTTTTGTAGCATTTTACAGAGGAGATTAAGTGAGCATGGCATGTAACTCTTGACTCCTGTTATGCCTCCCCTGCAGCATGTCAGGAGCTAAATCAAAGCCTCTGCAGGAATTCACAAATCCAGCTTAGAAATCTCATATTTAGTCCTGGGTAACTGAACATTGTTGAGGGCAGAATAACCATAGGCACTCTGACACATTCAGGGGGTGGCGGTGGGCTGTGCCTGTGTCAGCTCTGTGGAGTCACGGATTCCTCTGTTAGCCTTTTCTATTTTCAGCTGGATTTTGCCACATTCAGATGCCCTGCTGTTGTTTCATGTTGTATCTGGCAAGCTGGCTGGATGGAAAAACTATAAGTGTAGGCTCACACTGATGAGCAGGTTTCAGATTTGGAAAAAGTTTTCCTGTGGGTTTTTTTTCTTTCTCTGGATTTTTTTCTTTTTTTTTGCTGTTGTTGTTTGTTGTTGGTTTTTTCCCTTTGGCTTGTGAAATGATTGGGCTTATGCTGTGAAAGGAATTTGGGGCTCTCCTGTTTTTCCTGGGAATGTATTAGCAGTTTTAGAGCCGCCAACTTTGCCCCAAGACATTTGTGGACGTTAATGCCTCCAAGGGCTGGGAGGAGAGCAGAGTTAGGATGACAAGGACCTAAAGCCCATACTGGTGATCTGAAGTGCACCGAGCAGCTGCATTTAATTCCAGAACTAGAGCCTTTACCTACACTTAACACTTCAACAGTGGCGGTGACAGCTGGCAAAAGTCTCTAATGCTTTTAGCGGCCGTCAGTGTCACTGATGAATAAAGCACCTTCCCATGACTGAACTGGAGGAAGGACATCTGTTTTTGAAACCTGGCTAGAGGTTTGTCCTGCACGTGTCTATGGCTGTGTAAGCCTTTATTGTCACCACGTTGTTTTGTGATTTTTTTTCCCTCTGATCCGAAAGTGAAGTCGGGGTTGGAAGTCAGGCAGTGCCGTTGGTGTGCTGGAGGAGACCTAAGGCAGGAGCAGTGTGATGCTGCTCAGTGTGCAACTTCAGCATCCCAGCATTCCTCTCTGAGCCGCCGAATTTCATCACTTCTCCAGCACAGAGGGCTCCACACCTGATAGTGCTCAGTGACTTAAATATCCTTGTCAAAAGAGCCCTCAGATGTGCTCAGGCTTGTGGCCATGACAAGGACCATGGTGGTCTGCTTTACTGTGGGGATGGGCCCTGATCTTTGGTTGGTGGGTCCCTAGCTGAGCATCAAGCCATTGTCATTCCAGTTGGCTTTTTCCCTGGTTTCTGACCAGCTGACCTTCTGGAAGCATTTGTTCTGGACTTGCTCTTGTCATTCCTATCTCTGACACCTCAAATTGGGTGATGGCAATATCAGACTTTAGTCAGCCTGGCCATTGAAGCTGACAGTGAACATAACTTGCTTCTTGTGTGATAAACATCACCAAGGGCTCAATGCTGAGTTTCTCATTGTAGCAGACAAGGATTATGCTGTCTTTTTTGTGGGAGAGGTCTCATATCCCAGGAAAGAACTGCCATGTGTTTCCTTCAGCTTTGCAGTGAGAGTGGTTTGGGATTTACCTTCAGGTAAAGCAAGATCTTCTCCTGTGTCTGTGCCTTATTTCAGTTGTGATTGCCAAGGTTTGGGGAGACTTCTCAGTGGAAAGGAATTTGCCCTTCAGTTCTGCAAATACACTCACTTCTAAGGAGTTCATGCATGAATGGGTCTCAAATGAAGACATGTTCTGTTTGTAACCAACTCATTTAATTGTTGACAAAGGAAAAAATTCTCACTTGTTTGTATATTTATCAATCAAGCTAAATTAAATAACACAGCCTAGGTACAAGAAGGCACAGGAGAACCCAATTGGATAGATAGGACTCTTCATTCTCAAGTTATCCCCACAGGCATTCTGCTGTACTGAGGCACGAGAAAGAAAAACCATTGAAGGGCTTCAGTAACACCAAAAAAAATGGCCAGATGGGAGAACTATGTAATAGAAGTGTGTCACGAGACAATCACTCCTTGCTGATACACAAATGCTTCAGCAGAAACCCATCCTTGTCATAAAGATGCAATTACCAATGTCGCAGTAGTTTGATCAGAAAGGTAAATACCCAGATGATGGAGGAAGGAGCCAATATTTCCATCCACTCCTTAACCATCTCCTTATTTATGTCTGTGTAATGCTTCCTGTTTTCCTCTGCTGTCTTCCCAATAAGAGAAAAAAGACTATTTCTAAATGCCTGGGGAAAATAACACAAAAGACATGCATTCATTTAAGGAATTACAGAAATAAAAAGTGATATGTTCTGTGTTTGGCAGATCATTTTCACTCTGGGGGCTAGTATATAAAAATGAAGTCAGATCCCCAAATTACTCATTCTAAAGGTTCAGACATTTCAAGACACTAAAGACATTTCTTGTTTGGAATCTGCTTTACCAATAACCTGTCCACTCAATAGCCTTCCTATCTGGTTGAGGTGCTCTTTTAATTTAGGTTCAAGCAGTGCTTGATTCTGCAAAATGCCAGAAATTATTTGCACATCCTCAAACTTCAGTAAGGCTGGTGAGCAACAGAGGTCCTTGGGACCTTGTAACATGTCTTCCATTTGACTGGTGATATTGTTAGATGGAATTTAATCTCTGCAAGATCAGGAAGTGATTTCTGGGAACTGATGCCCCAGAGTTTGCTGCATCTCAGGAACCTGCTCTTAACCTCATGAAGGATGGCCTCCTTGCAGGAAAGGATCTATTCTGTTAGGATGGCATGATTAGTTTACAAAGCACTTCTTTGTTCTCTGCCTGTCTCACTGTTTTTTTTACCTATTTAAAAAGTCAATTATTCCAGTTTCTGTTCTGATAGCATCTAGGGATAGAGCAAATGAGTGTCTTTGGAGCTCCTGGTGTGTTACTGGCTGTTTGAAAAGCAGGCTCAGTTCTGGCTGACTTGGGCCCCCTTCAGGTGTTCTTGAAGTCACACTGTGTTCAAACAAGGTGTCCAATGGTGTCTGCACCTCTTGAGATTCACTGAGTAGAGACCCAACTAGACCCAGGGTTGACCTGGTCTGGCAGTGTAAGATTGAGGAAGCACTAACGGAGTCAGTCACTGAGCCTTGCACCGTCTTGTCTTGGAGCTGTGGTCCTTGTGGAGCTGCAGCAGGATCAAAGAGATGTGCAGTCCTTACAGTTTCCCTGGAGCACAGCATTTCATTGCTTCCCCTAAAAATTAGCCGTGCTCTGGCAGTGCAGCCTAATTCTGGGAACAGCTCTGTGTTTTGTGCCGTGAAGCCAGGCCACACTACCAGGCTAATAGGAAAACTTCTACCGTGAGGTTGGTCTTCTGCCCACGGAAGGTGCCAGAATCTGTGGCTGTCCGGAGAGGCTGACAGAAAGTTTTCTGCTCAGAGGTTGCCTAAGTGTCTCTCCTATAAAACTGTGGTTTGTCTGAGAAAATAGTGTGAACGATCTATAGGGAAATGCAGACTTTCCACTCTCTACGTGTCCTATATAAAATGGCAGTTTTCCAGTGTCACTTGTAAATGATCCTTTCCTTGATGTGCAATTAGAAGCCAGAGAACTTGGTTGAAGGCCATAAAAACATCAAAAATTCCTTTTTTGGTTGCAAGAGAGGAGCTGTCTAGCTTGGTGGGTAAGGCTGGCCCATCTTTGCCTGTTTTTATGAGTCTCTTTTTAGGTATAAGTTCAAAAATATCTTCCTCTTAACTACTGCCAAAGGGTCAGTGGAAAGTGCAGCTTCACCAGTTACACAAAACACTTTGAGGGATGGGCAACAACCAGAACTGAGTTGTCCTTTGCATTTCTCATGACAAATATATTCAAGATCAACCACTTTCTCTTTTGCTCAGCTGTGAAAATGCCATTGAACCAGTTTGTTTTCTTTCTCTGCTTTTTTGATATCTAATTTTGATACAAAACTGTATTTTAGGCACACTTCACTACTAGAACCACAACACCCTGAAACCTTGTAGACCTCGTCAGCTATTCCCCAGACCTCCAAAGCCATGAGATTCCAGGGCAGTCTGGGAACAGGGATTGGAGCTCCACTCTGTGCTGCTCAGAGTGCTTTTACACAACTCTATTTTTGGCTCTTTGCTTGCTCAAATGAAACTGTCTGATTAAGTAACACATAGGAAATAGATTTCAGTCCAAGTCTGAATCATCGAGCTATTAATTTTGAAAAAAGAGGGTTTAGTTTTGTGTTGGTTCGTTGTTTTTTTTGTTTTTTTTTTACTTTTTTTTTTTTTTTTTTCCCTGAAGTCCATGCTCACTCTGTTCTGTGTCAGTTTTCCCCCAGAGGGACACTCAGGAAGTTCACTTGGATTAGGTGTGAATTCGCAGTGTATGAGCTGTGTAGACACCCTTGTGCAGAATGAAGGCTGCCTGAAGTCGGCTTGGCTTTGAAAATAGATTTAGTCCAGCCTAGGTCTCAGTAAGCATTTTCTTGCTGAGATATAATTAGCTAATTAGCTGATTTAACTAATCCTTCTTTAAAATTAATTTGGATTACTTTCCTTGGCTGTCTCCTGAGAGACAGAAGTGCTTAGCTCTCCTGGTAACTAATGCTGTCTCATTCTGGGAGGACACAGTACTTATGTAGCATCCCATTTTTGAGCCCAGTTTTGGGGATGGGGAACAAAGAACTTGTATTATCTAATCTAGGCTTGCCACCCATTCAACCTGTGCAGTTCAATTCCAAAGTCATTACTGGAGCTGGGACTTGTATTTCAGGTACATCTGACCTTTCGCTTGAGCAATTGAGGCTCTAATTTCAAGTCAAGCCGTGAGGTGTAGGTGGGGTCTCAAGTTTCTCTTTAAATTGCCAGGCTTGAGTGCTGGATGCACAACCAGATTCTCTAATATCTTTGAAAATTCACGTGCAGTCCAAGCCAAGATTTTAATTAATAAATAAATAAATTTGGTATAGTATCAGTGAACATGTTAGATTTCAACCTAGACAAGGGGAGGAAGAAGTATCTAGACAGAATGGACCTTGCCTGCTTGTGGATGGTCTGATGAATTGTAGCTTTTGAAGCCATTCCTGAACCATTAGATGTTTGGGGGTTTTTTGAGAATGCACTGAGAATGGACAAGAAAAGGAGAGATGGAATGCATGTACTTGAATGGAGAAAGGAAAAGAGATTAAACCAGATGAGAGTCCTCTAAGTTAGTTAATTGTATCCAGAATATCGTTATCAGCATTCCCCTATCCAATAGGAATAATGTGATGAGTAATATTCCACAGCTATCTGTCCTGCTTCCAGCTCTGTTCAGTGTTCTCATTAATGACTTGCACAGTGCAGTAAAGAGTATGCTTATTAAATTAGCAGACAACATGAAGCTGTAAGGCCTGCAAATGTACTAGGGGACAGGATTAGGAATTTACAAAGGCATACACTAATTGAGGAACTGGCAAAAAAAAAAAAAAAGGAATAAAATTCAGTTGGGGGCTAACCTCAGAAGTAATTGCATGAGCATGGGATGTGTAATGTGCAGGTGATGACACTTTAGAAAAGTTATAATGAATTGTGGTTAGACCAGAAGCTGAATGCAAATTTAAAGAAAACAAAAACCACCCCCTCCTGGTTATGCAAAGAAAGGCAGACCCTGTAACTGGATCTTTAGTAAGCATCTACCTCTCAAGAAACCATATGTACTACTCAGCACTGATAAGGTCTTGACTAGATTTGTTCATATTCTTCAAAGTTGGAAAGACTTTGAATAAAGAGAATAATTAAAGGTCTGGGGAAAAAGGGCTTATGTGGAGAAATTGGAAAAACTAAAGTTCTCTTGTCTTCTAAGGAACACTCTAGTCAGACAAATACTTGTAAAAAAAATTTAGGTCATTTTATCTCTTACAAGTTTGTGACCTGGCCAAAATCATGGCAGGAGAGTTCCAGATTAGATGTTAGGGAAACTTCCCCAGAAATAGTGATAGCAATGGGTTAGGGCAGATTGCCTGGTGAAACCATGTAGTTTCTATTATTGATGGTCAGTAGTAACAGGTTAGAAAAAAAATTAAGGCAGTAAAATTAGTGTAGTCACCCCTGGCTTGTGTGATGACTGGAGAAGGGTTCATTAGGGGACATCTTGGGGTCCCTTTTTGGTCTGGGGATTTGAAAGCAATCAATACAGTACTAACAATAGTATCCAGGGGCAGCAGTTACACAATTAGATATTTATGCTATTGTCCTAATCTTTGCAGATAATTAGTTTAATTATTTCTGGATTCTCTATGAGCAGCTAGGTCAGGATCAGGACACTCTGAGAGCAGATCAGGTGTGTACACAGGGGTACCTGCTTTCCAAATGCACTGAGTTTTCTATGAAGCTCTGTTCCCAATCATATTCTTATGTTCCAAAGAGGATCATGGACTAGAATTTGGCAAGATTTTTCCTGTCAAATTTATCTAGAATTTGGTAAACTCTTCCATTCAAAGGTGTTTTTTTTTATATTTGCTGAGCAAAGTATTCTGATTCTCTGTGATGGATTGACACAGAAGCCACCCTATTCACAGGTGAGTGCTTCTTGTGCTGTGTGGTTTAGGCATTTTCCCAGCCTTGGATAAAACTGTGCTTTGAGTTAAGAACTTGGAGATGTGCATCTGTGTGTCACAGCCTACATATTCTGGCTGGTGCTTCATGAATTTGAGGGGTCGCTGTTTGTGTGGTGGATACGATTTTATTTCCTGAATCAGGAAAATGAGAGATTATTGCGGGCACTACATGGATCTTCTCTTATCACTTCCCTTCTGTGACACAGAGGTAACTTCAGCTGCTACCTCTACATAAAGCTATAAGGCTATCTAGGGAAGGCAGGTGGGGTGGAGGACCCCATAATTAGCTATTTTCCCCCTCTGATTTGGGTCACCACTGAAGATAAAATCCTCTCTACCAGCACACACCAGGAATAAGCATAGGAGCACAAAGAAAGAGAAACCTGTGAGACAGTTCATAGTTGTTGTAAGGTAAATGCTAACTTATATTCCTTAATTTAATGCATTAAAATGTCTAAAAACTTGCAAATTGCCCAAACTTCCATTTCTGGAAATACTGGTTTGGGTTTTTTTATGTACTCAAGCGTTGTCTTGGCTTTTATGTTTTAAGTGTGGACAGGTAGTCTACTACTTGGAATGACGTTTAGGAAGAGGAGACAATTCTTCTGCGTTTTGGAAGAGTGAGTGAGTTTGGAGCAGTTATTTTAATGGTTCATTATGCATGCAGGCACCTCTGTGCGTCTAAGTAATCACAGTAATTTCTTTTATTTGATTCTTCAAAGTCCCAGATGAAATCTGGGCTGCATGGATTTCGGTACAGTAAATGCATGTAATTCAAGATACAAAGAAAGGAAAGATGCATTTATTTTACAGATGGGTAACTGAATCATACATAACTAAGAGCTGGTCCAAAAATAATACAGAAAAGCTGTGGCAGAGTGTGGATTCAAGCCCGAACTTTGTGATGTCTCGCTCAGATCCCTGATTATAAGGCTCCTTTTTAACTTTTCAAGTTGTTCTTTTATACATAAGAAGCATTATCACTTAGACTTTTGGCTATTTTGTTATTAAATACAACATTTCTTTGCTCTGCTGGAACACAGAGCTGGAACACTAGTGTGACTAACTGGAAAATGGTGATTTCACACCAAAGGTGGGGAGATGTGGCCAAATGGATAGGAACCAGTCTCACATCAGGTTTGACCCATTAGGTGTTGCATCCAGAAATGCCACATTGCTGCCTTCCCTGCACCTTTGTGGTGTATCTCACACTTGTCACCACAGCTCTCGGTGTGGCTCTTGCCACGGTTATCGCTCGGGATCCCTGGCTTGGGACACAGAGACCAGCTGTGCTATTAGGGAAGTGCCATCGTGGGAAGACGGAGCAGCAGCCAGTGTGGCTGGAATATCAGCACCGCTCCTGACATTCTTGGACACCTCCTCTTTGCTGCTCTCCTCTTTCCCCCCTCTTGTTTTCCCCCGCCTTTTTAAACTGCACGGGTCAGATGAAAATTTCTGCTCAGCAGTTTTCTTTTTTCCTCTCCCCCCCATACTTTTAACCATACGAGCTTGTTTGAGAGAAGATATATGTGCTGTCTCAGAGACAAACGTGGGTGTGAAAGAGTACGCTTAGTAAGGCCTTTCTTCAGGTTAAGAAAACAGCAAACTCGTTCCGTGACATTCTCTCATCCTCTGGTGACCTGTGCAAGGCACAGGGAGTGTTGTACATACACCTGAAGCTAAAACAAAGCCGAAAAACATCTAAAACTCTGCAGTTGTTGGGTGGGGTTGGAGTGAATGAGCAGGTGCATACCAAAGCAAAATTATCTTGGGTTGTGTTTCTGTCCTGTTTCATAATCATTAAGCAGGTTTGGGGATAGAAGACTTCCAAGGAAAAGAGAAAGAAAAATGAGAAATGGTGATTCAGGAGTCAGTGGCTTTCCTGGAAGCAGCCCAGTAGTTGCTCCTAGCTGCCTGACTGCCAGCTTTTGGCAGAGATTTAAAAGCTGAGTATCTGTTGACTGTCAGGCCAGTGCTGTCAGTCACCTATGTTCAGGTTAATGCTTCAGGGAGCTGGCCAAATTCCAGGGGATAGCTCGCCTAAATAAAGATATCACTGCTCTTTCCTTGGAACTACATGGTCTTCCCTCCTCCCTCAGTCTTTTGCTCCTTCTTTGTGCTATGGAAGAGTGAGATGGCTCTGCACAACTTGGAGATGTTGAGATCCAGACCAAAATTTCATGTCCCTGCTGGAAAAAGAAAAAGGCTTAAGTCCAGAGGCCTTAAAATTAAGACTGAGCCAGATTAATGTTTGTCTGTGCGTTTTTGTTGGTGATGTTTTGTTTTGTTTGTTGTTGTGGGTTTTTTTTGAGGGGGGGGGCTTAGTTTTGGTTTTTGGTGGTGGTTTTCTTTTTCCCAGAACAGGATGAACTGAACAGATAGGCTGAAAAATGTAGTGAGTAATATGTGTAAACTCAAGCCTTTGGTATGCAGCTTAATCTGGCACAGCACCCAACTTGCCTGACTAATCTGCTTTATGTCAGCATGACAAGGTTTGTTGGAAGTGATGATACCTTTCAGTAGACAAAGTAATTTAGTTGGCTATCTATTAGTAGCATTAGACAAGGTTTCAGGCACATAAGCCCTTCTGAAGGCCACCTGAAAGCTTAAAAGAAGGCATCAGCTTTGCTTTCAGCTGACTTGTGGAAGCAGTTGGGAGCTTAAAGCTTTCCTGCTTTCTGTCTTTTCTGCTTGGTCTTATGAAGGATTTGCTCTACCATGTCTACTTGATATCTAGAGACCACCTTATCCACCGAAGAGTATAACAACTTCTTTTTCTTCTGTTTTAACAGGAAAAAAAATTCAGAACAGCTGGGTTTAGGGGGTTTTAGGTTTTGGTGTACCAAGCCTTGTTTTGCTTTGCAGGTCATTTATTCTGTGATGCACATGTTCTGCATTGCCCTAAAATCAGAGCCTCTCGTGGTGTCTGAATTTGAGTATCTCAAAGGAGATGTCTGAAGTCAGCAACCACTATTGAAAAGCACAGATTCTGGAGCTACCTGTAATAAGATAAAGGACACAAAATTTGCCAAGTTGCTTTTCTTCTGTCCTGTTTCCCTCCGATAAAGAAGAAGAGATGAGGTTACTTAGTCACTTGGCTCTGTTGTGGATTAAAAGTGATAATGTCAAATAGCTACCAAAATCTTTACAACAGTATTAAAATCTAGCAACTGAGTAAAGGATCCGGAATACTCAAATTGGAGCTGAAAAAAAATGTAATGAAAACCACCCTTTCTCATGAATAGTTTTGGCCCTCATTATAGATTAGTAGTTTTGTGAGATGATGTAGAAATGTTCCTTGTTATCACAGCTTTATTGCCTACCTCTGTACATCTGTTCCAAAATTCATTTCAAAATGGCCAGACATTTCAATAATCCAGTGTGGCTTGGAATTTTCATATTGTTTCTGGTGCATTAAAATCTGGATGGAAAGCTGGTACTTTTAAATTTACAATTGCACAGACCGTACAACATCTGGGTAGCTTTGCTCTATTGCTTTCCCTGTTCCTTTAAATTTAGGCTGAAGTTATGATGTGCATGAAAGGCTAAAGACCTTGTGTGTGGCAGGTGTTATTTCAAGCTGACAAAAATTCAGTAATATGTTCATTTTCCTTTGATATGGCCTTTTACAAAAATACATAAACCTCTGATTCAAACCTTGGCAAAATAGTTGTATTTTAAAAACAGGAAAATGAGGGATCTTTTGGACTAGGAGAAATTACCAATCAACTTATATATGCATGTGTGTATTTATATTAAAAAAATCCATGAAATTTTTTTCTAAGAAGTTATTTATTTATTGTTCCTTTAGATTAATGTTCCATTCCTTCTCTATTGAGTTCCACTGCTGTAATTTCTGGAGAACCAGTGAAATGTTTTGGGTTTTTTTGTTTTCCAAGATTGATAGCACTGAAGCGAATTGCGGACTTCTGAGTTATATAGATTCCTTAAAAATTCTTGATCAATTACTCATATTTGCCAGTCAAATAGCCATGCTTTTGACTTAAAGTGATCTGTATAGGTGAATCTTTAGCAGAGTGAAACCTCCTGGTTCTAGTGGCCCACACTGAGCTTTGTTGCCTTTACGTGAGTTAAAATATGGTTGATATAAGGCTGTTCTACCCCAACACATCCATGGCATCCTAAATGTAGTCAATATTAGAAGCCTTCTTTAGTCTGGGGGCTTGTACAGTAGTACAAACAAGCAAACAAACCAAACAAAAACAACAATAAAAACCCACCTAATCCCAAATCTCCACCCCCTAAAAGTCTCAACTCCTAACTATGGGAAAGGATGCAAATGTCGTGTTCATCATCACTGTGTCTTAGTGGACCAAAATCTTTGGGAGAAAACTGTGTTCCTCTCTCAAATACTGCTCATCTAAATCTGCTGAATGAGTCTGTGGGGTTTTCTGTATTGTTCCTGTTTAGCAACAGGAAAAAGGATTTTGGGGAAAGCTGTGCGTGTAACTAAATCCCAACTTAATGGTTACTCCTTAATCCTTTGGAGCGAGTCCCTGTAAAACCCCCACTGGGAGACATATCAGAGGGTGCTTCTGGATGAAATGCTGGTTAAAAGCGCAATCCCAGTTGTGTTTGGTATTACTTTTGAGGAGGGTACAGGGCTATTTTTGCCAGAACAGGTCTGATCAAACTGCGTTTTCAACCTGACCTTCTCCTCACCCCTAATAACTTCCTGGTTGCCTGGTCAGAGAGAGATTTATGAGCAAGAACAAAGCGTGATGTGTCTGTCCCAGCAGCGAGGGAAACCAGAAAACTTACTAAGAGAGAAGGGAGGGGGAGAGAAGAGAGAGCATGAGAAGGAAGGGAGGCTGGAAGCGAGTCCTGGTTTCAGACAGAAGCACCTCAGCTTCGGGTCTACTGTAATTACCCAGCCACTGAAGAAATAAAATGTTGAAAAATCGATTTTATAAAAAAAATCAATGTTTTAAACAATTTGCAAAGCTCTCATAATTTTAAATCTCTCTGCAATGTACACGTTCAGAGCACTGATCACCTTTAAAGTGAAGTGCTCCAATAATCTTAAATTGTTCCGCACAGGAAAGGCTCTGAACCCCCACTTCACTCCCAAATGGAAGCAGTCTTGAAGATGTGAAACACACCAGTACTTTTGAAATAGCCCTCTCTGCCCAGCCCTGCTTGTGCTTCCACAAAGTTCACAAAACTCAAAATTTCAGTGTTGTTTTACATTGAGTTTCTTCCTATAATCTGTAAAGATGATTTTTGTCTGCTTTATTAAAAGATTGATTGATTTTTTTTATTTTTTTTTTAGTTAAAAATATTAAGTTTTCTCAGATTTTTGATTACTGAAATTATGGATCTTTTCCCATTAAAAGTTTTTCTATTTGTTCCTGTATTTAGTCCAACCAAAAAGTACAAATTGATGAGTATAGCTGTTATAATTTCCTAACTTACAGCTCTGTGCAGAAAGTGATTTTACATTGAATTGTAATTTCATTCACAAGGGCTTTAGACCTTATATAATTAAAATACCTCAATCCTCTTCAAATTAGAAAAGCAAATTGTTACATATCATAAGTAGGTGCTTTTCACTCTAATGACAGTCACTTAGATGATTTATGACATACATTATTTTGTATCAAAGTACAATGAAATAGGCATTACCAAAGGTAATCTCAGTAATGTCTGAAAAGGGATCTCAAACCTCAGTGCAACAATGAATGCAGTATTTAAAATGCAAAACCCAAAGACATTATTATGGTTTTGATTTCTTATGCCACAGCTTCTCCTGATCTGTTATATTAGTACAGCAGTACAAAGGGTGTTCTGGATGTATTTTGCTAAGATAACAGACGGGAAAAATGAAATATAAAGTCAGGTTTTATGCAGAAATTGTTATCAAAGGAATGATAAAGTAAAACTGCACAATTGCAAAGAAAAACAATTGATGATGTATAAACTGAAATGTATTGAGCTCATGGAATATGCTCATTTTCAGCTTTTAAGCCCTTGCATTATTAAAATGCATAATAAAATAAAATGCTCGGATAATGTATAAACAAATCAGAATAAAGCAGCTTCTTGAATATGATTACTTTCATGTTTCTATATTCTGTGTGAAGATCATCTCCTCTCTCCTCCCCCACTCCTACAGCAGTGACCTCTTCCAGAGCCTTGGAGTCGGTGGTGAGAATCCCAGTATTCTTGGAGTACTTTGTGGCAGGCAAATGCTACCCTGCAACACTGCATCAGAACAGGGACAAATGGCTATAAATGAGAACAAATGGCTGTACGTTGGCCATGAATACGTTTACGGTGGGGATGAGAAAAAGGTGCCTAGCCATCTGAAGTGCGAGACTGGAGCAGGCTTCCTGCAGGAATAATGGGAATGAAAAAAAAAAAGAAATTAAAAAAAAATAAGTGAAAGTTACATTGATTTTTAGGTGAGAAGATGAGAGATTTGAGGTGGTTGCCTGCAGTGTCAGAGGACCTATAAGGCTGCTTATAGCATCCAATCTGCAAGCATCAGTCTGGCAGATATTTTCCTGTGCTGATTGCTGAATGGATGTGCTCCTGAGAAGTGGGGAAGTCTTGGTGTGCGAGGGTCCAAAAGTCATGAAGGCTGATGGAAGTGGCGTCCGAGTAAGCAAATAAATGCTGAAGCTACTTGGCTTGGGATGAGTAACTGTCAGGTTTTCAACAGTGCTGGCGTAGGGGTTTCGCGAGTACAGAGGAGTGAGCAGGAGAGAACTCCCAAGAATGGCTAAAGGACTGGGAAACCTGATTTACTATGAAAAGCTTAGGAAAGCCAGTCTAGTTACCTGGAGAGAATTATGGGAGACTCGATCACCTGCTGGGGCAGCATGCGTGGGGAGCACAAGGGTGATGTTAAATCTGCCAGATCCCAGAGCAGCCTGCAGAAGGGGTTCTGAGAGACTTCCCAGCCTGTCCTTCAGTCCTCCCCCAGGGCAGCTCTGCCGCCACTCTGTCCCTCACACCCGAACCATGCTTGGTGGAGCTACACCCATTCAGCCTCCACATGTGGAAAGGTGAAGATCATGAACTTCCCAAGGGCTGAGAGGGGAAAAGACAGCATGTTCTTCATCGTGAAAAATGTTCAAAAGGAGATGTCAAGTTTTCTGAGAGAGATCTTTCTCAGGAATTAGCTCTCAAAGTGCTGTGGCTGTGCCAGCTGAGCATGTTTGTCCCTGATGGCTGCATAATTGATGGTGTTGTGATCTGGTGTTTGCTGACTGAGCCCCAGCCTGAACGTGCTTAGCAGTTTGCCTCTCATTTGCGTCAGCATCTAAATAAAGGCAAAAAACGTTTTTTTCCCCCCTCTTTTCAAGATAAGCTGTTAATTTTATAACAGAAGAGCAATCTAAAGGCTTATATAATTAAGAGCATGTTTTTAAAAATTTCAGAGGACTTTTTTTTTTTTTCCCCCAATGTTCAGCAGCCATAATTGGGGAGAAAATTGTAAAGGCTCTGAAATGGCAGCAGTCACATTTCCAAAGCATCTTCAACAGCAAGACTTCCCCTTACTCAGAAAACCTGGTCACAGTTTTGCATACCAAAGTGAAACCTCAGGTGTTTAGAAACATAATAAATTCACATTTCATTTTGAATAAAATTCCATCCGCATTCCTGTGCTCAAAGTGCTGCTTGGAATAAACACTCTTTTCAGCAAAAAGCAACCTCTGCCTTGAGGCTAATTTCAGGGTTAGCCCTGACAAGTTGTGGTCAGTAAGTCCTGGCTCATTGTACCACTCCAGTCTCAGCGGAGAAAGTGGAGATAGAATTCTGCAGTGTTTCAGTGTGATATGTGTCCCCTTGCTGTTTCACAGCTGGAATATCAAAAACTCCTGATTCCACTGGTTTTCCCACCTTGAAGAAGGGTTTGAGCACACCACGCTTGCAAAATCTGCTTTGCACAGGGGTATAAGGAGATGAAGAATGTGAGAGCAGAAGCTGTAGTGCTGCTTGATGGGTACAGAAATACTTGCTTGTATCTTAGAAGTATCTTCCAGCTTTCAGTGGCTGATATTTTGATCTGCCCAGTTTAATCAACTTTTACTGCTTAGTGAGTGTGGTAGGGATAGGACAAGGGGGAATGGTTTTTAGGTTAGCTGTTAGTGAGAAATTCTTTACTGTGAGGGTGGTGAAGCACTGGAACAGGTTGCTCAGAGCATCTATCCCCATCCTGGAAGTGCTGAAGGCAAGGATGGATGGGGCTGTAAGCAACATGGTCTGCTGGACAATGTCTCTGCTCATGGCAGAAAGGTTGGAATGAGATGATCTTTAAGGTCTCTTTCAACCCATGCCTTTCTGTGATTCTATGAAAAATTCTGCTTGATGAGTAAATGTCTGTGCTTCTGGATGAAGTGTTTTACTCTGGGGAAAGTTAGGAGGAAAGGGGATAACAGCAGTCACAATGGGGCACGGTTAGAGAGTCAAGTCTGATCAGTCTCTACCTGCATGCTTTGGTGGATCTAAAGTTGGGTTCCTCTTTGTAGCTTTTTGTCTCACCATGAGCTCTCCTGGTGTGGCAGGTGGGATTTTCAGTGATCAGTGGTCATGGGAGTGAACAAACCAGTAACTATAACCATGGCCTTGCACTTAAAACCAGAAGTTTTTCCCTACCCTGCCGTTGCCTGGGGAGCTTCAGTGACCGAAATATGTGCAAAGCTCAGAGCTCCCGAGCAGATGCGGTCTGCGGGGATCTCCTGATGATGATGGTGTAGAAAAGAGCCAGGAGGAAAACTCTGAGGTGGGGGGGAGGAGGAGAAGATGATGTGAAGGTAGAAAACCATTTAGTATTTAGAGCTGATGACTTCACTTGAAGAGTGAGCAGAGAGACCTTTCTAATGGCAGTGGTGAACCACTTGACATGGATAAACTGGACTTGGGAGGCAGGGGCTGCTATAAGTAAAACAATTCTTTCAAAATTCTGTGGTTTTCCTGTTGCTTTCTGTAGAGACATTACCTGTCAGTTGCTTGTTTCCGGGTTTAAAACTGTTTTCTCACTTAAGACTTGGAGATTCAGTTCCATTGCTTTTAGTTCTGTAAAGATTCCTGCTGGAGAAACTGTGGGAAGATAGTGGTGGTGTTTTTAAGATATGCTGGAATGTGACAAATACAGGAAATGTATAAAGCAATAACTGTAATAAGAGTTTCTCTTCTATTTTACCAAAAAGAAGAGAAATATAGCAATGAGATCTTGGGTTTAGGATTGCATTGCAGAATTAAGGTCAAAGGAGAGATAACTGATGTTGGTCTTAGCTATGTGAGGAAGTTGAAGTCAACACCTAACACATACAAGAGTTTCTGGGAGGGGGAGAAAGTTGTTCATATGCCAAATGGTGGGTCTGGAGATTCAGTACTGACTGTCCTCACACAGAGGCACTTCGTCAAGTGCACACTCTCGTGCTTTCGGGGTGTGTTTCCTGTTATCTTAGCATGGAGTTACACAGTTCTTTGGCAGAGAACTCTTTACTGTTGGATGGTGCAGGGGCAGAGTTAACAAGGACATACCTCTATACTTGGTGGGAGTCACCTGTTTGGGACTTGAAGGCATCAGTTCTGCTTTTCTTGTTTTGTTTTTCCTGAATGCTTCTGCTCTATTTGTCTGTAAAATCCTCCTCCTCCTGAAAGGTAACTAAAATTTGCCCAGAGGATTTTTTTGAGCAGTGAAGTTTTTTACTTTCTGTAACATGAGAGATCCTGAATAGTTTAACTCGAATGGGGACCTGCTGAGCACTGCTCTCTGTTGCATCCAGCCTTTGTGGGGTGCAGGAGAGGTTAGGGTCATCTCTAAGCTGGCTACAAAGCTTGCATTCTTTCTGACCTTGCGCCAGCTATGTCTGCAAGCACCAGTTTCTATTTTCCACCCACCCATTAACCAAGTACTTTGTGCTCTGATCTTTCCCCAAGCCATTTTTAGGTCCTTATCCTCCAGCCATTCTTCCTACAGTGTGTAAAGCAGAAGGGGACGCAACTGTATTGATTCTGCCATTTTATTCTTCCGTTCAGAGTGCTCTGGCTGTTCTGTCCTGAATCTGCTGGAGGGGATGTACCCTAGAGGGACCCAAAAGTCCCTCCTTCCCATGTTACTCTGAAGCTTGCTGCTTCTGATCTGTACCATGTGCTGTAGAGGACAGAGGCAGGTTGTAGAGAACCTTGCAGTCTGTCTGGTCCAGGCTTGCTATCAGTTGGGAGACGATCGCTAGAGAGCCATGGAAACTCAGTGACTATTCAGTGGCCCCCATGTTACCACTGAAATTTGGGAAACAGTGTTTCGTCTGCTTCAAGGTAACTGGGCTTTACCATCCTGCCCTGTTGAGCACGGGCTTTGGGGAGCATTTGTAACCCACAGCACCCAGCAGGCAGAGTGGGTCTCCTGTGAAGCAGGATCCCCTCACAAATGGGGAAGGGTTGTCTGATTCCTACCTGAGGTCAACACAGCATTATTCCTGGGTGCCACGCTGCTGCAAATGATTTTGAGGAGAAATAACGTGTGTTCTTGCTCCAACATGATATAAAAATGTCTCTACATTACAGTCTATATTTTATTGAGGTTTGCTTCATATTAGTGTCATAGAAGACCTTGATTTCAATATAACAATATGACAGTGCACGTGTAATTTCTCTTCTGATCACATTAGTGCTAAACCACTGTACATGGTAGTAATGTTAAAACTAATGTGACAGAATAATACAAGTATAAAGTGATGTAAAACCATTAATATTATAGAAAGTTATTCATTTTATACAAAGCATTCTAAGGAGTAATTTGAATAAAACTCCTTGTCTCACTCTCTGATCTAGTTGAGCTACTTTGATAAAAAAGATAAGTCTGATCAACAAACTTACTATCAGCTAATTTCCATACAATGACTTCTTGTTCTTACTCCTGCTCGTGGGGTAGCTCAAACCCAGCTCGCTGCTCTCAGGAACTCTCTGCTCTCTGCAGTGTAACTTGAGGTATGGAGAAAAGAGATGTGAGATCAGGGGTGAAGCAATTTATTGAGTATTGGTAACCTGGTCCACTTGGGCATGCACATTTCCCCAGTCAAGTTTAAAGGGCATGTAAAGCTTTAGTGAATCGAGCCGTAAACGTTTAATTGTATGAGTTGCCCCTTGAATACAATAGTGGGGCAAGTTGCAACCACTAGCAAAAATGACTGTGTACTGAGTGTAAAAGCAGCCTTCTTTCACAGCAGATTGCAGTTTTGCTCAGAGAACTGTGTAGCATTTATTTTTAACTCCCTGCAAACTTTAGGTCTCTGATTAAACAAAGTAGGAGCTGGAGGATATCAAGACGTGCATTTCCCGCATTTGATCAGATCACTGAAGACAGCCAACAAGAATAAATAGTATGTGAAAAGCCAGATTTCCAGTGAAATTAAATGAAAAGTTATAAGGCTGTGGTTTTAGGAACGGCCTTTCTTTTGTGGTTTTTGGTTGAGTGTGTTTGTCAGATTTTTATAAGAACATTATTGCTTTAAGAAAAAAATTTAAACCCTGAGAAATTACTCTCAGTCTAACGAGTTCTTTTCCACTGACTACAGACATCATTAGGGGATGGCTATAGCCCGAGGCTGTGCATGAACTTTTTCTTCTAACTGTACACTTTATGTATAATTTAGCTTTCTTGCCTAAATTATTCAAGCAAATAGTGAGTGAAAATAATGGAGTTCACTGAAACCTTCCACAGTATTAAAATAAAACAGTTTTTTACGTTGATTTGAATTTTTAAGCTTTTTAATCATGGATTTCAAATGGAATACGCATGTCTTCAGCTCTTCTCTGCTGTGTCCCCCTGTGCCTTTTTTCAGTAAAAGGAAAGAAGAAAGGAAAAGAACTTCAGCAAATGCCCCATTAATTAATAAATGTTACTTATGACTACTTGAGGTAGAAGTAGTAGTAATTAAATAAAACCTATAGACATAGGAAATACATTCAGCAAGTGTTGAATTACAGGCTGTGTTATCTCTTTCACCCCAAATAAGGTCAGTGTTTAAATACTGTTGAGTTGCTGTAAGCTGAAAAATACTGTTAGGAAGCTCTATGCAATAAGGCTAAACTCAAAGCTAACACAAAGGCTATAATTTTTTTCAGATACTATTTTTCCAGTTTAATATCAGTCTTCAAAAAATTCTTGCTTTGAAACCCAGAGTCCTGATCCCATGCTAGGAAATGGATACAGCTTCAGGAAACCCTGCAGATTTCTTCCAGGTGAAGAATCAACCCTTACATGATTGTTATTGTGGCCAGTCCTCTGCTATCTTGTTCCTCAAATCCCCTTTATAGGGTATTGCTGATGCTATTACTAATGTGGTAAGTACTACATCTAAATTTGAATAGATTTATTAAGTGCATGCCACTGTGAAAGCATGTCCTGTGAAAGTTAAGGAATCCTAGTAATAGCTGCAAGCAGACTCCACAGTTCCCTAGCTCAGGTACGTTGTGCTCTCCCTGGATGTCTGTTAGAAGAAGCATAATGGTGATTTTCTGTAGATGATGGGAAGGGAGCCATGTCTAGGCACCTGCTTTTGTTCACGATGAGATTCAGATCTCCAGCCCTGTTGCAGAATCTCCCTGCGGGATGTAGATCAGGCTCTCCTTGAAAAGAATGACATAAGTATAGCTTTAACTGGTTTCACCCCCACAGATATGCTAACTAATGTTTGCAGTTTGTCAGTGGGCTTTGGATTAATCACAAGTGGTCAAAAATTTGATGTCTCTCAGTGCCTGGTGTAGCTACTGTCACCCAGCTCTATTCTTTCACAGTGTAGCACCCCCTGGATCCACAACACTTACTCAGACTGCAGAAATACTGGCTCTTTTGGTTCAGAAGCTTTCTTCCACTCAGAGTTTTGTACCCATGGTGTGCTTCCACACTTGGAAAAAAGGCTGGATTTTTTGAAGACAAAACAAAACCAACAGAGTGTGTTTGAGATTTTCTTATTTATGATTCTATGATAAATACCTCAGGAGTGACCATCTCCTGTGCCTAGTCAAACCCCTTCACAAATTCACAAAGCAAACCAACGGGCAAGAATAAAGACAAGTTTGATGATTTATTTTTTTTTTTCAAATTTTGCAATTCTTGTTCATTTTTGTTGCAACTGTTGGCACAGCACAAGTAGCAGCGGGCAAAGATATCTGCAAACCAATGATAATCACTGAATCAATTAGGGTGGAAAAGACCTCTGAGATCATTGAGTCCAGCCTGTGACAGAACATCCCCATGTCCACTAGACCATGGCACTAAATGCCGTGTCCAGTCTTTCCTTAAACACCTCCAGGGATGGTGACTCCGCTGCCTCCTTGGGCAACCCATTCCAATGTCTAATCACCCTTTCTGTGAAGAGCTTCTTCCTAATGTTCAACCCAACACACCCCCCCTCCTCCAGTGCAGCCTAGGACTGTGTCCTCTTGTCCTAAATGGGATTTGTTCTTCTTTGGAAAACACTTAAAAAATATATTCACTCTGGATTCATTATTTCTGCTTTTTTTTTTTTAATTTTATGACTGTCTGTAAAGGAGGATTGTTTTCTGATAAGAGCAGACATTTTTAACATTTTGTGTTTATTTAAAAGCTGCTGCCCTGATTGTAAGGATATTTTATGTCACTGTTAGATTTATTGTATGTCTCAACTGCTTGCAGTCACTTCTGCATGTATATGCATCAGGGGCAGTTGCATAAATTAATTAAGCCAAATAGTTAAAATTTAATTCCATACAATTCAAAGTATGTACAATCTGTGCTTTTGCTGAAGAACTTTCTGAAGTAAAGCATGGTGATTTTTAATGTTAGGATGGCTACTGAGTGTAAACTTAGAAAAGGAGCAGTAGAGCTGTGTAACCTGGAGGATCCTCTCATGTTTGAATTTTGGTCTTAACTGTGAGGTGTTTGGTGTTGCACAAGAAACTGATATTCACTTATTATGCACAGAACATCAGTCTTTTCCCCTCTAGTTAAAACAAGTGATCATATGCAATCTTGATGTAACAATTGAGTGGGAAGTACCTTTTTATTCATCTACATTTTTTTGGTTGCTCTTGAGTCTTCAGTACTGGGGGGAAAAATTTCAGATAAAGAGAGGCAGAATTACAGAACTGGGAAACACATGAAACTGAGCTGCTCAATTAATTACCCAGGAAGGTCTAGACTGTGAAATCCTTTGACAGTACAACATCCTTTTCCCAATGAATTCATGTTCACCAAAGCCCAGCTCAACATCACACGAGAAAATTCTCCTTCTAGGGATGTTGGACATTTCGTACATTCACGAGATCAGCACAGAGCTACTCAACTCCCTGTTTGTGTCAGGAGATTAAAACGCTTGGTGAAGCCAAAAGGATTTTTCATTACATCTTGCAGAATAGCAGTTGCCTTTCTTTTTTGTCTTTATGCACTACAGTTTTTCTTTTTCTTTTTTTGTAATCTGTTTGGCAACAGGCTTTAGGTTGTGTTGGTATTTTGTGGCAATCTATCATTTGACTGCCTTCATGAGGGAAGGCATCTGTCACCTAAAAGCCCCAGTGCACTGAACATCCCTGATTCATGCTTGCTCTCACATTGCAGAGAAATCTGTGACTTGCTTATCTGTACTTTTTTTAAATGCAATTTCCACTCTGGAATTTCTACCTTCCTAGCTGGTAGGTTTTATAAGTTTGTGCCCCTAGAAAAGACCTCTGGCCCTTTATAAACTTGTGGTGTTTCTCTGTGCTCACTGTTTCACCAGCCAGCTTGCCTAAGACTTAATCTGCCCCCACAGCTTCCCCGTGGATATTTTGTCTGTGTGTGTGAGTATTTAAGGGAATTTCCAGACTTTGGGCAGAACCTTTCGTCAGGAGAGGAAAGAGCAGCCCTGCCTGAGTGTGCCATGGACATGATGAAGTACACTTACTGGTACAGCCAGCAAATGGAATTTTCATGTCAGACTCAGCCCTTGTCACTGCTGCCCCAGGGTAAATTAATGGCAGAGCTGATGGGGCCACGGCCCTGTTCCCCCAAACGCTGTGGGATCCTGCCTTCTCCTGTCATCGCGCAAACCTCCGCTGGGGCTCACAGCCAAAGGGTGACATGAAGACACATTACTGGGAGAGAGCTCAAGGAGTTCCCTGTGGGCCGCAGAGGGGGCTCATTAAATGCACCCTCTGCAGAGATGGTGCCGTTGCTTCCACACCTGGACCCTGTCACATTTCCCTGCCTTTGTCTTGGGGAAGTCTTGCCCCTTCTCATAAACATTTGGGCGCCTTTCCTGCTTTGTGGAGCAAGGTACAGAATAGGAGAAAAATCTCAGTTTTGTACCTGCCTTTCTCCATTAGACCAAGGGCAGCCTTTTTGGAAACACTGGCAGGTCCAGCAGCTCCTCTCGTGTTCAGAGTGGTTTTGCTGTGTGTTCCCTGACTTTTCAATAGCCTCACGCAGATTCTTGTCCTGCTCTCCTTGGCTTCTCCATCCAATTCAAGCTGGTTTGCTGCAAAACTCCCCACTACTTCTTACCTCTCTATCTTGTATTTACCCAAAACTTACCTCTTCTGCATTTTCTTTTTCTTAGCACTCCTTCAGTTTGGCTTGGGCCAGTAAGAATGTCTTGGGTTGAATTTTTCTGTATTGCCGAACAGATCTAACTGAATTGCTTTTAGACATTGAAGGCTAATTAGTGACATTTCTGTTTCTCTGAAAAATACTTAAAAATTTCATTCCAAACTTTCTGGGAAAGAAACAAAACTGAGCTAGAAATTTTTAATTAAAAAAGAAAATGAAGAGTTGACTGCAGCTTACACCACTTGCCTCAGCCTTATTGAAGGGAACTGAAAACACATGAATGACCTCACCCATGAACACATTTCTTCTTTTCTTCGTGAATGTTTAATTTTGTGTGATAAAGGGACAACCCCAGCAACAGAAATTTATGGCAACACTGACTAAAGCTTGATGAGTTAAGATATTTTTACAAGGATGTGGGAGACATTGGGATCAAAATCCTGTTCTAGCGGAGCAATGTCAGGGTTTGAATGTGTGGTTTGGTCCTGGGTGAGTAGCTTAAATCCCCAGGCTGTTTCATCTTTGAGAGAGAAGCCAACATTGATCCATTCTGTGGGGATGTCCCATTTGGGGTTTGAAGACCATAGGAAACATGCTATGCTTCATGAAGCTGTTGTAATTGTACTTTTAAATGCTTTTGTGCACATCCAAATCTGCAAAGAAGTAGTAAATAGAAAAGAAATTTGGGGGGGGTGGGGGGCAATTTGTCTTTACTTGGTTTCATATGAAATGTTACTTGGACCTCAGATCATAGAAAGGTTAAGCATCATCACTCTACTCATTGAACTATGGAATAAACCAGCAGCAGTGGTGTGAAAAATCCAACCCTCTGGGTGGTTTGCTTTTTCTTGCAAGTGTCTGCAGCAAAATGTTTTCTTTCAGGTCTAATGGCATTTTCAAGGTAAATAAATTCACGTGTATTTGGTTTTGCAAGAAGCAAACACTTAAATCTAGGTCAGGTTGATAGAGAATTTTTTTCCCTTCCTTTCCCCCCAAAATTTTCATTTTTCAGGAGCATACTGTTGAGTCTGTCATTCTCTTGAGACCTTGCCCTCAAACCTTTTTTGCCCTTAAACTTCTACTTAGTTATCCTTGTAAAGCACTTTGTGAAAATTACTTTTGAAAGCTGCAATATCAAAATATGTTTTATTGTGATGCGTTTGCTTCAGGATGGTGTGTTCCATGTTCTGCCAGTCCTTATGTTCTTCTGCAGGTGCCTGTAAGCACTCAGAAAATGTATAAACTCAAACCAGTCTGTTCAATTTAGTGTTGTAAAAAAAAAAAAGTTGTAGCCTTTTCACATTTCAGTTTTATAATTCATTTTATTGTGCAGAATTCTGAGAGGGATAAAGTGGTGGGTGGACAAGGGAGACAGGAAAAGGAGAGGAAGAGCGGCCTTGTTTGGACCCACTGCTCCAAGACAAAACCAGAAATGAAGGTTAGTGGCCCAAAATATTTTCAGGTGCTTTTGTAAAGGACTCTTTTAATTTTTAAAACACAAGCTCTGTTTATGTGGTGTTCCTGAGGGAGGAGGAAGCTGTTTTCTCATACAGTCCCTGCACAGCGTTAATAGGCACTACACAAGTGACCAGAGCCTGTTTTCTTTATAAGTTGGGTCAGCCTGAATTTGAGGGGCAGTTTTAGGACAGTGAAAGCATTTCCTTTGGGAAGTCCTTTCCCTATTGCTATGACTGCCCAGGGCTACTGATTAGTGTCAGCTGTAAGAGCACTGCAGCTACCTGGGACATGCCTCGGGCTTTGTCCAAACAGGTTAACGTGGAGCCTAAAAAGCAGAATCAATACCTGCCTAACCAATGAGGGGGGAAAGAGGGGCGTAACAAACCCCAAACACAACACCGCCCTAATGCCTTCATATTTTGAAACCTGTTTTACAGACTTACTCCCTAGGATTGGCTGTGGGTAAAGCTCTTTAAGGTCTGACCTCCCCGGTAGTGTCTTGCGACAGGATGGTGAGGGAGAAGCAGAGAAATCCTACAGACACCTCTGCCATACTGGTTGAAGACTCTTGTCTTCAACCTGATGTTCTCTGAGACCAGTTTTCTCCCTTTCAGTGCTGTTTCAGAGTAGTGACATTCCTTATTAGCCATCAGTTTTTTCCAAGCGAGATACAGAACAGATGGTTACACTGGTGGGATATGTACGTTTTTCTCATAAGAAAAAAAAAAAAGGCCAACTTTGCAACTCTGTTTTGCATTAACCGCAGAGGTGTAAAACACTGCCAAATTTGAGAGCATTTTTATTTATCTCTGGCTTGGCTTCATACGATTGCAAATGACTAGGCAAGGTGTGGAGAGTGTCAAGTCAGGCCCAGACTCATCAAGGAAAGGGGAACTGGCTGGAACATCTCTTGGATTGCAATTCTCTCCAGAGGGGAAGAATAAGAGGGAGGGGGGGAAATGTTCCTCCTCTCTGCCTCTTGCTGCCCTCTTTCTTCTTCCGCACTTTTCATTCTGTTAGAGCGCTATTTGTAAGTATTTTCAGAGTCTGACTGCTGAACTGCTTCTTCACCTAGATGTTCTGTTTCCATGCCATCCAGGGAACTACCTGCTTCTTTTTTGCCTGATAGAGATTATCTGGCAGGGGCGCTGCTAGCCCATTCCTTGTTCCCTTGTCAGACATCTTGTATCTGGGGCTGCTTGCCATTTTTATGACTCCTGTTTATTTTGCTGCAGCCGCTCATATTGTGGGCATCGAGACCCCAATACACCGAGTGCAGCCTGGAATAACAACAAAAGACTGAATATCTTTCATTCAGAGGGCCCGTTTCCCGACCTGTACCAGCAGAGGCAAAAATGGGACAAAAGAAAACCCCACTGCAGGGGCCCCGAGGTTTTCACATGCTGACGTGTTTTGGGTTGGCAGCCTGCCCCGCGTCACCATGTGGGCCCTTCAAGAGGTGGCATTCCAAGAAGGATGAGGAAAGCGTGTGGCAGAGCTGATGGCCCACCCTGGGTTGAGCCCTCAGCCAGGAGAACCTCTGGAGCCACAGGCTGATTATTCCTTTTATTCTTTCCCTCCCGCCTGGTCATTATGCTCCAGCTTTGAAACTGAGCTTTGTTTCAGCCTGGTAGCCCGTGGCAGTGGACTGGAGAGAAGAGACTTTTACTGAGCTACCAAAGGCATTGTGTGCACGGGAAGAAAATGTGTGAAGAATTGAAATTATATGGTTGTACTGGGAGTTTGTTGTGGTGGTAACACTGGCTCGCATCTTCTGGTAGCTAATGGAGCATGGTGGGATGATCTGAAGATGAAATGAGTCTGATATGCTGGGACATGACATTTAAAAAGAATGGTGAAATTATATTTCTCATTTTCCTTTGTCCAGAGAGAATGCATCTTGGCTTTCAGAACAGAGTGTGTGATTGTGGGGTACTTCCAGTCTAGTTCTTGCCTTCAAAATAGAAGCCACACTGTCCAGTCCTCCCTCTTTCCCTTTTGTTTTCCTGCTGCAGACATTGCACAAAGCACATGGTAGGGTCTCGGGTTTGGATCCTTAGCTCCCCCTGGCCAGTGTCTGTGGGCAGCACTACCAGGTGCCTTCACAGTAGGGCTGCTACCTGTGACATTTGTGGAGACAAACGGCAGCAGGGTGTGTAGAAAGGCAGACAAAGGATATTTTTAGAGGTGTTACTTCCAACAAGAACAAAGATGGTTAAACTAGACTTTGGTGATACTGGCTTTCAAGAAAAATTGGGTGTTTTGTGGGTTTGGATTTTTTTTTTTTTTGGAAAGTGAGAAAGGATAGGTGAAAGCTGAATTCTCTGTAAGTGCAGAAATACCTGTTTTCAACATATCTGAAATCCTAGAAAGGGCAAAGTCAAGTTATTTATCCATAGAAGTGATCATGAGGAGGTTGATATCTGGATTTTTTCTAGCCAAGCCAGTTGGTTGAAGTTGTTTAGATGTCATCAGCCACATAAGCTACATGTTATTCTTTTTCCTGCCCCCAACTGGCTGTCAAGTGGGTGCTTCCAGTTGCAACACATGTGAGCTGAAATGGCATGTGAATAATTCCATAGATGATGCCTCCAGACTCTCTGTTCAGGAAAATGCTTCCCTATGAAACCACATCACAGGTACATAAAGCACAAAAGGAGTGCTAGCATTGCTGGGCCAAAGTGATTTAAAAAAACCCAAAGCATGAGAGTAATTATTCCTAAAAATGTCTTTTTCAGTAGTCATCCATTCCTAATAATTCCTGTGATTTTTGAGAGAGTCATTCTGAGCTCTAACTTCTTCCATTGAACATGGAAGCAATTATGGAAATAGATATCCTTAATTTGCCTTTGTGTAAATTAAAGCTGGATGCCAGCTTAACTTATGTGCTTTCTCTAAATGCTTTTATAATTTATTTTTTTTTGTAAGATCAGAAACAAAAACATGTACTGAATATGATAAGAAAGAGAATGTTTCTGGTTTGGGCTGATTGCACTCTTTTTTGTGTATAATGAAGAGCTTGCTACTTGTGAGCAGGGAGAGGATTTAATGAATCACAAAAGTACATAATTTATTGTAGAATGTATTCCACACATATTTCAGAGTAAATTCCATGGAAAATGTATGTGAGTTGTATTTCTATGAATCAGACTCTCAGAATATTTCCTTAGAAACAGCTTGTCCTACATTTTTATAAAGGAGCTGCAGCATTTATGGAGCACTGTTGAATTAACATTTTGTGGTTAAAAATGCAGCCCAAGAAATTAAAATGATATTTGAAACATAAATCCTGTGTGCTAACAACTATCGTTATAAAAGCCAGCCAGAATCAACAGACATAGCTTGTTTTCTGCAAGGCTCTTTCTGGAGACCAGTTCTCAAAAAACATCTGTGCGAATGCAGGGGAAGTTAAAAAAAAAAAAAAAAAAGAAGAAAAAAAAAGAAAGAGCCTCAGCAGGAATAGAAGCCATCAGTGGTTAGGTGTGTTATAAATACATTATTACTTCATTGTAATGGTATACAGGCTTTGGCGAGACTGGGGGTGACCTCACTGGCTGTCGGACCTTGAGGTACTCCCGGGAAAGGAGCACGTGGATGGGATGCCCTCCCAGCACTGTTTTGGTGGGGAGTGAGCGAACCCAGATAGCGTAGAGGCACTCTACAAGGACTGTACGTGTAGGAGCCGTTGGGTTAGATTCGTGTCAGACCTGGCAACGAGGGGTTTGGAGAGCTTTGGTTATCCTACTTTCCAAATTAACTGAGCAGAAATCTTTCATTACTCACTGAGAGGTTCCCACTGGTGTCTCTACCACCTCAAGCTCAGCTTGACTAAGTGCTTTCACGAGTCTGTCTTTGCACAACAGAATCCTGTTCTCACTGCTGGATGTTGACTAATGATTTTAGGGACTTGGCTTCACACGAAATCTCTGCTAAAGTACCAGGGCATCAGTCCTCTTTAAAATCAACACACATCAGACACCCTAAATATTAGCTGTTGCAGAAAATGCCGGCCAATTCTTTTTTTTATTTTCAGTCTCATTAAAACACGTTTTTGAGTTACCAAAAAAAGCTCAGCCGCCTCCTAGAAGACTTTGGGAGAGAAAATGGACCAAACTGCAAGAAGATAAAACTTTATTGGAATATAATCTAGATTTATCTTATGTTGCTGCTTTGTAGACAGCTATAGACAAATTTGTGTGAGACTCTGCAAGTACAAACTTGTAGATTCCCTCCGTTTTTCAGTCAAAACTGGCAAGTCTAACAGGTGAAATGGTTTAATATGTCAGGACTGTAACTGCAAGCATGAATTTAATTCTACTGACTGAGGATTTTTTTACATTTTGGTGACACCCTCTAGACTCTTCCTCTGGGGTTTTAGGAACTAGACAGGGAGGAAGGTGATGCTGCAAGAAGGGATGGAGAATTCAAGTTAATAAGATGCAAGTTAGTTGGAGCTATCAAGCTGCTTGGTAAGGCAGCACCTACAGTGAGGGGACTGCTGAAGTTTCTGTCCTCTATCGCTCCTGCAGCTATTCTTGATGGCTGTAGCCCCAGCTAGCTTCTCCAAAGACAGGAAACTAATCTGAAGGGCAAATGTCCCAAAACTAAAGGCAAGAAATTATCAAATAGTAGATACTTCTGTTTTTTCACCTTCTTTTGTGAAGGCAGCCGAGTCCCTATGTCTGCCGCATCTGTGATGCTCAGAAACGCTCTGTGCTAGCTGCACACCACTTCCACTGAAACCAGTCCAAAAGAATCAAGGCACTTCAAAAGTCTCCGGAATCTTATGCAACTAAAAGCAATTATCTTCTTTAAGGCCTTTCCTTGCTTAGCTCCTTAAATATGTAGGGCTACAGATTCTAAATCCAAACTGCATACAACACCCTTTGGGACGTGAGGTTGGTCAAATTCAGGCACTTCAAAACTCTGAAGCCACTTGAGGTTTCTGCTTTGTCTTATCTGTGTAACTCAGACCTTTGGAGATCAGCCTGATTTAGCTGGGGTATTTTGAGAATATATGCTAATTAGGAAAAAAAGCAGCTGGAAATGGTCAGAAAACTTCTGATTTTTTTTCTTTGTTTTTAATTTTAGTCAAATAAAATATCCTCCCTTCGCAGAGGATGCCCAAAGCTGATGTCATGACTGATGCTGATCTGAGGTTAAGTCTACACTTTCCCAGTGGAGACCAGGAACCTCCACTTAAGTCATCACCTTGTTCATTTAGGGAAAAAGGGGAAGAAAAGTCCCCCCTTTTTTTTTTTCCTGTGCACTTTTCATCTTTAATGGTGGAGAGAACCAATCAGAATTTATGCTGCTCTTATCTCTCTGTTCTCCGTGGAACACACCCCATGTGAGATCCACAGGTGGTTTTGGTGACTGTGGCAGCGTAGTAGACTCGAGCCTGTTGCAGCCTGGTCCACGAGCTATGATGCTGAGCAAGTCTTGTAGCAGCATGGATCCGACTCAGGACTGCGGCTCCATCCCTGCCAACACGTTACATCACGTTAAGCACACTGTACGAGCATTTGGTTGCCAGTTCAGAGGCTGTAACAATATGTCTTTATTTCAGGGGTATTTTTTTTCACAGCTCAGTAAAGCTATTACAGTAGAATATGGAAGAAAAAAGAAAACATGGAGAATTTTCAAGATTTTATTGCCTTTTTTATGTGTCCCCCCTGTTAAGTAGATATTGCTATCAGTGCAGTCAATCTAATTTTGCTATTGGATAACCGCATCACGGCCAAATAAAAGCATTTTATATTAGCAGTTTTTGGATAGGATTATGCTGTCATAAACAGGCTCAGCAGGAGTTTCAACCAGGGCTTGATGTGCAGTAATATGCCTGAAATGTCTACTTTTGGTTTCCTTACATGGGATGATGGTCCCAGCTTCTGTGGATCTGGCAGATCAGCTGACAGCAACTACATCTTCCCTACTTTATATTCTGCTTTTCAACTTGCTCATCACTAACCTTAGATACAAAATAGAGGGCTGGACAGAATCGCTCAGATAGGCCAGGTAACATCTGTAAACAGTTATATATGGACTGAAAACTGCCCCAAACACTGGAACTCAGTTTGCATGGAACTCAATTAACTTTATTACTGAGCGTAATGCAAATTTAAGAGCGATATTATGCCAAAATCCTTATATTTAAAGAAAACAACAAATGAATATCCCTCCACGTTTTATTATTATCTTAAGTCATTAACACTGGAAAAGGGAGGATTGTTTTGTTACCATGCTGGCCATCTTTCCCTGCTGGTACCACGTCCTTACCCTCCTCCTGCAAAAAGGAGGAGAACTGGAGTCACCCAACTTTGCCTCCCGGACCACATGGGATTGTGCCACTCCCCACTGAAGACTTTGGGAACATCTGCAGGCATCTGGTAGATGTACCTGGTCTGTCTATCCACTCTAATCTGTCACTAGGCATTTCAGATCCTTTTTTTTAAAAAAAACCCTGTAAAAGATTTGCAAAATTAAAAGGGGAATGGAGTTTCGAAAGGGGCAGATGCCCACTGCTCTTACCTCCTGCTGGCAGCAGAGTTGGCAGGGGAAGGGTTAAACTGAAGTCCTAAAGGCCTTTTAAAACCTCCTGCTTGAGTTTGCCGTGTTGCTGTTGTCGTTTGGGGTGAAATGGTCCTCTGGATGTCTGCAGGAGCTTTGCTTTTAACGGCAGTTATAGCCTAAGAGCTGGGATTTTTTCCAAGGCGTTTCACACTTTCTTTTGAGGTTGGGGCCAAAGTTTAGATGTTTCAATACCCAGTGTACAGGCCCCCAGCCCCTTCCCTGGAGCTGGCCTGCAGACCACTAATTCAATAGGAGACATGGCCTAGGTAATCCATGTTAATGATGTGCCTATTTAAACCATGTTGCCTGATAGGAGATGTCTGGTATCTATTAACCCGAATACCAATTACACTCAGAAGATGGGGAAAAGGCTACTTTTCAAGAACACAGACTATAAAAGATGCACAGAAATAAATCCATTAGTGTAATTTTCTTCGTGCCGGTTTCCAAAGTGGAAAAACTGGACTATACTTGGCAAATCTTGGGCACTGGACATTAAAGATTGGCTACTGTAAACAAGGTAATAGAAGCTATGTCATCCCTCCCCGTGTGCAGCCCTTTATTTATGTTTCCTGGGAAAAGAGGTCTCTCGTTCTTGCCATGGATAAAAGGCTCATTTTGAAAAAGCCAAGGGGCCAGGTCCTCGGGAAGGTGGAGAGTGGAATAGTCTTGTAGACCTTCCTGGAGCGAGATCATCTGGTCTCAGCAGAAGCTGTGCCCACTTATCTATGACACGGTCTATGGAGAAGGTGGGAAAAAAGGGGGTTTTACTGCTAAGCCTTTTACATCTGTTTTGTTTACTTGGAAAGTTTGTTATTCCTTTTCTGGCTAAACTAATCAGACTTGGAGAGATGGCCTTGAGCACACACAAAGCTCCTGCAGCCAGCAGCAAGCCATAATCAGTAGGAGGCTTCATAGTGTTGTGGTCAGGGATTTAAATATTCCCTTTCCTTGGAATGCAGCTTCCCTGTTTCCTCTGAGAGCAATGTTTGCTCCTGGCCCCCACCCGCTCTCTTCTGGCACTGCTGAGATATGAAGCACTTTGATGACTCTTATAGAAGAAAACAAGGGGCCTGCCCTGTAGGGTTGAGGTCTATTATTTTGCTTGAAGAAGGGGAAATTTGGAAGTGACACGCTATTATTTTAATTTGGCTATATTTAAACCCTCAGATTCTCCCCAGATTGTTACCCAGTGTATGTTAGCAGGTTGCTATGGGCTTCAGAGTGGCGATGTTGACGTACACCTTCTGAGAAACTGGATTTGGTTTTATTGAGAATTCCCATTTTTGCATGACTTCAGCTGTAATGTTCTGCGATCAGTGTTCATTGGCCTGGTACGACGGAACGTCAGATACGCTAAAGCAAGGCTGGATCCTGCAATAGTAAAATTGATCTGGGTCACTGGGAAGAAGAAAGAGGCTGATGACTTGGGGGGGGGGAATCTTTTTTCAAGTAAGAGTTGTCTCAATAGCAATGAAAAGACCTGAATTGAGCTCCCCTTTCCTTTTTTTTTTCCTTTTCCCATCAGTAGAGGCATATTTCATGAAGTCCCCATTGAGGTTAGATACGCTGAGCCTATTTGCATACTTGGAAGAGGTCCCCTTATAGAAGAGTACAGTGAATACCTCTGGCATTTCATATTTAAGTTCCAAATATAAATGCAGTCTAAAAGGAGTTTGTCTGTGAAACTATCTTAACCGCTTGCTTCTCTCACTAACTAGACTTCTTAATGGAGTGATTTTCTATGCCAGGGAAGTTCTGATTATAATACAGGCATAAATGTGCATGTTGTGCACCCTTGTTAATTGAAAGGCTGAATATTTAATGTGCTGAGGGTGCGCATCTATTTACTGAGTGCACAAGGAAGGCTGCGAACCCCGAGCACAAATATCCCATAGATGTGTGGGCCAAGAGCTGCATTTGCACTGCTTTGGGTAAAGACAAGAACTTCTGGACTACTAGGGCAATTTGGCATATCGGCCTGGCGCAGAGCAGTGTGTGATTAAAAAACAATTCCACAGTGTGGATCCATTTGAATACCAAGTTATTTTATAAAGCCTTCACTGTGTGTTTTGAATGCACATTTGCTGTTATGAATAACAGGAATTGTTTGGCTTGGCCTGCCTTTGTGCCGATGCCAGCTGGCATGTAGCAAAGCTGTGACACATGACACTACAGCTGTGTCCACATGTTTCTGCCTTGCAGTATCCACTTATATAATTTACTTTTTTGATCCGCAGTCGAACTATTCAAGTGAGTATAATTTGCTTTTTTGATCCAGAGTTGAACTATTTAAGTGAACTCATCGAATTACACATACCAGCCACTTCTGTGAGAATACTTATTTTGTCATTGTCAGAAAAGTATATTCATTATTAGTCACTTGTGGCAACACAGCAACTTTATTAAACCCATTCCAGTAAAAAATACATCCCTAATTGAACTTGAGTATTTATTCCACTTGATACGCACAATTGCAAGACAATAGCTCAGTATTTAATCAAATGAGCCATTAAAAGAGTAACTAATGATGAACTTATTGTAACTGAGAGGACCAGACAATGATGCTGCTTATGTTTTTCTGTACATCATTGGAATGTTCTTATTTGCCATCATGGTTGGATTTGAGATTGGGAAACATTAGCCTGTTACCTCCAAATTAGTAAGATATTTTTCAGCCTGTTACAGGAACTCTTCTTATGCAATAGTGTATTTAACATTGGTAAACTTGCAAAAATAGAGCTGAAATTGAACTTAACCTGGACTGAACATAGTATGCTAAAACTCTTACTGAAGAGCACACTCTAGCTCAATTCCAGTTATCCAAAACTAAAGCAGGAAATTAAAACAAACAAACAAACAAAAAAACCGAATACAACAACTTTTTTCAGCTTGCTAGTAAAGCAGAAATAACATGGCAGTAATACAGTCAACATTTTCATGTAAGCCTATTTTATTTTATTTACCTCTTCAATCAGAGTGAAATAGGAGAGGGCACGGACTTAGCTTTTTCCTTTACGAATTTAGGAAATAGTACCCAAGCGTTTTATTCCCAGTGTACACTGAACTCTGCTGCAAGATGTACTGTCTTGCCTTAATTCAGTGCAGCTTTTCCAGCGTCAGGTCTTGTACAGACCAAAGTAGCTGCACATTATCTGCCGTATGGTCCTGGTAGAGCAACGCGCCGCGTTACAGAGCCAGGGTCACAAGTTCATGGCAGAAATGATTCATGTAGCCTGGAGGAGGGAGCCTAAATTCAATATGTGAGACCTGAGAGGAGAGTGGGGGGCTGATGCTGGTGGGTTCCCCCTTGCTGGCTCTTGCAGAAGGGACAGAGAAGGTGGGGAGGGGCCTGGACCACGTTCGATGACCGGTGTGCATGTGGTGACCTGAGTCATGATTTATATATATATATATATATATATATATACACACAGACACAGACATAAATGCAAGGGAAAAGCTGACCTTAGTTTGAACACAGTGCAGCGTGGTGAGAGCTGAGACACGCGTGACAACCGAATATTAAATTCTGTTAGCACTTAACGTTATTCGGCAGCAAAGAGCTTTAAAGAAACCAAAGCATTTGAGGCTTAACAACAAAAAGAGGGGAAAAAAAAAAAAAGATGAAAGTAGAACTTTAAAAATCTGAGCGTTTTCTCAAGACACTCAGTAAGTATTATGTTCTTGGTCAATAACATTGCCTTTATAATCATATTGACAACGTGTGCAGAAATGTATGTGGCATAGCAAATTGCAATTTAATGTCAAATGACAGTAAAACAGTCAGAGATCATTCAACTGAAACAAAATATCACTTTAATTAAGCATTCCACAGGATAGCTGTAACAAATACGTTATTAACACATAAAATACTCCGTTTCAGGTAAGGCTCATGATATAAGGAAGTAAATTCAGAACTGGGGCTGACAGTCCGTATTTCACTCATCCCACTGTGCTGAGGGATGGCAGCACATATAATCAGATCCAGTTGCCCTCGAAGCCAAAAGGGAGCCTTTCCATTTTAATGACTCATGAGTTACCACACGTATTGAATTTGAGGCAAGACCTGGAAGAATGTGCTCCTAGGCTTAATGACAAAGTTGCACATTGGGTTTGGTCTCTTTTTTTAGAGAGGTGAACCTCCAAATAATTTGTTCGTTTAATTTCTGGGGCTTCTCCAAGCTCTTTGAATTTCTAGTGCCTGCAGCGCGAGCCTAGAAATCCCACGGACAGGCTTTTCCATGTGGGTTTTGTGCTTCATGAGCCCAGTTAGATCTGGGGAGCAGAACCCAAGACCTTGCTTGTTTGTGAATTAGACAGCTTTGGGGGTTATGTTGCATAGATGTCCAAGTGAGAGGAGATAGTGAAAGCCAGGAAATGTGAATCTGTGTAAATGCAGAAAGGCATTTTTTTCCAAACCCTTAAAAGGTTTTTCTGATCTTTAGGATAGTTTTTGTTTCATTTTCTTGTTTCCTTCTTGTTTTCCTAAATAGGCTGATGGAATAAAGCTGAAATACAATGAAAAACTACTTGCTATTGTAATGCTATTGAGACTTTTGACGGCCATTTTCACCAGACAAACTTCAGTTGGTGTTTGGTTTCTTTTAGGATGGATAGTTGTATGAAACTTTGTATTTAAAAAAAAATCCATGTTTTACTGGGGTGTGGGAGAAGTGACTGGTATTAAGGCTCAGTAAGAGCTGGAGGAAAAATTCAGACTCTGTATCTTGTTCTTCAAGTTATAAGTTAGGGAGGAACAAGTAAACTGTATGTACAGGCTCTGAGAAACAACCTCAAAGTAATTAACTTTACATTTTTATGTATCGGACAACTCCCTTATATTCATTTATATGCAAAAAAAATTGCAATGTGGCTTGATAACTCTGCAAAAAACCATGAAACTCCATGAGTGGCCATCTCAGTAGGATGTCTTTTTCTTTCCCTGAATTTTGATTCAGCATTTAAAAAAATTAATGGGAGAGTTACATTGAGTGAAATATATACAAGCAGATGTACACGTGTGCCATTTGCAAGGGGCTTGCTCCCAACCCAGTTAAATAAATGCCGCTGCTTGTGTTTCGAATCAAGCCCTCAAGATGTTAGGTCTTTCCTTCCTTGAGCTGTGCTGTTTCTACCTGAAAGCTGTCTCTCTAAATAGCTGTGAGTGTCAAGTTTTCCTATGGAGAACAGAGTTGATGCATCTAATAAAAAACTGTGTGCCACATGGAACTGTTGCATCTTCTCTGATGAAGTGCATCAAATAAAGTGAGAATTATTGTTTTCAATATCCATTGCATGACCATACACAAATTTTCAAGTGATGAAAGCGCTGAATGGTTTTTTGCTGTGGTACTTTTGGATTCAAAGGAAAAAATATTGGCTGAACGCTCATGGAATACTGACGAAATGTTTTGTAATCTCTTGTCAATTTAGGAAACCTTTGTGAAGTGGAAAAGTTCTTCATCACCCTTACTCTCTGGGTCTTGGTCCTCCCAGATCATGGATAGTCTGGCCTAGCAAGAGTCGTTTTATGTAACTGTGAGGAGTTGTAAGGGAGTTGATATGTGTGTACTCCATGGTGAGAAAAGTTGGGGTGAACTACGGGAGAGGAATACATGAGCAGAATATTCCTTTAGCCTACTGTAAGCTGTGGAGCTTTTCTTAGTTTTACTTCTTATACTAGAAATTAGTAAAAAAATGTCTTAGGCATTTCTACATCTTGTGGAACTGCTTTTTCAACTTTTCCTTAATTTACTAATTGTCTTCACTCTTGGTGAAAACACCTTCTTTATCCATTGACAGCATCTGATTAGGTGAATTTGTTTTTCAAGTAAGGAGTTATGGATGCTGATTTTATTTTTTATTTTATTTTTATTCTCCCCTGACCCCCCTTAACAGGAACTTAAATCTACGGTTCCCTTTTTAATCAAAGTCATCTTGTGGTACTGCAGTCTTAAACTCTTCTGTCGCTTTTCTTACTATAAAGTGACAGGCAAACAAGTTAGAAGGGTTTGGGGAACTTTGCAATATTTGGGGAACCAACCATAACTTGTAGTCGTCTGACTTCATATATGCCAGATATGTCCTATTAATTTGGAAAGTGACATTTCTTGCTGACAGAGTTTGAATTATGAAAAAACTAAGGCTTGGAAGGTATAAAAAATGGAGAGCTTGTGAAGTTGTTGGTCATCCATTAACTAGTCAGAGAATCGGAGACTGGGTCAGGTTGGAAGGGAGCCCAGTGGGTCATCTGGCACAGCCTCCTGCTCAAGCTGGGTTGTCCCAGAGCACATGGCACAGGATTGTGTCCTGATGGTTCTGGAATATCTCCAGAGAGGGAGACTCCACAGCCTCTCTGGACATCTCTTCCTGTGTGTGGTCACTGCATAATTAAGAAGCTCTTCCGCATATTCAGGTGGGACTTACTGGGCATCAGTTTCTGCCCGTTGCCTCTTGTCCTGTTGCTTGACACCACGGACAAGAGCCTGGCTCTGTCAGCTATTAGTATCTCTGGGAAATGTGAACATTTCCTTTCTCCTCTTCTGCCCAAGAGTCATGTGAAGAGCTTATGTAAGTGTGTTTTTGTGTCCTTGCAAGCCTTAGTTTCTGGTGTGATGGCAATAAGATACACAATGATAGACTTAACAGTCATACAATTTTGACAGGAGTGACCAGAACGTCAAATACAAGTTACTTCTAATGTAGCTGGAGCTTGGAAGATGCTCCACAATAACTTTAGGAGAGACAAAGTTGTCCAATGATAACAACGGGTGGAAATGTTTCTTTTAAAATCTAGAATAGGCATGAAAAGGGAAAATTAGTCACTGATGATTGGTGTCGACTCCCATGACCAAGGTGCTAGACTTGAATTTAAAACAGTCTTGTGGGGCAGCATCTTGATCTCTCTCACAAGATTAGCAAATTTAGTCAAATGCTGGACAGTGAAGAAATGGCATGTTTTACCTTTGCTTTCTGAGAACCAAGAAACAGCAACCTAAGTGCTTTGGGACAAGCTATTTGAAAAATGATTAATGTTTACAAAATTAACATAAAGAAAAACAGGCCTTCTACCTGGATTTTTTTTTTGGTTGGTTTGTTTGTTTGGGGGTGTTTTTTGTGGGTTTTTTTTTGTTGTTGTTGTTGGTTGGTTTGGTTTGTCCTTTTTTTTAACAGATCTGCATTTCAAACTATTAGCATTTAATAAAAAATCTAACATTAAAAAGAAAAAAACCAAAAGCTAGTCTATTTTCTCTCCAAAAGCCAAACAGAAGCTTTTGACAGAAGCATTTCAATCAGCTCTAAGGAAAGTTTTCAAAAGTATTTGTTGACTCACTGAGAAATCTCTCTGGACAGATTTGTTTGAAGGTATTGCAATTGATAGTTTAGGTGAGTGCTAAACAACTGTGGCTTTCCATTTTTCTAAACAAGTATGATACAATGTGTTTTCCAATTATGTTCCTAGTTGCAGTGGTTACCATTTTAGAAGAACCATCTGCCAGCTGTTACCATAGTGTGGTATCTGAGGTCCCACACTTATTTCCTATTCTGAGCACAGAGCAGACTACGCTATCTCTTACAGAACTTGGAGGCAAACGTTGATTAATGTTGACTTTTTAATGGTAACCACTGTGATTTTTTTTTATTCCTATAATTCATGGTATTATGCATAATAATAATAATGTGAATATCACTGAATTATTTATAAACTTATGTTGGTAAATAATAATGAGGTAATAACAGTGAATTATTTCTATATTTGCACCAGTAAATAATGAAGAAGAGAAATCATTTACGGGAGGCTCAGTCTCTTACTAGCCTACACCAATTAAAAGATGTTTGCAAATGCATTTTCATGCCAAAAGAAGGAGCTGCCTTGGGGAGGTTTTAGATTTCAGAAAACATTTAGAGGTTATAATGTTCAAGCAAAGCCCCAGTGTGATGGCGTAGCTGCAATCACTGCCACCCTGTTTGGATAAATAAATGGAAGTGAAAGAGAGGAACTGCATTTACTGATACTTTGCATTGCTGAGACTCCTGCCAGGACACGCAGTTTGGGTTTCCATTTTTGAGGATGTTCAGAATGCAGCAAATAGCTTTAGGAAACCCCTGAAGGTGATAGAGAAGAGGAACCTCCTCTACTCAGTGTTGCAGAAAAGAAGACTGAAAGGTGGCTTGACTTGAAGAAGCTCTCACGGGAAGAAAGTACCAAGCAATACAAAATTGTTTAATTTGGTGGATAAATGATACAAAACAAAACCAGCATCAGGAAGCTGAAATGAGACAAGGGTAAATGGAAAATGTAGGTGCTCCTGGAATAAGTAACTACTCAAGTAAACTGCCAGTATAGGAGGTAGATTTTTGCTTCTTCAAATTGAGACAGAAGGCTGTTTGCTAGAAAATAGTTTTCTATACTAGAAGCACAGTGGGTAAATAAAAAGCCAGTAAACTCACCTGCTTGGAGTTTTCCACACAGAAAAGGCTCAGCTACATATGCCTAAATTAGCAGTGGGTAAACTCTGATTTTGGCTGAACAAAATTAGCAGAGTTTACTACAAGGGTAACTTCATTCGTGGCATTCGTAGCCTGTGATAAACAGTTCAGCCTGGATAAAGTTGTTTCCCCCAAACTCAGATTGCATGGAGCTGTTACATGCAAGCAGCGTAAGTTGTGGGAGGTGTGGAACGTGGGATGGAGACAAGGAGGGTCTGGGATCCATTTCCAGCCCTGCCACCAACGGGCTGTCTTGAGGCTATTCTTCAGCTGTCAGATCCCTGCTTTCCCACTTATAAAATTGGCATAGCAGTATTTACCTCGTTAAGGAAGCATGTCATGATCCTCAGCTAAAGATTTTAAGGGCTGTTACTATTTATTGTTGTCTTGTGTTTTTGACTGTATTAGCTCAGAGTTATTTCTTGGCACCTCTGCAAATACTCCTGGCTTCTGTTCAGAAAGACTGCACAAGGTTGCGGATGGGAGCTGATTTTCTTAGTTTCTAGTTCAAAAGAGGGAAGGGCCCCCTTTTGGATCAGAGAAGAAGGTGAAAAATGGGCATGTCCTGCTGTGGAACTCTTGGATATGGGGGGACAGTGAAAGTTGTGCAACGGGCATCTCCTGATAAGAAGAAACACTGAGGAATTGCTTCTTTTGCTTTTATAACTCAGTTCTCAGAGAAATCTCTTCCTTTAAAGCTGTTGTCTTTCTTAAAATATGAATGAGATTGCTTCCTGTAACCACGGGAGATGCATTAGGCAGGAATGTCTGCTGGGGTAGGACATGAGTGGGTCAGAAGAAAGTGGTGATTGTTTGGCCACCTGCCTGATTCAAGGTGCTCAGCTGAAACATACCTTCCCTCCATGGGTGGCCTTTTTCCAAAAGCATTTAAATGACTCAGAAGCACAAACCCCACTGACTTCCAGCCTTGTGCAAAGCACTGCTGCAGGACGTGGGTTCTCATCCTTCTCCTGTTACCTAAGGCAGGTTCAGCCAACTGGGCTCAGTTCAGCCGGGGACCCAGCAGACATAACATCAGCAGGGACATCTTCTGTGCCACGTGTCCCAGCACGTCAGCTTAAAACACTGCCTGTGTGATGAAGAGTAATGCAGAAACCCAACTAGTCCTTGCACAGCTGCTGTGCCCGAAAAAAGCAGGTGAAGCTGTTGTCTGAACACTGCCAGCTGCATTTGAACTCTGTTATTGGAGTGAGGGTATTTTTGAAGAGAGAAAAATGAAACCAAACCAACCAACAAACAAAAAAAACCCCAAACCAAAACAAACAAAAAAAAAAAACAAAATGAAGCAAGTCCTTTTTTGGAGCAACACTGGAGAAGCCAAGCTCCAGCTCTGAAAATTTTTTCCCCACAGCAGCTCGCGTTAGCCAAGTCGTAATCCGTGTGAAAACCTAGGCAAGTTAAATGGTAACAGAGCCATTGAGCACGGGTAGGACAAGGCCTTTGGAGAATCCCATGGGATTTTGTACCTGCAGAGCTTGCGACCTTTTATCTTTCATTAGCAAACATTGTGCGTTATTGGACAGTACCTTGTGCAGTTACTTACAGGAACATTTAATCAAATAATCTTCTCCCAGGCGGCTCAGCCCACTGCAGTTTTATAGTTACCTACTTCAGCTGGAACAGTTCCTTTCAGCTGTAAAAGCAAATATGCAACATGGAAAAAAGTCTTGTTTTATCAAAACAGACAGAACTATTCCAGCTGCTGATATTAAGGTAAAAATAGCAAGGTTAAATGTTAAACAACCTCTGAGTGGACTTTTATAACTACAAAGAAAGCCAGACCAGTTGCTCTGAAAGCACTTTCCATTAAAAAAAAAATAAAAAAAAAAATCTTGTTTTACTTCTCGAAAGAAAATTTATTTTACCCCGTTGCTGATGATTAAATACAGTGGAAAGTAGTTCCCTTGATAACAAATATATCAGCAACGTGTGGTGCTTCCTGCCCCAGCATCTTGTAACTCACAGAAGTTTCCATGGCCAGATTTGAATACTCAAAGTGCTAATAATGTCTGCTAGTCGGCCTTCCTACTGCTCAGAAAATTTCACTCCTGTGGCTTTTTGGCTTGTTTTGAGAAATCACTGTAGAGGTTAGTGAACTTTTCAATGTGTTGGTATTTAAACTGTGGTCAGACAGTGAAAGGAAAAAAAAAAAAGGGAAAGGAAGAAAGGAAAAAAAATAGAGAAGAGAAGAAAAAAGTTCATGAAAAGAAATTCCCCCTTAATAATTGTTTATATGACCATTTGCATGGGAATTGAACTGATAGTGAAACCTCCACGTTAAAATGGAATTCCTCTGATTCTTAACATATCTTGAAAAATATAGTGCATTAAATGAAAAGATGCTTAAAACAATGCTGGGGTTTTGTTCCAAAGAAACATTTGGGCACTTTCACTGGGAAAGGAGGTTAAAAGGTTGTCAATGCTTTCTCCAGGGGCTCTGTCTGACAGTGAACATGTGTTTCCTCCCTTTAATCGGCTCGCCAGTAGCCAGAAAGCTGCTTGTTTTCTGCAGAGGTTGTCAAAAATGATTTCAGTCTGGAGACGATGAATGATAAAAGAGGTTTTCAAACACAGTTTTGCACTGTAGCATTTGCAGTCCCAGAGAGGATGGATTGTATTACAATCTCGGTGCAAAGGGCCATGTTCCCGTAGCAAGAAAACAGTGCCTCGTTCAACCTGTTTGATGCTCCCACTTACCTTTCAAACTTCAAAAATAGAAGCTGGACCTCATCTAAAGGAAAAAGAGAAAAAATATCATCTAAAGAGCGTGTTCCTTCTCTCTGGGAAATTAAATGGTTTATGCATTTAGTAAAATTTCTATTTCCCTCTTGCCTTCTGTGAAAGTCACATTTCCTTGAGGAGTTTATAGAGTGCTGCTTCTTCTCCTGGATATTTTTTATAGGCTACAGATTTGTTCCCTCTGAAGTTAACAATAAAACTTTCTCCATGCAAACTGGGCCTATAGTCAAGAGGTCTGATGTCATAAAATAGCAATTTACCTTAGTTTCTGCTGAAATGACTCTTTCAAACAGAACTCAGCTTCTTCCTGAGATAAGTACCTGTGTGTATGCAGAAACCCAATTCTTTATATTTGGGTAAGACTTTGAAAACTAGGTTAGTAATGACAGCAAAAAAGATTTCACCTGCAGAGATTATTGCCAAATACAGAACCCAACGGGGGATTCATGAAGCCGGCTGGACCCCGGTACCATTTCCGCTGGTGATATTGTTAACTCTACAGGCTCAGGAATTCCATACATCAGATACTATTTTTAAAAACACAAGTGTAATAACATCAGCAGTAAGCCTTGCCCGTGACAGATGATTTTATTCCTGAACCCCTGCAGCCTGTACCCAATGCCTGTGTGAAGATTAGTTGCCTTCTCTCCCGAGCCTGTTGATTAACGTGATGCTGCTGGATGTTTTGCCGTCATATAAGCTGCTTTTTTAGGAAAAATTCTTTCTCCCCAAACTCCAAATCAGTTCATTATTTTGTCCCACACCACCAGCAAACTGATTCCTCACAGCTCTCCCATTCCCACTGCCAAGTGATCTCTGTCACTTTTCTCTTCAGGTGAATTCTGCCACAAAATCCTACTCCTGCCCGACCTTCCCGTCAACTCCACCCATCTTTTTTTTTGTTTGTTTTCTATTCTTCCTTGGTTTCTTCACCACCATCAGTCAGGAGAGAGTGCAGACAGGAGTCCCCTGCAAGCACTGTTCATCCTCCAATGCCACAGCTCGGTATTTTTAGGAGGGAAGCTCTCAGGAGTCATCTTTGCCAGCCAACTCTGCGTTCACCCCATGAGTTTGGCAGGCAGTGGGGGTTGTCCTCTCTCCAGGCTGGTGTTGGTTGCTGCTGGATTCATCTATCCCAGCTGGAGCTACCTCCAGCTTCGCCAAAACTTGGGTGGAAAAAGAGCTGACTGTGCAGTAGGAGCAGGAACCACTTGCAGGGGATAACTGAGCTCAGCAAATGCCCCCGAGTAAGTACCGTGCAATGCGGGTCAGATGTATGGAAGGAAAACAAATTTTAGACATACTGAATATATTTGGTTGCTCGATGACGCTTTCCGTGTTTTTCTATTCTTTTCCTTTTCTTTGGCTTCTTAACTAAAAGAAAGGAGCCCGGCAGAGTTTCTATCATGAGTTCTAGCAATTCTTTCAGTTCCATTGAGCTGCTGCTAACAGGAACTTCCTGTTTAGTTGCTACATTTAAAAGCATGTATATAAACAAGAGAGTCATAGAAATTACTAAATGCTAAGCACAGAAGGTTTTTATTATCATCTTTTGAGTCTTGTATGTGGGGAAGACTTCATTCCTTCTTTTTTCTTTTTCTTTCTCTTTTTTTTTTTTTTTCCTGGGTACAACTAAATTCCAAAACATTTCTAGAGTGGTAACTTTTATTCCGGTCTTTATTATTTTTGACAATATTTTAAACAGTTGGAGTTGAATTTTCTACCAAGAAAGGCAGGCTCTCAGATGGCAACTGTATTTTGTAGAACCAAAAAATTGAATGTATATTCAAAGCATGCTTGGGAAACTTGAACACAGAACTGGAAAATGTCTTTTTTCACCTGAATGTGATTACCATTCAAGCTGTGTAATGTCGTCACTGGTTTTGCTGTGGATATGGTCAGCTTGGAAATCTCCATTGGTGCCAAAAAAACTTATAACAGGTGCATGGAGAATTTGCCAGTGTGCTCTGAAGAACCTGTGCAAAACAAGGAATAGTGCATGTGTCTGGAAAGTCCCCATCTGGCCCAGCAGCATCTATGTCACGTTGCTCTGGACTCGTTCTTGGGCAGCACTTTGAATATTTAAAACACTGTCTGAACACAAAGTTTCACTTTGACCACGGTGTTCTCCAAACTTTCCCCATCCAAACTGAAGCGCTAGGGAGAGACAGGGCGAAGGCAGCATATCCTGCCAGGGGAAGGTTCAACTCCTCCTCTTCCTCGCGCCGAAATATTTGGTTAATGTCATAGATTTGGCTAAGTGGATTCAATCAACTGTTTTCACTCTATTATAGTTCATAATCCCTATTCAAGATGAAGTGCACTGCAGCCTAATGAATGTGGTAATGGAATCCTTGTGTATGTTTTTCCACAGCGGGGTGCAGATTAGCATAAGTGTCATATTCTGTTGGCATGCCTGCTATTATATCTGAGGCGTTGCACACACTGGGAATTTTTCAACTGGATAGTAATAAGATGAATATGGTATGCACATAGAACACACGGGTTTTAGAAAGTGATCTATAATAAATCTCACCTGGAGGAGCATTATGATAGATTAACTTTGCATTTTGGCTTAAAAACACAGTATTTAAGCCAAGCGAGTGGTAACACGAGTACAAAAGAATTAGATTAAATTTCATGCACAGTTTTAAAGAATGTTGTCATTTAGGGCAGCAGCGTGCTAAGAGTGCTCTGTAGGTCTTAGGGTTTCCTATTTTCATATGTTGAGGCTCAGAAGCCCAGCTCAGATGTGCCCCTTGCTCAGAGCTGGTTGTTACAGCTCCAAGAGTTGGCACACAGGTAGAGGAAAGCTCCTGGATTGTAGAAGATCACCATGTATGCGCCTCCTCAGGCTGTTGCTGTCAGTCTGTGCAAGATGAAAAGGAAAACCCAGCCATCTTTATTTCAAGAACACTTAGGTTTTACCTGCTGAACTGGCTCTTTTTCTCACAGGCTGATCTCACTAGGATGCAGCAGGAGCTCATGCTCAAAGAGAAATCCTTTCCAAAACAAAGAGTGAAGTGCTCACCATAAAGCGGTGTGTAGCACAGTCTATATTTGACCTCCAAAATTAATTTTGTTCCAAATTGGAGAACACATTTTTAATTATTTAGGACATTCTAGCTTTCCTCTGGTTAAAGAAACTCTTGATGAATCTCCTTGCACATCACCTAGGAGAGACAGCGCAGCTCATGATTAGTCCCAGAATTTATTACTTGATTATTGAAAGTGCAGGCCTGACAAATTCATACCACTTAAGAAGTGGTTTAGTGTGACTAATCAAAGAGGTTTTCCTGGCACACGGGAGGTATCAATATATATAGACTAGCGTAGAAAGGCGTATCTTTATGCTTTTAAGCATGGTGGCATGGTAACAGCTTAAACATATTAATCAGCCCAAGGTAAGTGCTGCTTCTGTATCATATTTTAATCTGATTCTTTCTACAGTGCTAGAGAAATTGTATCTGTGGCTGCATTAACATATGGAAGAGAAATTGTTTGCCAAGTGAACGAGACAATCAGACCAGTCATTCAGCCCTCAGAATTAACCACAAATTTCGTTTACCTTTATTATCAGTACATTTCTGCACAATCACAAGTCAGACTGTTTGAACTTTACTGAGAAAGCAGTGAGCCATCAAAGGGGGTTAATGTTTGTTTGTTTGGTATTTAGTCTGGAGGAGCTTTGCTTTTAAAAAAAGTCTTATTCGTGTGGGTCAGTAATCTGATATATTTTCCTTGACTTCGACTTCAGAGGGCTAGGCTGATCTGTGATACAACTGAGTTGTGTTAGTTTCTGTTGCACTCCAAAGCCTCAGTGACCTTTTCAAAACTCCAAGAAACCTGTCTCGTGCCTGTGTGCAAGAGCTGGTTTTCTAGCAACTTCACAAATCTCGATCTAAAAATTAAATAAATAAATGTATCCCGCTGCTGATTGAAAGAATGTAAATTGGAGTTTCCAGTGAAGTACAAGCACCCTTTACAATCACATCACCCTTTTCCTTCAACATGGTCTAGAGAGACTGGGTGGCAAATGTATTTAAGATTCTGAGGAAAAGGGCTGTTAAGTCAACCTCGGTAATTTAACTGAAACACTATACGTGTAAATCCATCACAAATCCCTGGCCTTTTACAACTCGTGTCCCAATGGAAATCAGATCACAGAACTGTTTACAAGAGACTACGAGTCATTTGGATAAAAAGCCAGGACAGCAGGCCCTGTTTTATTTGAAATTTTAGTAACCCAGGCCTAAATAAATAATCTAGAAGTGAAATAATAAAGATTAGGTAATTATTATGAGGTGATTATACTTAGGATATTTTCTGTTTAGTGGAGAAGAACAATTTCACTGTAAAGGTCAATGCTTTGCCTTTTTACAATCAATTGTAATCTTCAGTTTAGAGATAACGCTCCTGTTACAAAAAAAAAAAAAAAAAAAAGTGCATATATCTCTTTTACCCTGAGCTTTCAATGTCCTGATTAGTAATTTTTAAAACCACTGGAAGTAGTACCATAAAAATATTTTACAACATTATTTAATGTATGAGCTAATCCCCAGCTAATGGTCAATTTTTGCCATTTTTTTTAAGTGGGGAGAAGAGGGGAGGGTGAGGAACCTGCTTCTGTTCAGCCCAATGCCCCATCAGTGCAGGAACAAAAGGGAATTGCTTCAAGTTGTAGTGCTCTGAATAACCTCGGTATCACAAATACTACATTTTCATCAGCACTTCAATCTTCCCTAAATAATATTTTATGATTATATGCTTGGAAATAGTCGTATTTAAACTCATGCAAATTTGGGTGACGGGGATTTGCTTCTACCCCAAAATCACTTTGAAATAGTTACTGTCATCAGAAGTGGGCGCACTGTTAACTGGAAGAATTTAAGTTCTTTCCTCAGGAAATCATTATTTTATAATTAATACTTGTAAAAAGAGAGGAGGCCTGCCTCTGTGCCTACTACCACAGGAAGCTCTTGGATTGCTCTGAGTGAAATTGTCTTTGATGCTTCTTGTAGTGGAGGCTGCCCTGTCCTGCACTGTCCCCATCCCACATGTCCCCTCCCAGCTGCAGCTCTCCTGAGAGTCCTTTCCACGGTAGAAGCCTCAAGGAAAGAAATAAGTGAAATCCACACCCCATACTTCTCTTGGAGGTAAAATTATAGCTCAGCCTGGTCAGTTATGGGAACAGCTGCTGACAGGCAGTGGTTTTGTGTCTCCACTGGTGGAACTGTCTGGTGGCTGGTTAAGCTCCTGACATGAAGCCCTTTCTATGCACCAGCCTGCACACAGGTACGATAACCTTGACCGCTTTGTCTGCCTTGGAGGTTCAAATCCGTTTCTCATCCCTGGTGTAGGTTTTTGGTGTCTGCCCTTGGCATGTGATATTTCTGAGGTGTTTTATCCTTGAAAAAGTAGAAATAACGTTCTTGCCTGGGGATGCCCCAAGCCATAAGTTGTTAGTATTGGTAATGTCCTTAGAAATCCTTGCAGAGAGGAGGCTGTGTAACTGGGTCTGTGATTTGGAAAAGAGAAAATAAGGGTATGTGTGAGATTGTACCTCTCAGGTAGGAGCATGGAGATAAAGGGCATTTGCTGCTCTCTGGGGTGGTCAAGTGATAGTGTGGACCCCAACCGATACCTCCAATGAACACCACAAAGGCCACAAAGCTGTAATATTTATGTTCTGGTTTAGTGCATTTATTTTGTTATGTATTTTTCATGCAGTGAGAAGGAAGCTCACTGCAATGAGTTTCCTCAGTGTGCGAACACAATGGATGTACAGGGAAATGCTTGTTTTCCTCATGCAGAAAAGGACTGAAATGCCATATTGGGGTTTTTGTAAGTGGTAGTTGTTTAGTACGTTGCAATTAAAGGACAGATGCAAACTGAGGAAGTGGGGAAGTCAGTGTCCTCTGCTGCTGTCTCATGAAGCCAATACCTGCTGTGATTTTCCAGAGGGACAACAGAGCACTCTGTCCCACCATGTCTTCATAAGCTGAGCGTGTGTACCTACAAACATCAGGGAAAATGTGTCTATACAAATGTGTAGCTCTTCAGTGGCTGAGTCAGCAGTATTGTGAGCTGATGTTAACGATGCAGAGTTGTATGTGCAGAGTTGAAGCTGTTTCCTAAAGAATACTGCTCCAAACGCTGTTATTCTCCCATTGTTCCTCACTCCAGTGGAAAAAAAAATCCTGATTTTGGTGAAAATCCTCCAATGTTTATCCTGCAGAAAACAGCTGTTTCTCTCCTTGCTCAGGCTTGTCTTCCACTGCTTGATCAAGAATAGCCCAAGCCTGAAGGCACTTGCTACTTATAGGAAAATCAAGATCTCCCAGGTAGGAGCAGAATGAGAACTAAGTTATGTTGTTTATCAACTCCCCTTTTTACATCCAATTTGCAACCTGCAGATCTGTGTGGTGAATGAAACTCAGCTGTATCAATGGTTCAGGGTAAAAGGGTCATAAATGCCACCAAAATCTTGTCAGAATATTGTGTCAGGGAAATCACCCAGTTGCTGCTCCATGTGCTCTCCTTCCACTAACCTCCTGGCCTGGACCACTATAATTATTACAGCTTGAATTATCCAGAAGGGGATGGTCCCTTGATGGAAGCAGGGAAGTGAGTGTCAATCCTAATCAGATCCTGATCCTGGGGACCCGACACTCCTCTCATTTCCAGTCCCGTTACAAACAAAACTGCCTGGATGAAGCAGGATTTGGTCTGATTTGCACCGTGAGGAGACTGGGGATCAAGTCTGTAGCATTTTTGCAAGAGAAGCATTTGCTCTCCTGGTTGACAGTAGCAAGAGAAGCGCATTCACTACCCTCTGGAAGCAAGCTGTAAAATCTCACATGGATTTTTTGCTTCTTGTTTGTTGGATACCTCACTGCAGTAAAGCTGCCCTGGGAGCAATCTGTACCTGTGTCCTTACCCAGCTTCTTGTCCCTGGCCTCTTGGGGGACTAAATGCTGGTTTTTTAAGGAATGAAGGAAAGAACTGATGCCTTCAGGTATGAGATGCTGCACAAGAACAGCCTCAGAATCAGATGAGGTCAGCTTCCCAAATGGCTTTGCTTTTGTTTACTTTAGCATACAGGGCAGCAAAGTCACAGTGGATGCACAGAGCAAAATAGTCAATGCTGAGGATCTGCCACCTTCCCTATGCAGGCACTGTGGAAGGGCTTTCCTGGGATTAGCTCTCGTCTGGTTCCATGGACTGAGTGCCTGGAATGCATTAAATGTGTTTCTTCCAGCTTTCATTTCATCTGAACGGGTCTCCGCTTTGCACACCATGAAAACAGCTCAGAGTTTGAACCAAAGTGCTGTAGTAGTGCACGTTCCTATGTGTAGGAATGGGACAGATACATCCTTTCGCCCATCCAGTCCTGAGCGAATGGCATCAGGCAGATCCTTATTACCTGCAAGAACCTGCCTATCTCCACCCAGCCCCATCCCCTATCAGCTCAGGTATACTGTCTGTCCCTGAGCTGCAAAGCCACAGAGTCCATAATCCCTCTTTTCCCACAAGAATTTGCACATAAACGGCTAGCAGTTACAATTTAGCCTTTTCTTCTAGCATCAGCTAAATAATAGTGAAACTCTCCCTACTGTCATTGGGGTTTGCTAATTTTAGCACAGATGTGATTCTTTTTTTCTTCAGGAGAGCCATAAAACCTTCTTCCAACTTCGTGTTTTATTCCTCTTTGAAGACCAAACAAATTAGCAAAGTTGAGAACTTTATTTTCAGAGTTCATTAAGCCCTTAACAGTAAATCCTTTTCTCACATTCCAGATGTTGTGGTTTCCTTGACCTCAGTTTATATTTCCTTCTGATGTGAACAAGCCGACGTCTTATTCTGGCCTTAGCAATTTCTTCGGAGAGCTGAGCAAAGGGGGATGCAAGTAGTCTCCTGAGAGGTTTGAGGGAGAGAATAAAAAAATTGTTGTGCTGTTGTACCAGCCTGATGCTTCATCTGTATCCTTTAGACCTTGCCTTCCGCTGCTTAACGCCCTGACTTCTGCAGAGCTATTTTTACGTATTGAATGCATTTTTGCTGATTTATTTTTCATCCCCTTCCTTTTCACTTGAGTACTTTGCATTTCAGAGGTAGTGCTCACCTGCATTTGGGTATGTCGAAAGCATGGCCCTTGAATAAATTAGACGTGTTGTTTTGGCAACATGTCAAGATCTGCACAAATCCTTCTTTTCCCACTTTGATTCTGCATAGTGTTTTGGACATGCTGAAATTTAGCAGTTTGGGCAGTCCCCTGGATTTGAGAGTTGTCAGTTATGCATTACAAGCATTAATTAAACAGCCAAACACATCTATTCTCTCCCAGCCACCGGTGAATCATTTTAAACGTAGTTTGTACTTTTTCATCCTCTTCGAATGTTGGATTTTTTTTGAAGACAAGCACCTGCAAGCCTTTTAGGAGGTGTTACCCCTGCTGTTACTGACATTTTAATAAATGCAGAAATAAATGCTCCCCACCAAATTGTCTAACGTCAACACTTACCTCATTGAGAGAAGTGAGTCAGCTTGAACAGAATTTATAACATGTGCCGTACGTACCTATAGCCACCTGACGTGAAGCGCATCCAGTTTTGTATCCATTTTTCCTGTTTTCTTTGAAACCATAGTAACTATCAGGCTGCGTTCATAAATATTACAATGAATGTTTGTCTTCGCGCACTCGCACAGGGAAACATATGAAAAATGGATCAAAGACAGCAATTCATGAAGGGGTGGGGGAAAAAACCAAACTACAAACCCTTCCGTGTGGCGTATCAGTCTGCCTTCCACGCAAGCATCGGTGCTCAGTCTTGCCAATAGGTATTTTACGGTGGGGAAAGACGAATACAGTAATAGAGGGTGATGCCCTTGAACCAGGGGAGCCACGGATATTTGGTGAGTTCTTGCTTAAGAGCGCACCTCAGAGCATCACCCAATGTGACCAACAAGATACTGCTTTGTTCTCTTCAGAGAAGTGCTTTTTTTTGGGAAGAGAGAACCTTGTGCTGGCATTTCAACCAGCTGCTGGATGTTTGAGCATCCATCTGATGAAATAAGTGGGGGAAACATGGAGGGAGGAGGCGGAGATGTTTAAATGAAGCTGAACCCAACCTCTGATGTTCTGAAGCTTCCAAAGTCACAGCCAGTGCTTAACTCTTGTTGGGAGGCTTTGGCATTATTTATTTCGCCTTGGACCTGGATGTCTGCCCCAGGAAGACATTCCTCTTCTGGGGACTGTAGGGAAGCTGGAGGTATTTACACACTGAAACTGCTGTGTTTGTATGGGTAGCTGGACAAGAGCATTGTAGTATTTCAGCTTTTTTTACAGAATTCTGTATTTTTATGGTTCTTCTAGACAGAAAACCCCAACCTTAATTTTTAAGCTATCCATTTATTTTACCAGTCCTATATATTGGCAAGACAGTGTATTACCCATTTTTTGAAAGCAGCCTCATGTAAAGAAGATGTCCAGACAGGACAGTCATGGAGACATTTGGAAACTTTGTTTCGGTTTGGTGAAATCAGGTAATTCCTTGGCTAGAGAGAAGTGAACAGCAAAAGAAATTTCAGAGGTTCGAGACCTTTTTTCTGGATGATAGCAAATAGTTGAACCCCACAGCTGTGATTTCCAGGTTTGAGAAGGCACCAAAAATTGGCCAGAAACATCATGAAAGCAGGCCAGCTTTCTACTATTTCTTGTCAATGGACAAACCACAGAGGATTTATTTTTTTTTTTGGATGGAGGAGAAGCGCATAGAACTATGGTAATGTCACCTCCTCTGGTCTCTGTGTCTGACTATGAAAATTACAGAGAAAACCAAGCCTTGTGGATTTTGGCCAGGTTTAATTCAGGGCTGCATCACCTTTTCAGTTTCACCACTCTAAAGCTAGAATAATTTTGTTTTCTTTATTTAACAGACATGACTCTGGTCCCCTCTGCACCAAATCAGGCAGAAGCCTAGTGCTGCTAATACAGTCCCAGGGTAAAGTGTTTGTAAGGTATATTATGTGTCAGGGTCTAAAATCAGGAGCCACAGTCCCCAGCATCAGTGTGATAAAAACGTTGGGTTAATTTTGCTTGTCTTCTCATTTCTGACTTTCTGGATTATGCTTTGAGGCTTGCATCCAAGCCCAGAATGGATTGAAACTTTTTGGGGATGAGGGGTGGCTTGGGACTGCGAGCAACTTGCCCTCCTATGACTTGAGAACAGTTATGGAAGAGCTCTGAATAGTCGTATTCATTGCAAAGATGCTGTTGGGATATGAACTAGTAAAGCCATGGAGAACAAATAATGGTGCTAGGTTTGGAAAACCCAGATCACTCTGTAGTACATTTCCACTTCCCCTTCTGCAGGCACAGACACCTGTTTTGTGAGAAATATTGGTTTTCCCAAAAAAGCCCCGAGGTGCACCTGTGCATTGGGGTGAGGTAATGGTAGACAGACACAGGTTTCAGCTGAGACAAGGAGTGGCAAAGAAATATGTGAGTGTTTTCGAGACCCACCCAGAAATGCTGAGGGGGCAAGGTTAAGAGTGGGATGGCAACTTGGGGTGGGAGGCAGGAGAATTTGTGTGAGTGCCTGAAGCCATTTCCCTCCACCCAGGAATTCCTCATTGCTTGAGCCTGCAGCTGAGAAAAACACAGCTTTGACTAGAACTTGCAGATTTCCCTTCCTTAGAAATTGTTCTGGATGATCAGGCATTACAGATATCAGAGACAAAAGTGTGGTAGAGCTGGAGATAAAACTGCCAAATAATTTTTGGTGACTTTTTTTCTCCCAATAGATATATTCCGTGTTTGAAGTTTTTGTTATTAAGGAAGTTTGGGGGAGCTTTTTTTTTCAGCTTGGGAAGAAAAAAAAAAAAAAGTTGTTGCCTTAGAATATGTTGATTGTTCTTTCTGATTTTTTTTAAATTTTATTATTAATTATCACATTTTACTGAAGAAAAAGCAAACAAATTGAATTTCCGGAGTCTTGACAGCTAGTGCCTCTGAGCCTCTGGTGCTGCTAATGACCAGAGCTGATTCAGCCTGTGAGGAGTCCAGCCACCAAAACTAGATTCCTTTGTGCTTACCAAAATGTAGTTTAAGGGAAGAAAGTTTAAGAGTTTAGTCGCACGTCCTGAAAAATAGACATACAGTGTCAGGACATGGCTTCCTCCTTGCCATGCAATAATGTAGGGTCAGCCGAGCGGTCGGCTCTTAGGGTTTTGTGAAACCTCTGTCTCAGCTGGAGCTGGGCTTGCCCAGGAGCCGCTGGGAGAGCCAAACCTGCTGTGCTGACTGGAGGTGCCCATATGAAGTCTCTGGGTCACCCTGTTCTGCAGTTGAGCAGAGGACCCAAAAGAGCATCTGGCTCGCTGACTGTGAGCCATTCAAGGAACAGCCATTCCCTTTGGCTCTTCTTGGCAGTGGTGTAAGTAATGCCCAGGGTTAGGAGGTTTGGGTATTCCTGCGGTAGCGCTTTCCGTGTCCTGGTTGGTCCACAACTGCCTTTCCAGGAGCTTTTCATGGGCTGCAATGCCTCTGTGTTGTGTGGCATCATCTTTGGGAGCATGCAGTTGGGACAGGATGTAAACGAGGGGAACTGCTGGCATTTAGGGCCAGACTTAATCTTGCAGTTTCCCAGTGCAGGAAAGGAAATGGGAAGAAAATGAAGGAGGTTCAAAGCCTTTGAATCTGGGCTGCCCAGTGCATTGACAGCGAGTGCAATGCACGTGCAGGAGTTGCTGGTGTGCGTCAGAGAAGCAGGGTGTCTTCTGGAAGAGTGTATGGAATGTGTGAGTTTCCCACATCTACAGAGCTTCAGAGTGGGGAGTGGACTGAGCCTTAGGTGGCTTGATAAGTGTGCAGAGTGAAGGGTAGGAAAGAATGGAAAGAAAAGAGGAATCGTGTAAGAGAAGAGGCAGGTGGTTGTGTGGCAGAGGGGTTTTCCTCCTCTCGTCTCTTTGACATAATTCCTGCGTGTCCTAGAAAAGCATATGAGGTACAGTTGAAAAGAAAAGTGGAGACCAAAGGAGTATATTTTAACAGGCTAATCTTGGCATCAAGAGGTGAGAGTAAAATCAAAATCAAATGAGACCTTTTTTTTTTTTTCTTTGTGAATAAAAATATTTCTGGCTAGCTGAAATGTTTTGAAAAGGAGGATCCCAGACTTCCCTTTCTTGTCTCCATTTACTACACAACACAAGCCTGAAAATAAATTCAATTCTTCCTTTTGACTTCCCTGCATCCTTTTTTTTTTTGTGCCTCTCCCCCATTGTCTTTGGAGTTGGCTGCAGCACTCGCCTGTAGCTTCACTGACCCCATTGGAGCCTAAAGAGTTTCCCACCCACTCACCCCAGGCAATAAAGCTTTCTTTAGGTATGGGGCTTAGGACTCCCAGCTCACACGGCTGGATACATAGTATCTGGAATATTTTAAAGAGTTATCTAAACGTTCATCACTAAAAGAAACTCATCAAAGTTGCTCTTGGGCCCTTCTGTTCAAAGGGGGAAGGTGTTATCAGGATGTACAGGGGCAGTTTTGCTCGTAGGCTGGGAAGATACAATAACCTCGCTGTGAAGGTGGGGTCCACTTCATGGTGCTTGTAGCATCCAGTGACATGCCTGAGAACAAGTTTTTAGCCACAACTGGAGGAAGCAGGGAATATTCATGGAGCGTCAGATAATCCGCTGTGACATATGATCCAAAAACATAAGGCTGACGAATATTCCTGGCACCCTGTGCCAGTGCTAAGAGCAGATTATGCGTTTTTTAAATGTTTGATGTTCTTTCAACAGTTAAAAGCCATTTTGGGCCACAGATAGCTCTGAAGATATTTTAAATAATAATAATTTTTCTACCACTGGGGCTTATCAGTGCTTCGTTTTAAGAAGCAGTATCACAGAAGGCAGAGGGCTCTCTGAGGACCTAGTTCTGATCTCACTTACCCCTATTTATATCCGGAGTCACTCTGCTGAAGCAAATGGAATTTACTCCCGCATTAAGCAGGTGTAACAGAGAGCAGAATATAACAGGCCCCTCTGTTTGGTGTTTTCTGTACATCTCTCTGACAAACTCCTTTTTTTTTTTTTTTTTTTTCGGTTCATGCCGTTTCCGTGGCAAAGGGAAGCCAGAGCATTTGGGTTTTAGAGCATGGATGGGCACAACCTCCCTGCAAGGCCTGGCAGCTGGGTCAAGGAATAGCACAATAGCACTTAGGCATGAGTCTGTGGGCTCCAATATGGGAATACCGCCTGCTCAAGCAAGAAGTCCCACCAAACTCCATGGGGACTTAAGGACTGCACTTATAACAGTTTGTAGAACCAGACTTTGCATGGATTATTTTAAAAAAAATCCTATTATTATTTTTATAATATGTGTGGGCATGTAAGTGAAACCAACATGTACCAGGGTGTAAAATACTGATACTAATAACCCATAATCATCCAGCCCTGGCTTTGTATTTACCATCTTTCCGGCCTGCATTTGTTTTTAGAACCAGAATCTATATGAATAAATTTTAAAAACCCTTTTTATTATTTATTATTATTGTTGTTGTTGTTGTCATTTTAATGAAACACATATGGTAGGAGTGGTAGGAAACACTGGTGCTAATAACTCATAGCCAACCAGACCTGGATTTGTATTTACTCTTTCCAGTCCTGTGTATATATTACAAGTGATGTGGCTCAGCAGAGCTCTCTCCATCCAAGCATTTTCCCCTCTCAGGCAATTGCATTTCCCACTAAATGCTGTGCTCTGCTTTTCCTGCCCTGCTGGCAGTGCAAATGTGCCAATCTCATTCTCAAGCCATGGTTCCTGTTGTGGGATCAAATGTTAGGATTTTAAAAGCTAAAGTTTGATGTGGATGAACAACTGCCTATAAAACGCATTAAGCTCTTACCCTGTAATGTATTTAATTTCACACTGACTGATGGTATTGCCCCTGAATGGATTACGGCAGGGGGCTGCCATTGTCCTACTAAACCACACTGGTTAAATAATACTTTGGAGCCTAAAGCTGCTCTGGGAGCATTTCATATTGGCTAACATGTGAAATGAATACCTAGCTTTTCTGCGAGCACTTTGGGTTGGTTTAGGAAAAAAAAAAATTAAAAAAAATAACTACATGTTGAATTGGTTCTCAGCGCAAGGAAAATTTTGCACAGTTGTAGGATGGTGCCTTTTTCTCTGTGAAACACAGACCAGCAGCTATAAAAGGCTGTAGTTCAGAGAGGTGCAGGTGCTTCCCTTGGCTCAGCAGGCTGGGAAGGCCCCTGGAGCAGAGTAGGAACACATCACTTCTCAGGAGAGGACTCCCTAACCTCATTCCTCAAGGGTGTTTGGTGTTTGCAGTGTATTTATTTAAGCAGTGTCCCCTTGGCACCGGTGCCCAAAGGGTCAGAGACTGGAGTGCTGCTTTGAGCTCAAATACGTTAATGTCTTGGTATCATAGTTGAGGGGTATCAGCTTCCTTACTGAATTTTTTACTTAATTGTTTTTAGCTTCGGAAGGTTTCCTCTGCTAAGCAGTTCCTGCCTTCTCTGTCCCTTACACTGACGTAAATCAAGAGTTGCTCCAATGAAGTTACACCTTCTGTATGCAAATTCAGGCTCATGGACTGCACCAGTTGTTAATGCATGCTGTTCCCTGAATCCTGCCATTTTGGGAAAGCCTGTGGTTAACTCTGTGAGCAAATGCCTGCCTGTTTCACCCTGCTCCCCATTATGCAAGCCAACCTAGAATCGAGGAGTATTATTTCTCAAGCCCATGCAATTGCAAGCAAATTCCACTCCCTGATAAGTAATTTTAGAAGTATGTGCTTTATCTGCATTAAAAAAAAAAAAAAAAAAGTGTATATATAAATATATATATAAGGATAGAGATCTGTAGCATCCACAAGTATCACTCATGAATGTGTGGTTAGGGATGCGATCATCTGCAGTGTGCTGAAGCACAAGCCCTTAGCAACTTTGCTTATTGCATTGATTAGGAAAAACTAAAAGATCTTTTCTTCCTTTAAAAAGAGAAAGAACTGTGATAAGAAAAGACTAAGGATGTGGGTTTTTTTAGTTTTCTTTTTGTTGTTGTTGTTCCCCCCTTTCCCCTCCCCAGAATTCAGCAGAGCCAGGAAAGAATGCTGGAAGTCATCAGAGGCATGGCTGGGATAGAGAGTGTTAATTCTTCCATATCTAAGCCTCTTTGTCGAAATTCCCTTTGTCTCTTGCCCCAGGTCATTAAACACTAATCCCATCACTCTTCCTAATCCGCTGCAGTGGAGCCAGAGTTCAGTTTCCGAAACTGTCTTTGTTGCTTTCCTAATAGACAGCTCGCTCTGGATTTCGGTTGGTTCGGTCACATTTAGGGCTTTCCAGCGCAGTTCTTTAATGAAGTGCCATTAATGAAACTTTTCCTCCTTCATGCAGTGTGCACGGGCATCAATTGGTTTAGTGTTAAGTAGGGTAAGGTGCCTAGTCATCTTAGCAGCCTTTGCAAAATATGACTGTCAAAGGCAAAACCTAGGAAACAAGACTACTGAAGAATATAGCCAGTGAAGTACTCATTTAATTACTAAGGATTTACAAAAGACAATCTGTTCTTTGTGGCTTACAAAAGACAACAAGCTCAGAAGAGATAGTAAAAGGTTTGGAACCTATTCCGTTTGCTCCCTCCCCCTCTTCCCAACAAATCCTGGAAGAGGAAATGTGGCTGAGCATCAAAGCCTATTGTAAACTCTTTCCAACCTGCTGCAGGAACACTGGCTTTCTAAGTGGGAGGTGTTCCACTTGCTGCTAAAATAAACTTTGAGACCTCTCCTGGCCACATTATCCAAATCAATCCTTCTACAGCAGGAAATTGAGCATTGTGCTGAAAATAAAAGCTTCTTCATAACAAAAATGTTTCTGATAATGGGAGATGGTTTGTACAGTTGTGATTTGTTGTGTGGGTTTCATCTGATGTGGTGGGTGTTTTGGAAGGAGTACTTCCTAAACCGGAGAACAAATGGCAAAACTTTGCATCTTTCTTATGACAGTGATACTGAAAACCACCCATATTCAGTTCATTTGCTCCAAGTGTAAGAAGAGAAGCAAAATGCTCTTCAGGTAGAAACTCCTGAGGAAAGTTATATACATCTGGAGCAGGCCCACCTCTAGTTTAGAAATGCTGCCAGAACAATAGATTCTGTACGTAGGTTGAAGTATAACCATTACATCTGTGGAAAGCTTTCTTCTGCAGCCAGGTACAGGAGTTCCTGAGTTAATGGGAGTGTCTTTCCACCAAGTCTTGAGATCTGGATTTGAAACAACTTCCATGTTCTCAGTGGGATGGAAAGTTAAAAAAAAATAAAGACTAAGGGTGTAGGAAAACTACGGAAGCTGGCAAATCAGTTGTATATATTCTCTTTGGTAGGTGCTAACATTTTTTCCTGTGATATGGACCATCTAATTACCAGCAAACTTGTGATATGAAATAAACCACATCTTATTGTATAGCACTCTTTCCATGCCTTCTGTTTTACAATGTTCATGTGATGTATAAATGAGATCCAGGTTTGGTTATTAAACAATTTAATTGCTCTGGCAAAGTTGATATTAAAGTGCCCTGGAACAGAGGGCTCCAAAGAAGGGTATTCCATTAAAGGCTTTTTTAACAACTGGCAGGGCTGTGTTTGGTTTGTCTAAATCTTAATTTTCTCTTTCTTTTTCTTTTTTTTTTTTTTTTGTATATATATATAGCAGTTTGTTTGGGAGTTGTTTGCTTTTTTGCTTATGTTCTTGTATTCTTGGATTTTGTTATGTTTTGTTGCCAAAATGTTCTGGCAGGTGACACCCTAACTTGATCTTCTTCAAACATTTTGGTGCAATTATGTTGCCTCTGGTTGTAAGCCAGCTTGATAACTTGCTTTACTAAAAAAAAAAATTCTCTCAAATCCCCAGGGAAAATAATCAGATCCATTTACAAAGTTAATAAATCACAACAAAGTGTTTCATCTGCAAATGAAACCACAGTGTTCTCTGTAGATAAAGAAAAACAACTGCATTTTGCCACTTCATCAGGGTTTCTCCCCCCACCCACCAAATTCCAATGTGCATCTACTGTTGGCAATAAAAGTTACACTTGTATGTTGTTAAAATTCATTCATATGCTTCAGCAATTCAACTTTCCCTGTAACTGACTTGCCAAGTCTCTTACTTCAGGGAATTGGAACAGCTTTTACATGTGATGAGGAAAAATTTCCTGTACAAGTCACATTAATAATAATAATAATAATCCAGAATATATCCTAGTGCTGTTTGTAAGCAACACTGGAGCAGCATAACCCACAGCAGCATCACCAGCTGAGTACCAGCTGTCTGTGAGTCTCTGATCCTTTAAACTTAGTCCTCACTCAAGTTGATTTGCTAATGGTGACTTAGCTCCCCATGGCTACATCCTGGCAGAGCTTTTCATTTAATCCTTCCCTTCCTTTCCATTTCCCAACTACTGATTCTTTTTGCCCGGTCATCTTCTCTCTCTGCTTTCACCAAGTGCAGCTCAGATGTAAGAGGAGTGTTGGATGGGTCCATGCAACTTCTGGGAAATGTCTTCTGCAAGGCATGTCCCCTAATGACTTGATAATCATTTAAAAAAGCATGTTGAAGATGGACATCAAAACACAGAGTACTGGTTAATGGTGATGTAGCTTTCTCTAAACCAGGCGTGATGCTCGATGTAATAAACACTGGTTTAACTAGCTATGGATGTCGAGGTTAAGGCTGGATGCCAGTCGCAGGCTGGTGAGAAGCATGTTTGCCTTATGTGGCTGCCGCTCTGGGACCAGTCTTATGCTCACTTGCAGGAGTGGTGGAATCCCCTTGGATTCTGCCCAGCTGAGCCAGGCAATCAGCTCGGAGCGGTGGGGGGTGGGGGGGGGTTAACAAACAGATCTCATTATTGATTAATATCAACTTGTTGATACAGCCATGAATGAAACATCTGTTCACTTCCTTGGCTGGGGTTGATTTTCCCTCCCTGCCATCCACAGGAGCCCATGCAGGGCTCCATGCATGTGGAATTTTCTCATGAAGCCCTTGACGTAGCTTCAACAAAAGGACATGAAGAATTTCCTTTCCTTTGCTAGCTCTGGCATTCAGACAGAAAGAGAACCCCTGGAAAACGTAAAAGCTTTTGTAAAAACATGAGAAAAGCATTTAAAGCCTTTTCAAAGGAAGAAAACATCAATGTAAAGCCTCCCATAGTTGTCTGCCGGTGCGGTCTCTCTTGATTTGAAGAGATTTTGTTAACTTGCGGGGGAGGGAGACAGAATTGAGGGTTTTGTTGGGTTTTATTGTTGGTTTTATTGTTCTGCTAGTTTGTTTTGAGTTCCATGATATCTTCCTTTTTATCAACATATGCATAAACTGTGATTATACTTGAGCATTTATTTAGCCCTTCAGAAGCATCACTATTCAACATAAAAATACTTGCGTGTGTTGCTTTTGGCCAATAAATTTCTTTGATGCGTGGCAGGAGTTTTCACTCTGATACTAAGTAGGGATCTTCAGTGAAAGATTTCAGTGATGAGTTTTGCATGGTTACTCATCGAGGCAGGAACCAACCCAGTACCTTCCAGATGCCCACTTTCCCACTGTGCCCCACAGATCCCCTTTGGCTTTCCAGGCAGTGTTACTGATAGGCAAAATCAAGGCATCTCATAAAGGAGCCACAAAGCTGATGGCCTCCAAAAAGAGCTTCAGACGAAGGAAAGGGAGATGGGGAATGGAGCAGTGAAGGAGAAGAGCTGGGAGATACTTCTCTCACTAGAAACAGTGAAACGGGGGAGAAGTGAGAAGGGACAGAAATGCACAGGAAGGATATGTGGCTTTCCACCATTTGTGTGCTTATGCTCAGAAACTCTGCCTCTCTGATGGCCCTGTCCCTTGTCTCGCTAACAATTTCAAAGCATTGGGACTCTTGGAAAAGAAACGCCCTCTGGAAAGGGAGTCAGTAAAGTAAAACCAGCTCTTCAATCAACATCTTCCTAAGCAGCAACACTGGAGCTCTGGGCATCCCTGTGTTATTTGCTTGGGAGGCTGAGCAGAAAAGGAACAAGAAGGGTAGTTGTATTGCAAAAAATAGAGAAAACTATTCAAATTGAAATATGCTGAAGCACTCAAAATACATTCAGGGTCTCCCGTTTCCTTCTCTCATTCTATCTTCTCACTGAGTAGATATCTTGATGAGAATTTCCATGAGAAAATAAAAAACAAGCTCTTTATAGCACTTGTTGATGAGAGAGGAGAATTGGAGATTAATAAATTTGTCAAAGCTGTGTGTCATCTTGTCACAGTCTTCTTCCCCCTCTGTTCTTGTCATCTTTCCTTCATAGCAAAATCCTCCTTGCCTCCAATCAAATCCTGCTCCAGTGCCCATCCAGCAACACTAGACACTAGGTCTGAGGAGTTTCTGCTTTTTGGAAGGTCCCAGAGGGATCTGGGTCTAACTTGGAGAAGCAAGTACTGGTGGCTTTGTCCAAGAGGGTGAGGCAGGGAAGGAGGGACACACACTTTTCTGAGCACCTTTTTATTGGTGTCAGAGTCTAGCAGTTCAAGGAGTTCAGTTTCCTGGTGGAAGTCCTCCCTGTCCTCCCAAGTATATAGTTTTCCTTACAGAAACTCCCACTTGTTAACAAACTTCTCCCTGCAAAAATGGAGGCCAATGACTTTCGCCTACATACCTCTATTTCAGAAGAAGTTGTATTCAATGACCTAAAGGCCTTGGATGTCTGTTAAAAATTCCACATTTAAAATTGCCCTATTGAAAAGAAGTGCCAAAATCTAAAATTATCCTACAAGAAACGCTCATACAAAGATTTCTCTTTCAGTGGGTTTTGCACATCAAGTTTCTACTGCTCAAAGGATTCTCAGTGTCTTATGTCAGCTTTGCTTATGGAAATATTACCCTCCTGCCTGGATTTTGTGTGTGTGTGTGTGTGTTTGTTTCCCCTTCTCCCTCCAGCAGTCTATAGCATTACTCTTGAAAAATGCTAATTGCCCATACATACACCCTGATGGAGAAATAGCAGCAATGCCACAGCCCTGCTGCCAGCGGGGCAGGGGCAAGGGCTGGCCGCACCCACCTGAGTGGAGCTTTCCAAGAGAAACACTCAGACAACACATCTCCTGAGTGCCTTGGCTGTAAATCTTCTCTGGGATTCCTGCCTGCTTTATGGACTCTGCCATTTTCTCTCAGACAATTCAGAGCCTGCCCTATTGCCTCTCACAGAGGCTGAAAGAGCACGGCTTGCTTCAGAGAGAAGAAGATTTAAGTTTGTAATACTGGGATGAAATTGCCAGAAAAAAAAAAAAAAGATAGGATGTGATTCTTGTAAGGTAGCAAGAGAGTGGTGACAGCCTTCTGCTATCTGCAAGGTTAGTAGAAAGTAGAGGGCAATAAGATTTTAGTTGGTGGCTGTTAAGGGAAGGAGTAGAAATAATCAGCTTAATATGCAGTAAAGGAGATTTAGATGAGATATTAGAGAACTTCCTCATACCAAAACAGTTAAGCTTTGGAGCAGAATGTTCAGTAACTGTGTGGAATCACCACTGTAGGAGACACATCTGTAAAGGTTGGGTTTAAGGAAACATAATCCTGTCTCCAACAGATGGTGTGGATGATTCCTCAGGGACAACACTCATCTCAATTTCATATGGTTCACTACAGAGAGCTTTCCCACTATAAAGAGGCTAATATCTGGTTCCTAGGTTCAAAAGAGAGCATAAGAAAAGCCATACGGGTTCAAAACTAAATATCTAACTCAGTGTCTCATCTGCCATGGGGACCCACAACAGCTGGAAGGAATGTAAGAGCAAGAGCATCATACAGAGGTGCTTCCACCAAATTATGTCCCACTCTGTAAATTTTGAAATTCAGGGATGTGACTTCTCTAGCCAGAGGTGTTATCTTGGTAAGGTCAGTCTAAACAGCTCATCTGGTTTGTTTGCATCTGTCAGATTTTCACGTCAGTTTTTTGATCAGGAAAAAGAAAGTGGCCAGGAGACTATGAAAGAGGCAAAAATATAACAGGAGGAAAAAAAGAAAACTAGGCAAAGAGTGAAAGAGTGGAGCAGAAGGGAAGGGAAAGGAAGAAAATGAGAAGAGAAAGCGAAGAACAAACATGAAGAGAAAAGAACGTGAATACCTTGCCACTTAGGAAAGCAGGGAAACAGATGGTAGCATTAGGTGTGCCATCAAAGACTAAGTCCAAGCCAAATCAAATATGATGACTGTGACACTGTTGCTCTCCACAGCTTAGATGCCATATTTGGGATCCTTTTTATCAATATATGCATAGACTATGATTATACTTGAGCATTTATTTAGCCTGAATCAAATAGTGCCCACACATTAGTGTATTTGCCAGCCACAGAGTGAAACATCTGGATAGCCAAGCCCCTCCTGTTATTGCTAGTCCTCTGCTTGCTCTGAGAACCCAGTCCTTTCTCGAGGCTGGAGGGACTGAGAGCAGGATGCTCTACTGAGGTTCTGGGGAGAAGTTGGATCTGGTGCCAAAAAGGCTCCAGTGCTGATGGAAATGGCACCTGGAGAACCAAAAACAGTGGAGAAGTGGTGAAGGTCCACTACATCCAGGCTTAGGTTGAAAAACTAATGTACTGGTGTCTTGTGAACTTCTCTATTTATGGCTGACTTAGCTGGGGGGAAGCTGATGCCTTGGGTGAAGGAGCATCTGATACTAAATTGCGGTCAGAAGTTTCTTTGATTTGTTGTATCTTTGGTCTGAAAAGGTTGATTTATTGAGTGTGGTTGCAAGAGGGGAGTACTGAGAGACAGTTCTAACGAGTCTTGGTTGTTACTTCGTTTTTCACAAAGATGTCTCACATTCCTGGGTTTACCCTGTCCTGACAATAGCATATATATGAAACAAATTATTTCTGTTGTGTGAAAAACACTTTTTCACGATCAGTGATTTGTGATGAGGGACGCAAGCAGAGGGCCATGGGTCCCAAGCCACCCTTTTTTCTTCAGCCTCCTGTTCTCCCCGACTTCTGAAAGGCTCCAGCACCCCTGAACCCTGTCGTTGACTTTGCACATGTTCTTGTTGGGAGGTTTATGGATGGTTAATTAGCTGAATTAAATTACTGCCTGTGACTGCAGTCCTGGAGATTTCTGTTCCGTGGTCAAGCATAGCCAGTGCTTGCAGCTTTGCACTATTAGTTGAACTTTGCTGTTGTCATCTTTGCTGCATGTCTGGATTTGTCTACCTAAGCCTGAGAGTGGGAGAGGCTTTCAGATTTCATTCAGTCATCATGAGGCAGCACTACTCATGTTCAAGCTGGTAGACATCACCAGTGACAATCTGCACTAAAAGGAAATCTGTAACTAAGCTGTCACTTTGGTTAAAATATCTGTCTTTAAAAAAAAAGAAAAAAGAAAAAGGGATCCCTCTGTGTCAGGAGAGGACGGGGAAGCTAAGAGAGTCACACAGTGGTAGTATATAACATCCAGAAATTACATTAATAGTGTACTTCCACTATCCCATCTTTTTCTGATTTTGTGAATGTCACATATGGAACAGCATCATGTGGTTGCTAATTATGACTACCAAAGTGCAATTTGTAATAAGGCTAGCAGATGTTTGCGGTGCTAAATATAAAAGTCAGATAAAATCCAGCTCTTTTTGCCCAGTGCCTATCCAGTCCAGATCACATAGGATGTGCAAATTATTTTTTAAATTAGTTATTCTCTTTAAATTCCCTCTTGCCCACCTCTTAATGTCTGTACTTCTGATGTGACCTGTAAAAGCAGGTTGGAGGAAATTTTAATATTGCATTTTCTCATAATTGGGTTCTCATTTTCTTTCCATCAAGCAAAGAGAAATTCTGCCACTGATTGCAGTAGGACAGGACCAGCCCTTCTGTTTTGCTTTCGTAAGGGTCTTAAAGGCCATGTGAAAATAAGTAAAGTTTGTGTTGACCAAAATGTCTGTGATGAGCTAAAAGACAGTCATTTGCACTCATGTGAGAAGAGCTCTGTTAAAAGCCATCAATCCCACTTGTGACAGCATATTGACACTTGCTGGTCTTTAGGATTCATTTCTTAAAATGCTAATGCAGACAAGTTCCTGTCTGTTGTGGGAAAATATGGGGGAACTTTGTTAAATGAGACACTCAAGTGCAAATAAATGTTTCCTGTAAGAAAGCATTTGGCTCAAATCTTTCCTTTTTTAACTTTTTTTTTTATCTCCTAAATTGTTTCCCCATGTCCTTAGTGACACCCTTAGAAAAAAATATTAAAATAATCATCATCAAAAATAAAAGTCAACTGTGCACATGCCCGAGATAATTGGAGATTTATAATACACTCTATATAACTTGTGAGCACTGAAATAATATACGTGAGTGATGGGCTGAAACTTCATGGCATGAAGGATGCCTTTCCTGGATAATTTACATCTTGGGGGGTAGTATCTTAAAATCAGAGGTCCTGTCTTCACTCTGTGCACATTAAAAACCACATGGTGCTTTTCATAAGAGCCTGAGTTTGCCCTAGCCACCTCAGCTAAATTTTTTTTCCCTGCTCTTTAGTCTTGCAGCCTGTGCTGTGCTCAGACCATCTGGTCACCATTCTGCACCCTGGCCATGGCTGCTTTTAATGGTGAAATGATTTCTGTCTGTATACAGTTGGTAGAGTGTTTTGCATACTGCATATGCTCAAGGTATTGCATATGAAAGGCATTATGTAAGATTACAGGGAAAGAAAAATACTCTCTTAAAAATTGTCAGTAATTGCCCAGAATGCTCTTGTGACACCATTTGATGGTGGAGGATCCTTAACCACTGCTCTGAAAGGGTCCAGTTTTTGATCTGGGTTTTAAATTTATCCACTGTGAAATTCTGTGATTTTTTTGGTATCCTTATTGTTGGTGTCTCAGATGGCCATTCTAGAGGCCAGGCCTGGATGTCTGGCCTTCTAAAGATATCTCAAAACGTACAAAAGAGATGAGTTTTAGGACATGACCAGGCTTTCACACTCCACGTGAGCATCACTCAGCATGAAGGCCACATTTCCCCACTGCCAGTCTTGTGACCCTGGCTTGACACAGGTGACCACGGTTCAATCACATGTCAGTACACGGGAAGTCAATGCACCTGATAAGATGGGTTTTAACAGAACAAATTTGGCTCCTGGGCTTTTGGCTGTGATGTTAAGGTATCCATTCCAGTCCTGGTCCTCTCGGGCTGTAATCAAAGCCCTGAAGCTTCGTTTGGCTGCTTAATGTGAGCACATTAGGTGAGGCTGGAGGTGACACAAACTTTCAGGGTTTTCCACATCAGCATTAGCGTTAAGCAAGGCTGGAGGTGACCCAAGGTTCCGGGAACACCAGTACCAGAGAGCCACAGGAACCCGTGTCCTGTGGGAGAGGCCACTGGGGGTCCAAACCAAGGCACTGCCGATGGTTCAGGCTGGACTTACTCTACTCGAGTCTTGCCATGGTTTTAAGGCACCTGCCAGCATCTCCTCATCCTCGTGCGACATAAATGCTGCTCTAAATAGGACGTGCCACCAGTCACCCTTTACAAGCTTTCCTGTGTCGAGGCTTGTGTTGTTGAAGGTGTTTCTTCACACACTGTGAACGTGCTGCAAGAGCGTTTCACAATCACCTGTGCAACCACACAACTCGGTTCCGAACACAGCTGTAGCAATGCGGTGTGAGTGCAGGGCTGGGAAATTAAGCCAAAAAATGCAACTGTTTTGGGGACAGTTTGGCTTGGAAAAGCCAGGCTGCAGCAGTGGGACACGGAGCTCTGGGGGAGGATTGCTGGGCTTTTTTAGGCTCGGCCAAAGGGAAGCGTGCTAGCACATCCCCGAAGGCAAGCGTGTGCCCAAGTGTTTTGCAGACCTGGGGCCTCATTTACTTAAATCCTGATTTAACCTTATTGCCCTGTTTTTGAGGCAAGGTTGTTTTAGAGGTGCCCCCTTCCCCTCGCACACGCACCTTTGAACTGAAACAAGGAACGTTCCATCAGCCTTGCAGGGTTTCAGAGTCACGCACCATTTCAGTCTAAAAATAAATCCCAAACGTGGTATGCTGTTATAGAAGACAAGTTGAACCGTGCTTTCCATGCAGAAATGATGCTGCATTATATTTTCAGCTCGGGCACGAAGCCAGCACTAACTACTCGCTAATATAATTATGACTGAAAATACTGTGGGGCTGGTCTATGGGAGGCTCTGGGGACTTCAGTGGAGCTGGGCAAACTCCACCACCCAAAATCTTCCTTCTGTGTACATGAAGAGCTTAGGGATATACACATTTAAGCATGCCTAGTTGGAATCAGGTTTTTAATATAGCGACAGTAACTTTTAAACCTCCATTTGACTACTGAATGGGATAAAAAGTGCTTTAAATTTATTAAAACCACAAGGTGACTATGGGTTGTAAAGAAGGTCTTTCAACAGCTCCTACTGAAACACCAAGCTGGACCCCCTCTTCTAAAGTCCTTGCAGACATCACTGAGTAGTCCTGCCTTAAAAAAAGGAAAAAAGTTAAATAATGGCACAATTTCTCCCTGAATCATTTGCTCTGTTGGTGAAAGTCACAGAGAAAAGTCCTAAAATTATACAATTATAATAATAAATCAATTCAGCATGTCATTTCTGCTTTTCTACATTAATAAATTAACCATGTAACATTGTTCAAAATTATGTCAGTTACGCATATAATAATCTTTTAAATTAATGAAGTGATGAAGCAGTTTGATGACACCCATGATTTACAGGGCTGCTTTTAGCTAATGTTAAAAGCCTTTCATTTAATAAATTGTCCCCTTGAGAAATTACCAAAAATTAATATTTTCTATGCTAAATGTTCCAAGGTTTACACTTTTTCACTATACTAGCAAATGGCAAGGGAGAAGCATTTTTCAAAATATATCTTCTTTTACATATATTTAATTGAAATTAATTAGTATATTACTTTAGAAGGAAATGATCACAGAGAAAGGTGTGGGATCATTTATGAGAGTTTCTTATGGCAATAAAACGGCATTTAAACAATGGAATTAATCATGTCCTTAAAATTTTTTATGATAGATCAGGAATCATTCCAAGCTTTTTGATTAAATAGAAGGACATTCCATACAGACTGAACTAAAAAAAAAAAAAAATTCCAGCTATTCCACTGCAGTGAATACTTCCCTGGTCTCATTATGTCAGGATATGTGCATGCTGAGTATTTACTGATCTAAAAGCAGAATTCTGAGTGAGGTTCACAAGACATATTTTGCTTTGCTCTTCCTAGTGCTTGGCACCCTGATGTAATGTATGCACGAGGTTATGAATGCTTAATATTTCCCGTTTTATGCACATCTTATCAGAAGCGAGCTTTAAAGCCACTTTCTCCTAGGGTTGGTTGGGATTCAAGGAACATAATGTGAAATGGTATAGTACATCCTATTAAAGAGGTTAAAATGGAGGTTATAATTATGAAAGCTCAATAGATCTGAAAGTCAACACAGTGCCCCCTCGCATGTGATACTACCTCTAGAAAGGGAAAGAGATATATAGGACAATAAAGTGAAGCCTGTAATTGATGCTCTCTGTACTTATTAGGATTTGTTTTAGTAACATCAGGGACTCGTTTTTGTACTACCTCTGAATAAATAATGTGCACAGTAGGTTGGGTCAATTCCTTTTCACTTTGAAATATTTTCAGCGGTTGCACTAAACCCCAGAATAATTCATTGGCTTTTTGTAAGGCACCTGGATGTATTATGAAAAATAGGTGTGTTAACTGATTTATTAGGGGGAGGGGGGAGGTCTGTAATAGGGACCAGCAGGAAAAAGAAGGGACTGCTGGTCTTTGGGGTGATCAGAAAGAGTTTTCCATCTCAATCAGTAGCGTTTCTCAAAAAACAAACAGGATTGCAGAAAAAGACCTTGTTCCAGTGTTTGTATTTGAATGCTCCACGGGTGAAATCTGCCACATAGCAGAGCCTCCGATGGGACACCCACATATAATTACCCGTGGACAGAGCTCTGCCTCCTGTAAGTAAACCACCATAATGAGCACAGCTCCTCAAATACATATTTGTTTTAAAAATAAGTGAAACAGAACCATCCCAAAAAAGCCTGAAAATTGATTCCAGTGCAGGCTTTGTTTGGCTCCTGCTTCTGGCACTGATTCCAGAGTTTAATATCTCAGCAAGTTGCTGCTTTATCCCCCGTGCCAAGTTCCAGATCTCTCAAACTGCTCCAGCCCCACTAGTTACCCACTGTAGGAGAGACACGGTGATGCTAAGCTAACATTGGTGTCCTTTAGTCCTTTGATATATCTGTGGGTGAAAAGACCCACAGAAGGACAAGTTCATTTCTAATAGCAGTGATTAACAGATTAGCTGTGGCTTGTTCTAATATTTCTGTAGGTATCCCTGTGCAGCGACATCTGAAACTTGTAAGGTTTTTTGCTGGGTGGTTTGGTTAGTTTAGGGTTTGTTTGGTGAAAATATGAATTGGAGGGCTTTGGAGATATGTAATGTGTAAAACTGTGTATTACAGCTTTGGAGAGCCGCCCCTAGGGCGTCTCCTTTAGTGCTCCAACCCTTCCTTGGAAAAAGATCCAGGAAATCATATCTGTCTATCACCTTCCTCTTGCACTAACTAGGCAGTGAGGAACGGGGTATTTTTTCTCAAGCACTTTTTAAGCGTGAAAGCCCCCCTTGAAATTCAGTCTTTAGGTAGGGTCTAGTTCCATTCGGTCTTAAGAAAAAATGTCAGTCCTAGCAAAGTGAGAGGAATTTCTGTGATGGTGGAAAACAATATTGCACACGCTTCTGCGTGCCAAGTTTGTCCACCCAGAGAGGAAAGGGCCTGATCGTGTACAAGCAGCAGAAGTTTGTCAGGAGGTTTGAGGATACTTAGGATAAATTCCACTAGTGATTTGTACTGCGCGGAAGTCAAGACAGTGTTCTCTGAAAAATGTGAAGGATTTTGAGGATCATATAATTGTCTTCTACTGTGCTGTTAGTTTTGGGATACCATCTTAAAAGTGCTGCCAACTTTTGGGTATGTGCAAAAAGCATCTGTTAACGTAAAGTGTAGCTTCCAAATAATTTAGCAAAGCAGAAATTACTGTGTATAGAATTGTTATGCTCTGCCCCTGGGCAACCAATATATCTGTAAATTCAAGTCATGTACAAAATTCATGGGTCCAAACTTAAGACTTTGTAGGGAAAGGGTTGCTTCAGCAGCTACAAAGTGACCAACAGCCATTGGGTTTCATGTGAGCTCTCAAAATATTTGGCAAACTTTTGATTGTAGTGAAAAAATGAAAGTGGATGAGTCTAGTTTTTGCTGTGAAACTTGCAGATGATTCTAGAGATTATTAGTCTGGGGTATTTGTTGACAGAACATCTCACCCTGATTTCTGCAGGAAAATGGACTTCAGCATCTTCCAAGCTGGAAAACTGATGGGAATGATAATAAGAGGGAGTTAATGATACTTATCTGTTAAAAAGCAGAAATAGTGATATTCATTTCTCCTTACTAATAGATTTTTACATTTAATCTATAAGAGAATATAACGAGTAATAACAACAAAAGCATAGAATAAGTTGCATGTCTGACCACCAGAACAAACAAGGAGCTTCTTAATTTGTGCTTCTGTTGGGATAGACAAAGATTGCATCATCCTGTGTAATATAACCTATCCAAATGCAGATAGGGCCAGGAAACCCATACATTTCTGCCAAGAGAGTTTCTGCTTAAATATCTTTATGGCAAGAAAGAATTCCATCTCACTCCTCAAGTCCTGGAACAAATTGAAGGGTTGGTCTCTAACAGTAATTTTTCAGATGAGGAAATGACCTCAAACTGCCTCAAGAGATTTGGCAGAGAAGGGTCGAGAGGATACAGAAGAAAAGAAGGAGGCCTTGAGAAGGACCGAGGGCTCCCTGCTCTACTGTTGTTTTGAGATGAAAGCTGTAGGGATGAAAAGGGAAGTTTCAACATAAAAGACCCCAGCAGTTTGCACTTTCAGCTCATGTTCTTGATGATTTTGTAGCATCTGCTGCTTTGGGGTTTGGTGTACCTGCCTCTGTGTCCCCAGCAGACATATCTTTAAGCTTTAAGCAGAAGCTCCTCCCAGTCCATGTAAGGCTCTTTTGCATCTACAGTTTGGCTGAGGCTCAGTCCGTGATCTGTGAAGAGCACAATCTGAGCCTTGCTCCAGACAGGTGTCAGCTGTGGGACAATGCTGTTGGGTCTTAATGTTGGTAGGACAGAGGCCTCTATGCAAAGGTAAGAATTACATGGGGGCTGATTTATAGGTAGTTAAGCAGCAGATAAGCCTGCATCAGTGTTTACCGTATCCTATTGGCCGCAGCAAGGCAGCATTACAGGAAGATCTATTGTTTCTCTTGCTTAGTTGTCGGTAACATCCTCTACATGCCTCTGTCTTCCAAAGTTGAAGTCACCCTTCATATTGTGTAGCAACCAGAATAATTTTATTAACGCCTTTTTGTACAAAAGCGCCTTCTATTATTTGAAGTTGTCGGACTTGAGAGCTGAGGAGGGTGGTAGAAAAGCTTACAAGGTATTACAGCTCTTTCTTGCTGAAGGGTGAGGTGAGGCATCCAAGGAGCCGGGGAGCAGGTTTTCAGGCCTTAAATATGGGATGTAAAGCACAGCTGTGATAGCAAAGTGTTATGTGCCAAGTCAAGCACCTTAGTTGAAATTTAGGTCAGTGCTGAGAATCTATAGGGAAGTTTTCCTTTAAGTGACTATCACATTTCTATTACAATCTGTGAAGGGGATGGGAAGAAAAATTCCTGTCCACTGCTCAAAGTGCTAAGTATCCCCAGTTTTCTGTTCCTCCATCATTTGCCCACTGCATTTTAATTACTTGACAAGGAAGGATGTGTGCATTGGCACCTGCAAGATTTAGCCAGAGTGTCACACCAGGTGCAGACTTGCTAGGGGATGCAGGGGCTTTAGGCCTTTCCTGGGCAATCACAGTCTTCCTGGGGATGCTGGTGCAACTGAATTTGTCCCCACATACTCTTATAGTAAGTCCACCTATCCTGTCAGGTCATGGTGCCCCTGTCCTGGGGCTAAACAGTCTCCTGGAGCATCAGCCCTCTGCACAGGGTAGTTTAGCATGCTGGAAAAGTTCACTTTACCAGTAAAATTGCCTAAATCAACTAAATATTTTAAAAGACCAGCCAGTCTCATGACTGGTATGCCCAGCAGAGGTTATTTGAATTAGCCAAGAAATAAAGTGATCAAAAATTAAACTAAACAACCAATTTATTAAAGAAGAACGAGCCAGGCAATATTTGAGCAAAAGCATCTCTTTCCATCTGCCGGGAGGTGGTAGAGTTGGTGCAAAGCCAGAGTGGTCAGTGGATGAAGACAAGTCAGGAGGAAGAACAGGAGGGCAGGAAAGCTCCAACTGACACAGCCTGCCCCCTCCTTCAGTTCCTTGGTGTGCATCACATCCAAGTCCTGGATGAGAGAGGGTCAGGTACAGAAGACCACCTCAAAATCTGCAAGAACACAGATCAGACAGTGCATGAGTAACACAAGGAAGGCACAAATGTACCAGAGGGAAAAAGGTACCAGCTGCAAAATAAAAAAAAAAAATATTAAAAAAAAATACTTGAAACCTCGCAGTTTGTTTGGCTGACTGTGGAGCACAAGGTGATACCAAGCATGGTTCTTGCTTGCTGAAGGGTACAGAGAGGAAAGGCTGGGGTATGGTCAGGATCAGACTGGGCTTGCATAGAGGACAGAAATTCACAGAGCCTGACTCACCCCTGGTTCACGCTTTGCGCGGTCTCTTCCAGCCTAGGCAGAGGAGATGCAAGGAGCGCCAGTTCACGTGGTTGTGTTACACACTGGAGGAGTTCCTCCCAGCAGCTGCCTGCAGTGGCAGCAAGGGCCTGCCTGGCGTAAGGAAGGGCAAGACAGAAAAAGCATCCCCCAGGCGAGGGGGGGAAAAAAGTAGAAGTCAAAAAGGTAGTGGAGGAGTCACTACTGATGCTCTCAACTGCAAGGGTGAGTGGAGAGAACTGAATTTGAAAGCAGTCACAATGCCCTGCAAAAGCATCTTCCATCCTGTAAACATGATGATAGGAGCAAGTAACCACACTTTAATTAGAAACAATATTAACTATTGCAGAGTCTCTTTGACCAGAAAGCATAAAATTCTTTGCATTTTGGGAAATGCAGGAATTGCGTTTGCCCAGAATTTGCCCAGGAAATCTGTATTTTGCCTATCCAGACCTAATGCTGCTGATTCAGAGGTTAGCAGATAAAAGAGTTACTGTTCATCGCGGATGCTATTTGAGGGCATGCAGTTGCACATGAAGCTTTATGGAGCTGCAGAGGGTGAAAAATACTGCGTCTGGACTGCCAGCTCGGGGCCAAGCTGCTGTCTGTTGCAGTGGAAAGTATAAAGATATACCGAGTCTTCTTCAGCTTTTGATACCTGGAAATGCCAGCAGACCCTGGCAGACCAAGCTGCCACGAAGGGGTCAGCGAGACATAATGAAACATCCATGAGGGAAGAAGCATCCTGGCATTACACATGCATTTGCACAGGTTTGCAGGGCAGCCTGCTATTCCATATCTCATGTTATGTTAGCTGTTTATAAATTATTCCCTAAGTTTTATCACACACGCATATTCATTTTTAATGCTTAAATACACATTAAGAATAATTTTCGCTAAAGGATGATCCCTAATTCCATCAGGAGCAAAGCTAAGGAAATGATACATGCAAATTTGAGCAGGGGTTGGTGCCATTAATCACTGGCTTGTCTTCCTGGAGGGAACTTGCCAGTCCTGGGTCTGTTGGAGCTTGCAGCCTGGATGGGAGCCTACAGGCCTTGGATGAAACCTTACCTGCATGCCAGAGGTCCTTAACTCTCCAAACCTGCCCCTCCCACACCCAAAGGAAAGCTCTCAAGCTCTTCTGCTTTCCCACAAAGACTAAATCTTTCAATTGCCTCCCACACAAACCAAGGGAAAGGATGGAGTAAAATGCATTTTAATGAGCATTTGAATAATCATTGGGATGAGCACTTTTCACTGACATAGCACCTTTTGTTCGAGCGATTTATAAACATCCATTAAGCCTGACAACTTCCCTGAAGGGTAATTATTTATTTTTTTTTTTTTTTTCATTCTCGGGAAGTGGAGAGCTGGGATTTGCTCGAGGTTTGGGCAGGAAACTCATGGCGGGGCTGGAAATGGGAACCCCGCGTGCGGGATTTCCTTTCCCCCCTCCGTAGGGTTTCCTCTTGGCTCGCTAATCGGTGAGTGAGATCTTGATGACCAGATGCTCATAGATAACACAGCTCAAATATTGCTTCCTCTCTGCAAATTACATGCTGGCTTGGTTCAAAGGCCAGATCCTATTCCGCCATCAGCCGGTGGCAAGGATCCCATTGAACATCAGTGAAAGGGAGACCAAGCTGCAAGAGTTTGGAAAACAATGCTAAATATGTGAAAACTTTTGCAACCAGACACAGTTGCAGAGTGCCGTGTGGTTTAGAGCATTTTTTCTTTTGCTTGAGAAAACCTGGAAAGCTTTAAATGAAACTGTTTTTAAAGGGCACATCCAGGAGCTTTATCCAAAACCACTGGCAAGGCATTTCCCTCCCAGACAGTGCGCACGTTCCAGGGCGCAATGACAATATTTCTTCTCTGACATCACCAGTTAAAAGGATTTATTTTCAGTAAAATAGAGTACTTCAGTTGTGTGATGGGCAAAAAAAGATACTATATAATTAAAAGTGGTATTAGACAGAAAAATGAGATGTTAGGCAGATAATTAGGGTACTATTATAATTAGAATGTGCTTTTAAATCCCTTAGTAGCTTCTATTATGAAAGGGATGTCCTCTGATTAACTAATATTTCCTTTAAGTAGGTATTTTTCCTCTTCCTTTTGGACAGGAAAGCTAGAACTGAATGACTTCACCTTAAAAAATCACAGTTTACCAGGGCCAGAGTTTTCCTTTTAACAAGCCAGTTTTGCTCAGGAAAAAAGACCTGTATTGGGGTTGAAAGTGGCAGGGAAGACTTTACTAGTAAGCTTATTAAATTGCTTCTCTCCTCTATTAAATACAATCTTATTTATAGACAGTATTTAGTATTCTTCGTATTGAGCCTTTAAGAGAAATTATTGCTGTTAGAGCGGTGATAGCCCTAGATTAAATTTTTATTCATGCAGGTTTTATACAAACGGAACTGCTGCATATTTCTATGTGAAATAGAAAACCATGATGGTTTTGAAAGAATGGGGAGCTTCAGTGAGAGCTGTCTGACAGCTGCTGTTAATGAACACAAACCAACAAGCCTCTCAGAAGCTGCTTGTCCCTCCCTGGCTCTCCGGCAGGGAGTAGGGAAGGACAAAGGTCTGTCCCACTGCTTAGAGTCCCACAAATCAGAGTAACTCTGCTGAAGTCAGTACAATTGTGAGTTAAAACGAGAGAAAGTGGGAGAATTAGCTGTCCCATTCCTTTCACCTGAGCCTTTGCAGGTGCTAGTTTGCAGGGAACTGCCTTGAGAAAATGTCGTGGGCAAATAAGGAAAAGTGGGAAAGGAAAATAACTTGCTGAAAATGCAGCCTCCCTCCCCCCACTCCCCCACCTTTTTTTTTTAATTAAGTCTAAAATTTTAGGAATTGAGAGAGAAGTGAGTGCAAAAGTTCAGTATTATTTCAAAGGCCAAATGTTGCCTTTTATTTGTAAATTGTACATTGTTGCCTTTTATTTGTAGAAGGGGAGAGCAGAGGAGGAGACAGCCAAATGTCCAGGCCCAGCACTGATGTACATTTACATACTGCTGTATTTGGACAAACAGGATTCCCGTTCTTTCACCTAAAACCCAAAAAGCAGATGGATAATTGCTTTATGCAGGGTCAAGGTCCTTGGCATCCATCTGGAGATATAAAGATAACTTACTTAAAAAAGCATTTATGGTACATCTGATTCCAGCTTACCGGACATTTAGTTGAGAGAAGCATTCAGAAAAATGCTTCCAAATAGCTGAATGGTCAGGGAAAGGATGAAACCAACCCCAAATATAGTACACAGGCCCTGGAGAAAGGAGCCTGGGGAAAAGGCACGCTGCCTGAGTTTGGAGACTCCTAAGCCTGACATGGGCATTGCTACGAGAGCAGCGAAAAAGGCTGGAAAAAGTGTTTCCAGTGTGGTGAGTGGAAAGGGTTCCCGACCTCCTACTCTAGAAGGGGAGAAGCATTTCTTCGGGATGTCTTAAGGAAATATGGACATGGAGATCATCAATGCACCAACACTCCAGGAACAGACTCTCAGGCATGGCACTACCATGTCTGCCTGGACCATCTGCCCGCCAACCTGGGAAAAGCCAGCAGTGATGAAATTCCAGTGATGGGAGAAGGTGGCAAAACATCACCGACCGCCAGTGAGACTGAAGGAGGGACCTGTGGGCAAATGGCCCATCCAAAGATGGGAAACCCTCAGAGGCAGAGACAGCTTGGATTGGTGCTTGCACTGGTTATGTGGAGGAGCGGCAGCTCGTGCTGCCTGGCAGGGCACCAAGTCAGCATTTCACCGGCAGATTTGGAAACATCATTCATCTGTCAGCACCAGCACACCCCTGACACCAGCACACCGTGATTTGCCACTAAGGAAAACGTACAAGAGCTGGGAATCATCAAGGATCCACTTAAATTGTCTGACAGCGAACGAGCCAGATCCTCTGTGATTATTTTCGGCCTTTCTCCATGAATCTGACAAATCCAGCCCCTTGTTGGGGTCAAAGGGACTAGGCATTAGTGGTCTAGTAACAAAGCCTCCTGACTTAGTGTTCTTGTTGAAGGAGATGACCACACCAACAAATCCACCCAGGACCATGTTGCTGAGCCCTCTTGAAGACTATGCAGGCTGTGGAAAAAAAGCATCAAGCTAAACTGCAGAGATGCTGATGCCAGGGGGGACTGGGTTCATATGATGTCTTCTGACTTCCCAAGCTGAACTCTGACTTAGAAGTCAGGGGAGAAAGACACGAACAAAAGGGAGTGAAGGGAATTCGGTGATTCAAAGCTGTGGCCCCCTGCCCTACATTTGCAGGATGGGGTCACAGGGGACTGTGAAACAGTTTTTCTTAATCCATTGAAAAATGTCTGGGCTTCTCACTCCTGCAAAAAAGAGCCATTTGGCTTAATGATACCTTCCAGCCCTGTGGTGCCACTCAGCCAAGATGCTGAAGCCTTTTACATGTCTTAATTCATCCTTTCAGCAAACAGCCAAGCCTCTGCACAGCAAAGTGCTCATGTTAACAGTACAGCACAATGGGGAAAATACAGTATAGAAAAATATGATGGTTTTATGTCTTTTATGTCTTATACTGCAAACACATAAAAACAATTAGGGTTTGGAGAATATTTTTTAAAAGCAAAGAAAATGATTGGCAAGGCAGAGAAAATAAGTATTATACCCCTGAGAGTGTCGAGGACATATTATTTTTCCAATTTTACAGAATAGAAATGCCAGATCAAAATTACTTTCCCAAGATCATGCAGGGTGATCCTGTCACCTTTTCTATTGAGTAGTTCTTACTCAAGGTTTTGTCTGTCTTCACGCCCAGAGACCTCTGTGTTTTAAAGAGCCTAAAGCCTGCTATCCAGTGGTGTAAATTTACAGTGTATTAGCTACTCTATATTTATTCCCCACATAAATATCTTTTCAAAGTGAGCTGCCTCACCCAAAGGCACTTTCAGAAGTGTAAGGCCAGCGGTAATGCTGCTAAAAGAATTAACACTGTCCCACATAATTAGCAGTAATTAGTACTGGTTAGGACAGGAGTTAATGCACACTAGTGGACATAAATTCTGCCTTTGTGTCCCCATGCTGACATAAAACCAGCCCGGGAATAAGATCCCACTGGGTGGGAAAGTGAAGGGACCAGGTTAGTTACCTGATGCCTTGTGATGCTGAAGCTCAAATTCTCTTTATTCCAGAGCTTCCTTCCCATCATTAAATCCTGCACACTCTTTTTGGCAAGGCAACAGTTCTGCCAATATCCTAGTGGTATTTCATAACCCATCATTTCTCTGGGTCCTGGAGGAGAAAGAAAACCTGGATATCAAAACCCGTCTGCTGCATTGATATAGCCAAATACATTCAGGGATTTTTTCATAGCTTCCCACTCTGGGTTTAACTATTTGTGGCAGCAAAACTAAATTACAGACTCAACAGCAAAGAAAAGCAATCACAAAAAAGAAAGTATCAAAATAAATTCAAGTTATTCCCCTCCTGCAGATGAGAAGTTGGAGAGGTGATGGATGGATTTGCAGAGGAAGGAGGATGCGTGTTGGGGCACAGGTGGCATATGTGCAAGTGCCAGTGCACATCTGGCATACGCATGGATTCAGGACACCAGAGGAAAGTGGGACATGGGTGAGAAGTGAAGAACTGAGCACACGGAGAAGGTTCTTCCCTAACGCTTCAAATGGATTCTATTTCAAACTGTTTTCTGCACCTTGTCCGAGGTCGGAACTGTCCTCCTTGTGGTAGGACTTGAAGTTTTAAAGAAAATAAGGTGTATACAAAGTCACTTGACCGCAAAATCCCTCCTCCTTCTTTCCTTTCTTTCTTTACTTCGAAGATCATTTGTCATAGCCCTCAATAGTTATAAATACTTGAAAGGGAAAAACTTGGAGGTAATCTTTTGGGCTGCAACCTTTCATTTTTACCCCTGGGCAACTGCTGTGCTTATTGAATTAGAGAAAATAACTTAGCAAACACAGGCAGAGTCTCACGATATAATCACAAAGAAAAATGAACTTTTTTAAGATAGAGACCACCCACTTCAGCTCCAAGGAACAGCCATTGAAAGCCAGGTTTTACTGGGGTTTGAAGGACATGCAGGCAGAATTGCCATAGGTGCGGAGACTGAGTCTGATTTCCAGCATCACTGAGATCCATCTGCTTCCATCGTCTTCACCCAGACCTACTGGAACTGAACACCATTCACAATCAGGGCCCAGATGGTCTCTGGAAAACGGTCTTTTCCAAGCAAGAAAGTGATTTGAAGTGTAATTTTAAATTCACTTTCTAAAATAGAGAGGTAAAGCCCTATATGGACACTTACTTCGATTTAACCAAGTCTTACATTGATTTTGATGATTCATTTGAGCTAAACAAATAGAAAGTGCTCATAAATTGAAAATAATTTTTTTTATTTATTTATTCTGGGCTTCCCATCACCTTAGCTAGTTTAAGGACTCAACTGAAGTTAAAGCTGGCATATTTTTATGTCGGTTAGTTTTGTCTAGAAACCTGCAGGCATGTTTGTGCCGGCTCATCGGGCGCTTGTAAAGGGATTTCATTTTGATCAAAGCAAGTGGAGGCAAATGTGATTCCCAGCCCACTGGAGAGGGACTCCTGAGGTGATGTCAGCCAAGGGAAGAGTCACTGACTGCAGCCAATGTGTCACAGAACTTCAAAGCGGGATCCATAGGCAACCTTGGCTAGGAGCAGGGAACAGATCCAAGGGAAAACATGAGGCAGGATGGCTTGGCATCCTAGACAAAATCTATATTAAGAGACAGGCAGGTAAGAAGAACTTAATAAAAAGCACTGGAAAGTGGAAAGAGGGAATGGAATAAACTACATGCCCATGGCAGCAAGTGGTCCCACGATGGGGTTTTCTTAGGAGGTCTCTTACTTGAAACACCAGGGTTTTTACCATGCTCGTGAGGTAAAGTTCCTCTGAGAGTTAGTGGCTGTTTGTGATGGTCTCATGGTGTGTATAGAGGAACACACAAACCCGCCAGGCAGTGAAACAGCAATCAGCAGAGGGGAAGACCCAGCAGCTACACTCTGTGGAGACAAAGCACAGCAGCAGGACAGACCAGAAGACTCAGCAAGGAGTGCGTGTCAAACCACATTTCATATTTTTGATGCCTATGCTGTCTCTTTTTGAGAATAGTGTGTGGCCACATAGCTCTGGGAGGAGCAACCTGAATCAAGAAGGCAAGAGACCCTTTTGGGTGGCCCCTCATGGAGGAGCCTGGCCCAGCATCCCGATGGCTGGAAGAAGAGATGAGGCAGTTTTCTGCCTCCTGATCCAACAGGGCCAATGAAGGTGGCACAAGGATGTCTGGTGAAGTGCTGCTGATGGGCCCTAGCCTATGTGAAGCCAGTAAGGAAATCCTGGGGATAAATGCAGCTTTTCTGAAAAACCACGGAGGGAACTGCAAGCATATTCAAGTGCCATAAAGGCTTCAAGTCCGGAGAAACACAGAAAGAGAAAGCATATTGCTCACAAGAGTTTGTCAATACTGGGAGGGAGGGAGGAGGAGGTGGCATTCCCAGGTATGGAAACCCAGGGCAGAAAGCCACCAGCCACTCGAGTTCAGTGAGGAAAAGCAGAATTTGAATTGTGTGGGCAAGACAGATGGTGGAGCTTTCTCCTAACTTTTAGACCCAACATGTGCTTCTAATACAGAAACTAAAGCAGAAGCTAGAGTTACTGCAAGGCTGGGTGTACTAATGAATCAAATTGTCTCTACATGACTTCAAAGGCTTTGGGAAGAAGCAAGAATAACTAGAAATGTAACACTAGCGGTAAGGACAACGTGGCTGGCACTGGTTAGACCCAGTGCGGGTCTCTTCATCAACAGAGAAGCAAACTGTGTATGGAAAAGGATGAAAAAAAAGTGAGTCTGGTGGTGCTGTACAGCAAAGGAGAGCGAGCAGCAGCATCCTCAATTTGGTGAGAATAAAAGCGAGGCAGAACAAACTTGGTACAAAAATGAGGTGAGCAGTACAGTATTAAAATTTGAAGGGTACTGAAGTTAGAAACATTTCAAGTACTAGCAAGGGCAGGAAAATAGTAGAAAGGGTTACAAATGATCAGCAATGCATACAACTATAATAAACTTCAACTTGGAAACATAAAAGGAAAAATATGATCTTGGATGATATCGGAAAAATAATTTAAGCAAGATATTCTGCGGGGGGAGAGATCTGGGTGAGGTCCAAAGTTGCTATTTGTGAGTTAATGAAGAGAGGGGTGGGAACAGCTTGTCTTTAAGCACAGGCCCAAGAGGCAGAGCATCTCGGCTCCACTTCTTGTGCCACCACGTAGTTTCTTGGTCAATTCCCTTGAAAACTTTCTGTGCTTCAAGGCTGTTTCCTGTTGGGCACACATGCTCGTAAGATGTTCAGCTGCTCTGGGGGCACCCCCCATGCCACAGGCTGTCACATAGCATTTGGATGAGTGATCCCATTTCAGGGGATGCACTTGAGGAAGATCAAAGTGAAAGGGATGGTAGGAATAGAGAGGGGGGACCGAAGCCATGGATGATGGGTTAGTGCATCTGTATGGTATCTCATAAACTTGGCTCTTTTCTGATCATGTTTGCAACTAGATAGCCATAAAAGTAGTGTTATGGGGCAAGAAGAGGGGTGAGGCCAAGAATTCAGTGCACCCGAAATCCCCTGGAACTGCTTAGGTGGGTATAGCCTGCTGGCATGCCTTTGTTGGCTCCACCACGGAGAGGTTCAGAGCTACTTTGGTCATGTCTGTGTGTACTGTGATGCATACCTGCCTTCAGAAAAGTACAGCCCTTTTCAAAAGGTGATTTAGGCCCTTAATCCCAGTGACTTTCAATAAGAGTTGCCTGGTAGGCAGCTCCTGAAGTGTGGCTCAATGTCCATATTTGCTAAAGGTGGTTTATATCTCTGGCAGGAATGAGGTGCCAAATTTTCTGTGGACTGTGGTCACTGCAGTGTTGAGAGAAGAAGCAAAATGTCTTTGGAAATCTGAACTGAAAAGTTGATATGGGATAGTCCTCCTCAAAACATGCTAAGAGCCCTCTTAGTTAAAATAGAGTACTTATTCGATCTAAATACTGCTAAATGCAAGGAAACAGGAGACCTGAGCTGATGGCTGTATGAGGTGTTTCTCTGGTTCCATGTAAAAAGTACTCCTTTTCCAGAGTTTGGTTGTCTGTCTGATTTTTTATCTTGCTCCCAAAACTAAGTTGAGGATAAGAGCAGGAAAGCATTTTCTGTAATGTATAATTACAGCTTTTCAGGCAAAACTGGAGTCCTCAAGGTAAAAAAAAAAAGTGCTCAGTTGGATAAGCTGGAAGCAAATGTTCTCTTGATGCATCTTGGTGGGTTCTTCTGACTGCAGTTTCCCTCTGACAACTGCAGATGCCTGCAGATCTTTTATATGGACCCTTCAACCAAGCCACAGAAAGTGACTATTAGCATCGTGTCATCACGGGGGATGCTCTGCATCCCCGGCCCGCTGGAGTTTCCTGTCTGAAACCAGCACATGGGCCCGGGCACCGGCCCCCTCCGCATAGACCTGCAAGGCCGGCATGGAGCAGTCGGGGGCCAGGTCAGGCTGTAGGGCTGCCCTTACCGTGGCTGCAGGGCTGCGGAGGAGGCGATGCTGCTGCTGCCATGTGGGAGGGAGGCCCAGGGCTCCTGGGTCTGGGGCCCCTCCGAGGGGACGCTTGCTTTGCTCGGAGGAAACTGCAGCTTTCACTGTCTCCCTCCCCGGTCCCACTCCGTCTCTCCTTTGCCTTTTTTTGTTTTCCCCCTCACAGCTGCTGCCTTGGGGACCCAGCCTTGGTGCGGAGGAGGCCGCCTTCCCCTGCGAGGCTCAAGGGCGAGGGCAGCTGCCTGTGCAGGATGGAGAGGGGCGGCAGGGGCGGGGGCAGCGCAGGCGGAGGATGAGCACGCCTGTCCTTGGAGGCAAAGCCCAGTTCTGTGCTCTGGGGTTGACGCGGTTGGCGTGGCACCGCTGCGAGTGGGGAGGCTTAGGGAAAGGGGAACGCCGCGTTTGAGTGCCTCTCCTCCGAGGGAGGTTTTAAAAACGGTTAGCGAGAAGATTTTTCTCCGAAGTTGTCCTTAGACTGGTCCTTCATGTCCGTGCACGCACGACGTGCCCATATAGGCTTTTCTCGCAGGCTTCATAGCTGGCCAAAAATTATCCAGGGGAGCTCAGAAAGACACGTACGTCCATGTACTCACCTCTAAGACCCCGAAGTGAATGACAGCCACCCATCCTGCTGCCACCAGTGATGCTGCAGATCTCCTCCGCTTGCCGGCACACATGTGCACCAAGCTGGATCCAAACCGCTTCGAGATGAGCCACTTGTGCCCAAAATGCTACAAAACGAAGGAGCAAGAGCAACTAGAAGCTCTTTTGCAGCCCCCATCCCCTCTCCCCCCCCCCCCTTTTTTGTTCTTTCTTGCCGAGAGAATTGTTTGCGGGTTTGAGGAGAGGGATGTTTAAATAGCTCCGCAGATCCATTTAGTAAAGTCAATATGCAATTATGCAAAAGCCCGTGATAATGCACCCCCAGATGCAGATAACGGCGGACTGGGCTGTCCTGGGGGGAGCCGCGAGCAGCTGGCAAACTCTTGGGGCGGGGGATTGCGGGGACCCTGTCACGCTCCCCTGCCTCCTCAGCCTCTCGCAGCCCCAGGCACAGGTCGGTTCCGGGTCTTGGGGGGGCTTGGGATCCCTGGAGCGTCCCGAGCCCCGTTCTGCACCCCGCCGCCGGGCACAGAGCTTTGCTTCTTATTTTCCTTTTTCTAATTTGTAAAGCGTAAGTGATTTGCACCCAAATTTTCCTAGACGGTATCGTTTGCGGGAAGCCCCCTCTCCGTGAGTGCCGAGCCTGAAGAGAGCCTCGGGTTCCCTCCCATCCCACCAGGCTGAATAGCCCCAGATCCCCGCTCTTATTAATGCCCATCCTCTGCGATCGGCATCAGAGGCACGCCGAAATAAGTCTGTAATGGGCTCATTAGCCGAGCTGCAGACGGGCTTAGGTAATAGGAATGGAGCAATAGTGAAAATTAGTTTGGAGGAAAACATCAAATTGAAAAGCTCCGAGAAAACTCCGCTTTGCTCTAGTTCAGCAGAGGTACTATCAGACACCAGTATTCAATTCCCTGTGGCTTCAAATTGAGGTCTTGTTTTGTTACTCGCTAATTTGCTTCTCGTACAATGTCACAAGTATTTTCAGACTCATTTCAACTTTTTTGGCTTCGTTCAACTTTTTAGAAGAGTGGCGTTCGACTTCTTATACCAGAAGTGTAATTTCTGCTTTAATTTCTGCTTTATGTACTCTGAGGAAAGTATCTGTAATATCTTCTTGATAAAAAAATCCCTATCAGACAGGTTGTTATTTCCTTCAAAGACAGCAATTTTACCCACAGAGACGAACTGGGAGCTGAATTTAGCCCAGCAGAAGTGGGAAAAGTTTCCAGAGGGGGAAAAAAAAAAAAAAAGCTATCGAATATTTTAGGCTAATGTCACCCTCTGTTGAACTCTGGCAAGTGGCTCTGAAGGCAAAGAGCTGTCGGAGTTGGTCGGCTACAAGTGGCAGGAAGGTTTGCTTACACCTTTATTTAACATACTGAAAAAAAAACCACTATTGTTCATCTACGTGGGTGTCTCCGGCTTTTTAGGCTACGTGCGGGCATATGTGTGGACTGACAACAGGCGCTTAGAGATCTTTGCTTTAAAAAACTCCTTGTAGCTCACGTAGATCACCAGATTTTTATCTGCATGTCCAGTCGGCTGCTGACATTCTCTGTAAATACGACAGAGGCTTTGCATTTCACAGCCCCTCTGAGTCCCTCACCTCGCAAAAGTCAAGTGGGGTTTTTTTGAAGGTATTTTTTTAAAAACAAAAAGCAAAAACCTGGGTTTTTTTTCTTTTTAAATCTCTTCTTGAACTTTGTATTTTTGAGAAGAGCATCCCAGGCGCCATGGGAGCAGAGATCCCAGTGGGCAGGGAGAGAAGGGAGGGGAATTACCCAGCTCGGCTGCATCTGCATGAGGGCACCCGCGTCTCGGGCACCGGCAAAGGTTCGGGAACTTAAACCAGCAACTTTATTGTTTCCTTTAAGCCGAGACTAACGCTGGGCTGGCGTGAACTGCCCTCCTGATACCCAACCAAATAGTGGCATCAAAGTGATTGCTTTTGCTGCCCTCCGAGAGCATCCGCGGGGTGGGAGCTTCCCGGATTAGAATCTTTCCCTCTGCCCACGGGTTGCGGCCGGCTGCTGAAGTTTTTAAACAATTTGCAAATATTTTCCCCTTATTTTTTTTTTTTAATTTAGCCCTGTCCTACATATTTATGTCCAAATTCCTCGCACGGGTAAACTCAAACCATCTTTACCATATCATCGCTTCGTGCTCTGCAGTTAATAACGTCCTAAACACTTAAAAGTGGAGTTTTTATACAATTTTGCAGGTGTAGCCGAAGGAAAAAAATAATTGTCTCTACGGCTTTTCTGTCCGGGGTCCCTTTGTTCTTCTTCTACCGAGCAATTGGGCGCCTCCGGCCTCTCTAAATTGCCAAAAACTGGACTTTTCTCTCGCAGAAAATTTGGAAGCTTTTCTGGCTGTAGTTTTCCCGTCTCCCAGTAGACGGCACAACAGCTCAATCGTTGGGATGCAGAACAGCCCAGCGGCTTTTCCCTTTTTTTTTTTTTTTTTTAATTAAGCAGCCAGAGTTTTACCCAGCAATTTTGTTTTATTGTTATTATTATTTAATGCAACGAGAAGTATAGGAATATCAAGAGGCAAGAGAGAGGGCTTGGCATAGGCAGGGAGTACAGAAGTGCGGGGAGCAGATGGGCTAAAGGCAGGCAGGGAGCGTCGCGAACCCCGGCGCGGAGCAGCGCTTCCAAATTAACCCAAGTGAACTTGTAGCGCCTAAAACGTGCAAGAAAAAAAACCTCAACAACCCCAACACTACGGTGCTGCCGAGCTCTGCGGTTATTTTGGGGATTTTAGGCAGAAATTGTCTATTTGTAGTGTGAGATAGGAAGAGCAAGGCTCAGGTCGGCTCTGCACTGCCTTGCCCGGGCTAACTCGAGGTGCCACCGCGGGGGGAACCTGGCAGCCTCCGCAACTTTTGTCCCTGAAAGGCTCCTTTTGTGTGCGGGTATCTTCATTCCCGCCGCCAGCACCGCTGTCACCGCGGAAGTCACAAAAAATTCCGGCCAGTAACTCAATTCCCAGATAATTTTATTTGAAAAAAAAAAATATATATATATATAGCGGTGTTCAGAAAGTTTTAAGACATGAGTAAATTTTATCGTGAAGTATTTTATGAAGCCCTCCCTTTAATTAATCAAAATCCCCCATAACTTCTGCAAACGTCAGGGCCGGCCGCGGAGGGGAGCGGGCAGTCCTCATTCCCGGTTCCCCCGTTCCCCCGCGGCTCCCGGGGCCCGGGCTGTGCCGGCGGTGGGCGCAGAGGAGCCTCGGCTGTCCTCGGGCTGGCTTTCTGGACGGACCCGCCGGTCTTTTGTTTTTCTGCATCGGGAGCTAGTAAACAAACCCCCCTGAAATCCTGGCGCTGCGCTTCATCTGCGCGCTTAAACCCCTCGCATTTAACCTCCTTTTATGATCACACGCACCCCACCCCCCAGCCCGATCTGACCTTTAATGGGCTTTAAACAAGTTCGGGTTTCCCCCCCCGCCCCCCCTCTCCATCCCTCTTTCAACCGCTCCATCAAGCTCTGACTTTTCGGGTATCTCCGCACGTATCGCTCCCCCCCTTTCCTTATCTGAAGCATTCCTGGATTATCTCCCGGCCGCCTTTTCCAATGCTTTCTTCTGCGGTTTCTTGTTTGTTTGGCTCTTCTGGTTGTTCCTATTTCAGTTTTCAGATTTCAGTATTAATGGCGAAAAAGCACACTTGGATGCTAATTCTCCCCCCATCCCCGTCCCCAGTCTCCCCCTCCCGCCCCCCCCAATCCCTGCTAGGAAGGCGGCAGGGAAGCCTGCTAGAAACGATTTGATTGTTCCTAGGTATGACTAATTCTTTCCTTAAGCTGGGAAATTCAGCCTGATTAAAAGCCTCATTTATTATCCGATAAGCAAATGGACCCAGATTCCACCTCGCGGAGGAGGCTCCCTCGCTCCCCAGACGCCCTTTTTTTGCCTCAGCTCGGAGGGTTCCTTCCCCAAAGGCCCAGCCGGGGTCGGGGGGGCCGCGCAGAGGGCGCGCAGCGCTCCGCGCTCCCCTGCGAGGCCGCTGCTCGGCCCGCTGCTCCCGCCAGACCCCCTCACTCTTTCCTTACTGCTTTTCCCTTATTCTTCTCCCCCCCCACCCCGCCCCCCTCACTCTTTTGCGATGGACAAGCGTAAACAGATTCCTGCAAAATGGCAAGTTTTTTTGGGGGGTGAAAAAAAAAAAATAAAAGAGCAGCCTTGCGTAAAAAGGTGGCGGGGCGAGATGCTGCGCGGGTCCCGCTGCCGCTGAGCGCATCAGCCGCGGCAGGAGTTTACCGGGATAGCGCGGATCTGGCCGTTTACTTTTCCCCGTTTAATAGATGATTAATTTTTGTCCGGATTAGCCCCCCCCCCTTTTTTTTTTTTTTTTTCTTCTTTTAATTCTGGCCGGCCTCTTGCCAGCAGAGCGGCGGGCAGAGCAGTTCCTCGCAGCGAGCCCTAAGAGTAATAACTGTTTGCTAATTGTAAAATCCTTATCCAGGATGAGGTTTGGGCAAACAATTTGTAGGGCTGTAATTACATTGTAAAAGTCTTTCGGGCTCCGGGTTTCGCTGAATAAAGCTCATAAAGGCCCGGTGAGGACGCTGAGAAAGGGTCTTATGGGGGTTTTTT
>JAWMRA010000113.1:16173135-16198135 GCA_035584735.1 Pseudotriccus pelzelni
GGGGCGCTGCGCGGCGGCGCCGCCAGACAAAAGGGCGGCGGGAGCGCCCCCGCGGCGGCGGGGGTGTGTGAGGGCAGGGCCGGGAGGGGGCGGTGTGCGCGTGTGCGCGAGGAGCGGCGCGGGGGCACGCGGGGCGGGCGGTGCGGCGCGCCCCCCCCCGCGCCGGTGGCGGAGTTGCTGCCGCCCAGCGCATTGTGTAAGACGCGACCTGTTATGGCCACCACTACTTCCGGGTTCCCGCAGTCTGCTCCTGCCCGGCGCGGCTGCTGCGCTCGGGCGGAGCGGCGGCGGAGGGACGGACGGACGGACGGACACACGGAGGGACGGACGGACGGCAGCGCTCGGGCAGCGGCGGCGGCGGCGGCAGCGCCTCCTCCTCCCCCCGCCTCCCTCCCTCCCTCCCTCCCTCCCTCCCCCCCCATCCCGCCCCGCTGCCCTTCCTCCCGCGCCCGCCCCGCACGGCACCCGCGCCCGGCCCGCCTCCGCCAGCCTCGCCCGCCGGCCGCGCAGGGGCAGAGCGAGCCGGCGCCGGCGAGGAATTAGGAGCGATTCCGCGAGGAGGAGCGGAGAGAGAGAGACAGAGACAGAGACAGACAGAGAGAGAGAGAGAGGAAAAAAAAAAAAAAGCAGCCCCCCCACTACCACCATCATCATCATCATCATCATAATAACCATAATAAAAGGAGAGACGGCGCGTTTAGCGAGCCTTTTTAATTTTTAATTTTTGATTCTCCCCTCCTCTTCCTCCTTCTCCTCCTCCCTCGATTTTTTTAATTTTTTCTTTTTTATATATATATATATATAAATTTTTCCTTTTTTTTTTCTTTTTTTCTTTCTTTTTTTTTTTTTCTTTTTTTTTGGGGTGAGCGCACTCGAAAATTAACATTCGCGGTGTCCTGCGCGGTGGGAGCACACGCAGCGGATCATCATCAGTCATTCACCACCTTGACAACCTCGCCTGTGATTGACAGCCGGAGTGGCAAAAAGCCATGAGACTTGGTAGTTGGGTTTTCGGGGCACTTTAAAAAAAAAAAAAAAAAAAAAAAAAAAAGAGAGAGAGAGGAAAAAAACTGATTTGGGGAAAGGATATTTGCTTTCGCCCCGCTGCTGTCTTGGAAACGAGAGGGGGAGAGTAAGAGGGAGAGAGACAGGGAGAGAGGGAAGAAAGAAAGAAAAAAGAAGGAAGGAAGGAGGGAGAGTTGATTTTTTTTTTCTCCTATTTTTTTTTTCCTCCTTTTTTAATGCTGAGTTACCGTATCGCTTCGCTGAGATCCAGCAAGCCGAAGATTTTACTCGATTGCTTCCATTGCTGGCGACGCTAAGGGATTTTTGCCTTTTTTTGGGGGGTGAGGGGGGGGGACCTTCGCGTTTCTTTCTTTTCACACTGGCCTTAAAGAGGATATATTAGAAGTTGAAGTAGGAAGGGAGCAAGCAGGCCGATGGCGCAAAGGGTACGTATGATTAAAAAAAAATGGATTTCAAATGTGAAATAATATTGAAACGTGGCTGACAGAGACGCTGCGAAAAAAGTTTCTTTTTTTTTTTTTTCTTTTTCCCCCTCCTTTTTGGAACAGGGGCACAAAGCGGTGTCCTGCAGCGGGAGGATTTATCAGTTGTACTTGTAGGCTTAAAACCTGCGTATATTGCTATTTTCTTGATTCTTTTACTCCCCATCCCGGAGCTCTCAGGGAAGAGGCAAAGCTTTCTATACATTAATGACATGCAGGCATGTAAGTGAATATGTCCGAGCCTCTGTATTTGTTGGTTTTGTAGCTCTGGTCCTACCAATGTCTTTTTTAAAGTCACTAGCGCTTGAAATATTTGAATGTGTGCATGTCTCTGAGCATTTTGCTGTGTTAGTGATGATATACCGCTTCACTTTAGGAAGATAAGTTCTGTCTGGGAGTAAGCACAACTTTTTTTTTTTTTTCCTTTTACCTCCTTTTTTTCTCTCCCCCCCTTTTTTTTTTAATAGATATTCTGTCACAAAAGGTGCAGTGTAATGGGCAAACCCTCCCACTCTTCTAAAAAGAAAGTGACTTTAATTTGAATTGGAGGTTAGCAGCATTCACTGCCATGTGTATTGTTGTTTCTATTTTGGGTGCGATCTCTTTTTTTTTTTTTTTTTTTCCCCTTCCAACTACCTCTTGAATTGAAGTTTTGAGAAAAAAATAAATCGTCCGGAGTCGAGTGAACAGGGATTTGGGAAAGGAGAAAAGTCCTGGAAAGAAGTTTTCTTGCCTAATTTGCCTGCCGCCGTCCGAGAGCTGGTTGGGAAAGAAAGTTCCTCTGCTGACAACTTGCCTTTTACTCTTTCGGTCCAAGCAAGTGTCAGGGATCTTTAAAAGTGTTTATTCACACCTTCGCTTTTAATAGATGAAAAGTGGCCGTTTCCCCCACTGACTGGGAACCGCGGTAGCTTTTGCTCCTTAATCTTTAACAAAGAAAACCCTTAAAAAAAAAAAAAAAAAAGGAAGGCATTCCCAAAATCCCGAGAGCCCGGGCGAACGTTTCCAGCTTTTCGGCTTTAAAAGCTGCATTCTCGTGGAATTGCTGGGAAATCCGCAAATCGCTCGTTCTGGGTTTTTTGGTTTTTTTTTTTTTTTTTTTTTTTGGTGTGTGTGTATGTGTGTGTGCCGTTGCTGAAGTTTTTTGCATCCTCGCTGGGTGTGAGGTACCTGACTTCTTATCAGCAGGGGAAAAAAAAAAAAAAAAAAAAAAGTTTAGCGGAGGGAAGATTTTGGAACTCCGGGAAACCACTTCCATTCGCAGGAGGGGGGGTTTGAGAGATTCGGGGGATGGGGATTGGTGCGGAGTTGGGGGAGGTGGGTTGTTTTGGGTTTTTTTGCACTCTTATTTATTTTATTGTTGTTACGATGGTGATTTTTTTTTCTCCTGCGCCCCAGACTCGGAGGGTTTCGGGCCGGAGCGGCCCGGCCCGGGGCAGTGTTTCCCTCCCCAGGGCCGGCGCGGCGGATCCCGGGGCGCGCTCCGGGGGGATCGCGGCGCGTCCCCGGGCGGTGGTGCTGGTGGGGGGAACACACAGGGCAGCGAAGCTGCTGCCGGGGGGCACTGCCCCACTCCCTACACCCCTGACGCCTCTCTGCTCTCTCTCTCTCTCTGTCTCTCTCTCGCCCTCTCCCTCTGTGCCCCGCAGTACGACGAGCTGCCCCACTACGGCGGCATGGAGGGGGTGGGCATCCCCACCACCATGTACGGGGACCCCCACGGCGCCCGCCCCATGCAGCCCGTGCACCACCTCAACCACGGGCCGCCGCTCCACTCGCACCAGTACCCGCACGCCGCCCACGCCAACGCCATGCCCCCCGCCATGGGCGCCTCCGTCAACGACGCCCTCAAGAGAGATAAAGATGCCATCTACGGGTGGGTTTGGCCGCGCGGGGCTCCGCGCAACCTGCGCGGGATGGGGCGCGGGGGTGGCGGTCGGCGGGGTGGGGAAAGGGAGGGATGGGCAGCGCTGCGCGGTGAAGGGCCGCGTTCTTAATTTTGTGTCGTCGTCGTTACCGGCTTAAAGGGTGGGGGGAGAGAGGGCTGGGGGGTCCCCCTTATACGGGGAGCCCGGGAAAGTAGGGGAGGGGGGACAGCAGGCATCGCCGGGGGGAGGAGGAGGAGGAGGAAAATAATATTCCCAGGGCACAACCTGCGCCGGGTTAGTCAATCTCTGCACGGAGTTTTGGGAGCAGGGGAGAGTTTGGAGCGCTTTGCCCAACTTTCCACCTTGTTCGGCTTTCCTTGCTGTGTGAAGGAGAGAACTCGGGAGCAGCTTCTCTCAGCTTTTTTTTTAATTTTATTTTTCTTGTAATTTTTATTTCTTTTAAACTTTTTATCCGACAGCATTGAATCTTTCTTAGTGTGGCAACTTGTATAAGCGGTTTCTAGGCCGTTGCGATGGGAGCTGATGGGGTTACATTGGGCGCAGATGCTTTTAAAATGTATCTGCCCAGCTGGAGTTTGAAGGGAAGTTTAAGAGCCTCTAAAAACCGCTCTTAGGACAGTGAGGAGAAGGGGGAGGAAAATAAAATTCATGGCGTTTGGTTTCTTTATTGGGTTATCAGAAATCTGAAGGGTTGGTTAAAACTCGGCAGTGAACGGTACCCAAAAGAAAAAAAAAAAAAAGTATGAAGCCCTGGGAGGAAAAAAAAAATGAACTCCCTGTTATAAATATACATATATACGTGTGTGTGCGCCCACGCTTATTTATTTATTTAAATTATTAAACGGGCGAGGGAACCAGATGCACACGCTGCCTTTCTCCCGGGAAGGCTTTCCAAGCTGGGATTGCCCAGGAGCACCTGGTTCCCCCCGCGGGTCGGCGGCTGCGGAGCCCCGGGGGGGGCGGAGGGCCGGGCAGGCTGTGGGGAGGCAGCCGGGCTGGCCAGCGCCTGCCAGTGGGTCGTAGCTGTGTTGAGTGGGTTTAGGGGCTTTTTCTTTTTCATTTTTTTTTTTTTAATTTGGATGGAGATTGTTTCTTTTTCTGTTTTTTCTGTTGGTTTGGTGGTTGGTTGGTTTGTTTTTTTTTTTCCTTTTCCCTCCCAGCAAGTCCTCCAGCAGAAAACGGGAATTAAAAGCATAAAAGGCAAGAAAAGTGTACGTCCAGGGGATTTTAATTTTTTTAATTTTTTTTTTTTTTCCTAAAGACAAGGAAAGTTAATTCAAAATGGCTGCTGGAACCGGCTTGGGTTTTATTCTTGGCTTGTCCTAAGGTTTTATTAACAATATCTGCGGCCAGACAGCGCTGAAAGGCCGGGGAGATGCTGGCCGGCCGGCCGGCCGGCTGCGGGAAAGGGCCGGGACGCTGCGGGAGTCGGCGGGGGGTGCCGGAGCCCCCTCTGTGGGTGCCCCCCTCCCCACTCACGCTGCTGCGGGACTAACTATTGTTGTGTTTGGCTTTTTTTTTTTTTTTTGTTTCGTTATAATATTTTCCCCCCCTCTGTGTGTGTGACTATTGTATTTTCTTTCAGACATCCCCTGTTCCCTCTTTTAGCACTGATTTTTGAGAAATGTGAATTAGCTACATGCACACCCAGGGAGCCCGGGGTAGCGGGAGGCGATGTTTGCTCCTCTGAGTCTTTCAATGAAGACATAGCAGTGTTCGCCAAACAGGTCAGCAAAACCGGGTTGAAACAGTAAAAGAAAAAAAAAAAAAAAGGAAAAAGAAGGGAAAAAAATCCGTAACGAGAAAAACAAGTCTCTGTTGAGATAAAGATGCGCGTTTCCCCATCCCCCCTCTCTTACTGCAAGAGGCAAAAAAACCCCCCAAAACAAAAACCACTCCAAAACCCTAACCAAAGCAAAGCACACAAAAAAAACCTAATCGGAAAATCTCGGCATTTAGCAGCCCCTTAAAATCCTGGGTAATGCGGAGCGGTCTGTGCCCCGGCCGGGAGTTTCGCTGCGCGGCTCCCGGGAGCCGGGACGGGCTCTGCCGGGGAAGCTCCGTAGGTATTTTTCCGTATATTTGATTCACTTGCTCAAGTGTTTGGCTGATGTACTAAATCCAGCAGTCAGGGCTTTGCACGGAAGGTTACATAATGGACCCGACAGTGTAATGAAGCAAGAAATAATAACGTCTGCTTTTTCTGCTTCCATATTTCAAATCTTTTTTATTATTATTTTTCCCCCTCTCCTCCCCTTTCTTATATTTAGATCCGAGCAGAGAAACCCCTCTTTTCCTCTAATCCTGAACTGGATAACTTGGTAAGAGTTAACACTTCTTCCTCTCCCCACCCCCACCCTCCCTTCCCATTTATTTATCATTATTTTTTTTTAAACTTCTGTGTCTTCTGGAGAGGTGGTTTGATGGTGGCTAAATTGAAAATTTCTCACGTGGATTTTTTAAAATTAAAATTATTGTGATGATGATTTTTATATTTACAAGTAAATATGGTGTGATAGTTGCCTGGAAGTAAAAAAATCCAGTAAGGATATACATAAAGGAAAGCCCCATCCAAAGGGGAGCTGGCGGGCTTGCTGGTGAGCTTGCCTGCCCAAGAGGAGCGTGGATTCATCCCCGCTGTAGCCACCCCCTCCACGCACCTTTTAGCAGCTCCATGGGAAGGGAAACGTAGGGGATTGCTGTGGCTGGACATGCACCGGTGGCAAATTCACCAAAAATGAGATCTTTTCTCTCTTTCTTTCCTCCCCTCCTTAAGGATAAATATTTTGCCTCCACCGTAGGAGTCCTGCTCCCACTTTCGCAAAGCGAGGAGCCAGTGATGGTGTTTAGAGAGTTGGGTTGTGTTTTTTTTTTTTTTTTTTAAAGAAATGTTTATGATCTGTATAATTCAGTTGCTTCGTTGCAATAGGGATTTTCTTTTTTTTGTTAACTCTAGATTGCTTCTCGTTAAACAGCACACAAAGCCACCGCTATTAAGTTTTAGTGTTATTGCCATAAATCAAAACAACTTTTTATTTACTACTAGAGAAAAGTCAAGCTACAAAGTGCGGCCAGGGCGGCTGTGGGAAATATCCCCAAATCCAGGAATGAGATTAATACTCGTGTTGTTTGTATCTTTGCAGATGATTCAAGCCATACAAGTATTAAGGTTTCATCTGTTGGAATTAGAGAAGGTAATTTTTGTCTCTCTCTCTTTCTCTCTCTCCTTCCCTCCCTTTCTTCCTCCTCTGTTTCAGTACTGCTGAAGTTCAGGCTTCTGGTAAATTTGCATAAATGTCTTTCTTTCTGGTAATTAGTGTCAAGACCAATCTTGGCGTCCATTTCTCTTCGCAGTTTAATTACAATTTCAGCCTCTAAAACCGAGCTCTCGAACGCCCAGGCCTTGTGTTCATTGTAATACTTTGCTGGCTTTGTATAAATAGTTGCAGTTCTGTGGTGCCGCAGATGAGACTCGAAATGGTTAGCTCAGTCAAGCCCCTGAAATTGTGAATTAAAAAAAAAAATACATATATATATATATTGTTTTTTATTGGTGATGGTGAGGAAGAGGCTTTGGTTGCAGTGAGTTGGAATGGGGATTTTTTTTTTTTTTTTTTTTTTAAGAGCCATCTGCAGGTCAGGCTCAGGGCGCGGATTGTCCTGTAACATTTTGCAGAGACAAAGCAGAGTTGATAGTTCTGTCTGTCTCTTGTTCCTGGGAATATTGTACACCTCCGAGCAGAAGAAAGAGATTGCAGCCTAAATGCAGGATTTTTTTTGTTGGTTGTTTTAGAAATCTTAGGAGGGAGAATGCTAATTTCTAAGAAGGCGGTGTCATCCGAGCTCACGTTAAATTGGAAGTGCGCTCTTGGTTTCCTGAGGATTTTTTACGTGTCATTGATATCTGGCCTACAAGAGAATTCCCTTTCTCCTAAAAATAAACATTTTGAGAGGTTTTTAAATAGTTGAAAAGTTTCTCAGGAGCCTCAGTCACTTTATCTAACCATAACTGGCAGGTTGTTCTCGCTCTACCGAAATGTGTTAAAATCTGCCCATTAATAAAGGCGGCTCAGGTACGAGTCTATCAGAACGACTGGGGATTTCAAGGCTGGGATGCCTATAATGTATTTCAGCCCAGTGCACCGGGATTTTTTTTTTTTTTAAATCCTTTTTTCTGTCCTCATACCCCTTTGGAAAGGGTTTATGATGAAATAACTGGATGAAATTAAATAGTTTACCTTAAATGTCACCCATGCAGGTCACCTCTCTAATGGCCACAGCTCCGGGAGCAGATGAATTTAACACGGGTGTTGAATATGTTGTAGCCTGTGAATCATCTTGTCACTGTCAATTTTCTGGGATATCTCTATTTTGCGAGAAAAGAAAGTTATTCCTAATTCTGGATGCGTCTAGAGGTCTCAGGGGGATAATTGCAGTGTGTTTCCCCTATTTAGGACTTTTGATGTCACAGGGGTGAAGGGGGGAGACTGGTTGCACTTGTCAATTTTACTTATGTATTCCTGATTATATTTTCTTGCTTTTTTTCCCCCTCCTTCTTTTTTTTCTTCTTCCTTTTTTTTTTTTTTTTTTAACCTCTGTCATAATGTAGGTACACGAATTATGTGACAATTTCTGCCACCGGTATATTAGCTGTTTGAAAGGAAAAATGCCTATCGATTTGGTCATAGACGATAGAGAGGGCGGATCAAAATCGGACAGTGAAGACATAACAAGATCAGCAAATCTAACGGATCAGGTATGATCTCGCCAACGCCGCACACGCTAAAATTTGTATGCAGATCGCTCGCTGGGTCACTACGCCTCCTTTTATTATTTGCATATGATTAAGTCCCTTTTAGATAAATTTCCATCGAAATGAAAATTTTTGAATAATGTGGCTATTATTGCTTCATTAAGGCTTGCTCCCGGATTCGACCTGGTGAGATGAGCTTGTAAAAGCGTCGCCTGCAAACTCGACCTGTTTCTTGTCGCTTTTAATTTTTGTCTTTATTTTATTTACCCTTTTCAATAATAGAAGTGGTGTCCGTGGATCGCTGGCTTCTTGGTAGCTTAGGGGAGGGAGGGCTGGAGTCGTTGACCAAAATAATAATAAAATCCGAGATAGGTGGTCCGAGGAAGACAGAGAGGGTTTGAAATCTAGCAAATACTGGCTATTTTCTTCCCGTCTCTACGGTTCATTAGTCCGTCTTGTCAGTTTTCCTTGGCCGAACGCTTTTAGACTTGAGTGAACATTGCTTTGTGCACGCCTGCCTGCTGCAAACGCGCCCATTTTATTTTACTTAATAGGGGGGGAAAAAAAAAAGGGAGAAAATAAAATGGGATTCAGGTTTTTAATTCTTTTCCCTTGATCTTTCAAGTTTTCAAGCCCTCTCTTTAAAAAATAAATATAGTCAAAGCCAAAGCCAAGCCAGCAAAGCCTCGCGTGGCTGTGACGGTGTCCAGGTTTTGTTTGGGATGGTTCAGACCTTTAATGCCGGCTGCAGCCGGGTGGGAAATGCGGGTGAGCTGAGTGAGGAGAGCTGGCTGTCCCCTCTCCCCTCCCTCCTCCTCGTCTGTCCCTTCCGCCGGCTGGGATCCTTGCCTTTTCATGGGACCGTTTGGGGCTAATGCAGGAGGTGCCCAGATCTAAATTAAGCTCCTGGATGGTGGAAATGACTGAGATTTGGCTTTTATTCGAGTTGGGTGAAACGGTGGGGTTTTCGCGGTCGGTTTGTTTTCTCTGAACTGAGGGGTAGCAGCGCTCTGCCTGTGAGAGAGGGGACCTCGAGCACACACAGAAAGATAAATCCCCGGTTAAAACCCCCAAGTTATTTCTTCTTTATGATCAGCTACGCAAATAGAGTCTTAGGAGTGATCTGCTCCTGACTCTGGAGGTTTCCTTTTGTTCAAGCAAGGCGCAGCCAAGCAGACAGGAGTTGCCTCAGCCGCTTTGCCGTTATCACCGGCACTGTCAGCTGGGAGTTATTTCATAGATCACCGACATGAAGGTGCGTTGCATCGCAGCGTGGGCAGTATCTGAAATATTTTCTCATGTCTGCCAAAGGCTGTCGGGTAGTGTCGTGACAGGGGGAGGCAGGCTTGGAGAAAGGCATGAACTTTTGGAAAAGGGTTTATGTGCGCCTTAGGTGGGTTGTTTTGATGTTTTGTTTTTCCTTTCCACCCAGTTTTGCAGCGAAGGGGGAAAGCTTGGTGGGGCGGGAGGAGGGCGGCACAGCAGGGCGGTACCCGGGGCCGGGGAGGATGCTCCGGGTGGCCGGCAGCCCCGTGCACTGCCTTAGTGCAAGGGAAACCCTCCAGCCAGGGTCTAGCTGAGGGAAGCTCGCCTCGCTGCTGTTGAATAAAAATTGTAATCCAACAAGTCTAACTAGAAAATGGGTTTCTAAAAGCTCTGGAGTGCTGGGTACATAAAGCTATTTGAGCAAATTACAAGAATCGCTCAGGGGCACGAATGAAATCAACACTTTAATTGCCTCCAAAATGAAGATTTATACCCCATTTTCCCAACGAATCATTATTTTATTAAAGTGAAAGCTAAAGAAATGAAGCTATAGTTTTGGGGTTGTCGGGGGTGTCGGTGTGTTTCTCCACACCCCCCCTCGCCTCTCCCCCCCCCCTCTGCCATCACCTTTTTGTCGCCGGGACCGCAGACCTTCGCGCTCCCGGGGCCGTCCCCTCTCCCGCTGTGCGGGCTCCAGCCCCGGCACCTCCGGCCTGTGCGAGCGCAGCCCCCGCCGCTCGCCTGGGGCGCTCCGGCTCCTCGCCGGGCAGCGGGACGCGCCGCTCCGCGGGTGCGGACTGGGGTGGGGAGCGGGGCTTTGCTTTCCCCGACGAAGGGAAAAGACGCAAAAATGCGCTTTCCCCCACCCCCCCCACCCCTTCCCCTCTCCCGGCCGATGGGGCGGCTGATCAAACCCACGGGGGTTGCGCGGGGGGCGGCCGGGGCGGGGAGCGGGTTTACCGGGGGGGATGCGCAGCCGCCCGCGCCCTCCGGTAAACTGCGGTGCCAAGCGCGGCCCCGGCGCGGCCGGCAGTATCTGGGCCCTAATGGTTCAATAATAAGGTGTTGAGTGCTGGTCGCCGGGGCGGCTAATTAGGATGTGGCCGTGCAGGGCGCGTTTATGGCTGCGCGGCCCTGGGATGCGCGGGCGCGCAGGGCCGGGGCGGTGGGAACGAGGGGGCCCCCCGCGTGCCCACGGCTTCTGCTTGGGAGAGTAGTAAAAGAGTAAGTGTGTAAAAAAAGCTTTTATTATGGATTTAATTACATTTTCGTATATTGTGGTAGTAAAGGTTACAGTTAACAGGGTGGTTTTTTTTTGCTTTTAATTTATTGGTTTCCCCTTATTTACTCTTTCCTTATAGGCCCCTCAATGCCATTGCCTTTAAGTCCCCCCCGGTTAATGGAAAGCAATGACACTAATGCTAGTAAAGCCCTATAACACTAACCATTGTTCAGTGATTTAACCAGCTCAGTGGCACTAGGTCACTAAAATAGCATCCTTCTCCCACGGGCTCGACCCCGCTGCCTGCCAGGGTGGGACCTGCAGAGTTGGTGTTTACCATCACGGCTCCACAAGTACAAGGCAGGAGTTCGGGCCTTTTTTTTGCTGGGGATAATTGAACTCGAGATCAACCAGACCCCGGGACTTTTAAAACCGTAGCTGAAGAATTGCAGCCATCCTCAAAAGTTTCAAAATAAACCTTTTTTAATCATTAGCTTTTCAAACATTTGCATGTTTAAATTTTCAAATGTTTGTTGGAGCCCAGAAAGATTTAGAACACAGCTGTTGTGTGATGTGTCTGGGAAAACTCCTTCTGATTAAAAAAAAAAAAAAAAAAAAAAAAAGCCCAGAGACTGTCTGTAGTCTGACAGCAAAAGTTCAGTTTCTTAGGTAATCCTAAACTGTCACCCTGGGTCTGTTTTCGTGAAGCCACATCACCCTGGCACCCAGGTGCTCTAGTCTGAACCATAAAATTCCCCTACAAGACCGTGTCTACAGAAAGAAAGACTTTAGAAAGTCCTTTTAGGACAGCATGGCACAAAGTACCCACCAAATCCAAATAAAGTAGAGTAGCAGCATAAGATAGATTTTACAGGGGAAAAAACTGTGTTTTTCTTATGGAAAATAAACTTGTTGAGCACATCCGTGGAAGCATTATTTGACAAAAATTGCAATTTAATAATGCACGAGCCAATTACAGATGCAGAAACTTTTAAAGGCAAATCGGCAAAGAGCCAAATTCCTATAGGGACCAGGAGGGAAGTGATCAAAAAATGAACATGAAATAAGGCTTCCTGCAAGAAGGTCCATAATTCAACATTATTTGACTCCACTGTCAGGGAAATTGTTGAAGGATAGTAAACTGATACTGGAGTCTCAGTCATTTTTGTTACAGTCTTAAATGTTTGCAACTGTGGCGTTTTAGATGGCCCTTCTTGGGTGATAATATATCACATATATATATACGTATATAATAAAGCAACACCTCTATTTATGTTGCAGTAGATTTTATTTTAATGTGCGCCGTTGCAGAGTTGCTCTAACCAAAATGCCAATCGACAGCAGCTTTTTTTTCTTTTTTTTTAATGGAAAAATTGCTTAAAATGTATTCTTTACGAAGAAGGAATCATAAACTGGAATGCAATACACAGCATAGCTAGCTAAAGGTGGTAGAGTTGTTCAGAGCATTGACCAGTTACGACAAGACTTAACTTTCCCAAATTCTCAAATATATCAGCTATACCTTGTAGCCAGTACAAAATAATGCCTTGGGGGGAAAAAATTACTGAGAAATACTATTTTACTTGGGGACTTCACAGGTACTTTCAAGGCATGTGTAGTTTTAAGGAGGAGGATAAGAATATTGCTGCCTTCAGGATATGTACTCCCATATTGGAGGAACAGGCATCAAAATAATAGATGCAGTGCAGAGAGTGCAAGGTAGAATTCATTTCTGCATAATAAGAGAGTTACAGTGAAGTAGGACTCCGAAGACGGCTAATAAAATAATGTTTAAAAGACTCAAAATTTAATTTTCTTCCTCTGACGTTATGTCACCTTGAGCCAGTGAATCCTTTATTTTTGTTTGTTTGTTTTTGAGTAACTTTTATTTCTTTATTTTTGTTGTGATATTTAGAATGTGTTTCCATGCTCCAGTTTGACGGACTATTTATTGTGAAGATAGAACATGTTAATCTCTATTCTGGGCATGTTATCGTGCCCAGATACACTGTGGCTGAAATTGAGCAAAATGAGCTTTTCTTTGCCCTCCATTTCTTTAAGCGAGTAAATACATTGTTAAATAGATATAGGATTGAATGTATTTGTTTTAACTTAGGATTTCAATTCAAGATCTTTGGGGGTTTGTTTTGATTTTTTTTTTTTAAATCATTGAAGAGCCCAAAAGCAACCACCCTTACAGTTGGGTGTAAGATTTGCTGCCTTCCTTATATTGCGTGCTCAGGCCTAACTTCCGTGTAAAGTTTTTCCAAGCTGAGGTTACGTTTTGTTGCAGAGAACAGTTTAATTATCAGATTTTTTGGGATTTCTTTTCAGCGCCAAACCTGACAGACATGAGTTTAAATCCCAGGTAACCTCAGAATTCATCCTAAACATTTGCGAGCGTTTTCCAAGGTGTTCCCGTAAGCTGAAGCTTGCTGGGTCTGTGTGTCCGCGACCGCAGATTGTTATTTCGGGGCAACTTGGAGGTTTGCAAGTTGTGAAAAAATGAGTTGTACCTTAAATTTAACCTTTCTGGCTGAGTGTTTGAGTCTTCCCTGGCTGCTCGTCCGCAGGTAATAATAAAGGTAATGGGCTCTACACGTGAAAGGGTTACTGCAGCCCCGCGTGGGCAATGTTAGGCTTTAAAAAAATCAGATTATATCGTGCCTGATCAAGATTAGTAAGCGTAGGTCGTGCTGATAAATACCGCTTTAAAAAGCAGTGAAAATCCGGTGCAGCTTCTTTAAATTAGGGAATCTTTGTTTTGTTTTGCATTTCTGCGTTTGGGGTTTTTCGGTCACATGAGCGTGCAGTCAGGATCTATCTTGTGTAATCTAAACAAGTTTCAGAAAATGAAGAGGAGGGTTGTTTCTGGTCGTGAACATTTTTGAAGGTTTCTGGAATTGTTTTCTGATGGGGGCTGTGTAGGAGAAGGTGTGCAGTGCGGTGTCACCTCGTGTCCTCGGTGTATTACCTCCTGCTCCTGGTGCTGCGTCGCTCAGACTTAATGGCAAATATGGAAATTAGCGGTTATATTTGTATTTTTTCCTGCAGTCGCAGCAATATTTGGGGAGGTTAACTCTAAGAGAGCACACATTTTGTGTTTGGACTTCTTTCAGCGTATTTCTGCCCCTGATTAATGGCTCTGTATCTAACCCACCGCTGATACTCTGTAACATGTCTTAAAAACAACTTGTGGGCAGTTGTTTGAGCTCTTCTTCGGCCCGCTTGGTGTGGTTGCCTTTTCCCGTTTTGCTACCTTTAAAAGGCAAAAAAGGGAGATGTAACCCAGCCCTGGAGCGTAGGTGAGAGCAGAATCCCTTCAGGCCAGTGCCCTCGAGACTCCTTTTTCTAATTTAGATGAGATGCCTGGAAAGCTCAGCAGCGATGGTTGGGACCTGGTCTCTGTTAGCGAGAGGGCTGCTGGCACGGGGGGACCCCATCGCCCCTGCAGGCTCAGCTCGAGGCTCAGCTCACTGAGTTGCTGCTGTTGTGGGCTCATTTATTAGTTTTTTGGAGTATGTGCCCAAGAGGTGACACGGAGGTTTCAGACTTACTTGGGTCGTTGTGCGTGTGAAAGCGATAGTGCAGGCGGTGAGTGGTTTCTGGGGGTTGCTGTGTTTTGGAAATGGAAGTTTGGGATTCGTCAGTAGAAGTCCGGGCAAAGGTTGAAAATTTAAATGTTGGTGAGGTGAATTTAAAGAAAAAAAAATAAAATAAAAAAAATCTGAGTTTGTCCTATAAGCAAAGTTTGCAATTTAAAAAACAAAGGAGACTGAAGAGTAATAATATAGAGACTGCCATTTTCTTGTGAGTGTGCAGGGCATGGGGGAAGGTAGGACGGAAAGAAATGGATTTGTGCCCAAGATTTGTTCCCAAATTTGGGCCTTCTTTTGTTGATGGCGGGATTGGCTGGTGAAAGTCGTGGTGGCTTTTTGTTTTGTGAGCGGCTTCTTGTTTTGCAAGCAGCTTCTTATTTTGCAAGCATCTTCAAATCCAGGCCAGGCACCCCATTGAAGAAATGTTTCCCTCTTGCCCCTGTCGGAGGTTATATGTTAGTCATCCATGAGTTTTGGGGATCAATAAAGGGATAACTGTAAAAGGCAATGGCCCATAGCGCACAGAAAGTGGGATGGGTTGATCTAATGTTCCCTGCCTGGCTTCAAAACTCGATGAATCTCTGGGTTTGTCCACACAAGGACACTCAGGAGAGGTAAGACAAATTGATTGGGTGTAAAATTAAAGTGCATTAGTTAAAGTGCATTGCACTATTGTGTGGATGCTCTCATTCAGAAGTAAAGTGGCCTTAGTTCACTTTAGCCTAATCCCCTTTGGAGTAGGCCACTTTTCTTTTGAATGAGAACATCCACATTAACTTTTAGTTAATTCGTCTTTCCTGGGCGTTCTGGCGGCCTCGTGCCCGGCGCTCTGGAGAGGTTGGGCTGGCCGGGCTCTGGCTCCCCGCGAGCTTTAGGTAAGCTTTTCATTAGGCATATTTCATCTCCGCAGCAGCACTTAACCGCCGGCGTCCGTCATCGCCCCAACCGGGGCTCCGCACCCTCCTCTCCCTCCTTCTGCTCCTGCAGCTCAAGAGTGACATTGTTTGTAGCGCTGCCTGGGAAAAAACATTGGAAATCTTTATGGTGGCAGGGATTTGGAGAAGGGATTTGGCTGGGGAGGGGGAACTGACGGCACCCTGTATCTGGAGCGGGGCTGTAGTTTGGATGTTGGATTTGCCGGGTGAATTTGGCATCAGGCTGCTCCTGGTGTCAGTCCTCCTCCCGATAACCTGAGCGTTTTATTTTGCTATGGTGGTTTGCTGTCCTGACACGCTCCCTGTTTAGATAGTTTCTTCCATGTCTGCTGATAAGTCATTTTTTAAAGACAGTGAGGAAATCTAGATTAGCTTTTTTCAGATGATATTTCCAACCAGAAAGCCAAGACTGAATATTAGCCTGTAGGAGAACTAATTGATCTGGTAGAAAAAAAAAATATCGGTAGGGTAGTTTTGGGAGCTGTTTTATATTCTTGCTTGAAGTTCACTGAGCTTGAGTTTTTGTTAGAGGTGTTTTCAGGTGTCTTCTAGAGCTTATAAGTAACCTATTTATTTACTTTTTACTGGCTAAGCCATGTGTGCAAACTCTGTGCCTTGTCACACACTTGCCATTCCCCCTTCCATTCAGAATAGAATTTACAAGGCTTCTTGCAATTTGCTATTGGAGACTTTCCTAGAAATACAGAATTCTATTTCACTGAAGTATTGTCTTTCCTCTTCAATCAGGGCTGAGGTGAGCTATTTTCTCAAGGACTCTCCAGGCATCTATATGATATTCTTACTTGGGCAGATCATCTCCAAAACTGTATTACCTACTTCTCTATCCTGAAGAGCCATTGCAGTAAATTAAAATTCTCTTATTAACATCACTGGACTTTTTATTTGGCCAGCTAATTTTTTTTCCAGCTTCGCCCTTCTTTTTTTTTTTTTCTTTTTTTTTTTTTTTTTAATATAAAGCAAATATACATCCAGACCTTCTTTGTTGAAGTAAACTGGCCAACAATAAGAGGGGTAATTCTTCATTTGCTTAAAAGGACTGCCTGTTTTAACTTCAGAAATACTGAACAAAAGTAAAGCAACAGCTGATGCCATCACAGGCAGTGTACTGTATTCAAACAGCTGTACTAAACGCAAAGCTCCAGTATTAATCCTGCCATTCACAGTTTATTTAAGTTTTTCAAGCTTCTCTCATATGGGCATGGCATCAATGCCTAATTATGCCTCCGTTAAGGTTACTGGGCCCTTAATACAGAAAATTATTGTATTTAAACTTTGGAAAGCTGCATTGGTGTAATCTAAGATTCTTGCAGCTGGCACATGTTCAGGGAAGGCAAAATTTACCTTGTAATTTTCTTTTCATTCATTTGGCCTTTAGGTTTTGGTCCGGTTTTGTTCCTGAGAAGGTCAGATCATCACTAGTGTTTTTAACGCTGGCTTTAAATAGCTCCATTTAAGTCTGCACAGCTCTCAGGAGGAGGGAGTAAGAGCAGATTAAAAACCCTATGGCTTTGTCTCTCCAGTTTGCCGGGGTGCAGGCCTACAGCTCTCTGTGCAAATAGAGATGATAGATCCAAACGTCTGAAGCTTGGCACACAAGGAGTCTCATCAGTGTTTTTACCCTGCACTGAGCCAGCTCAAGCTCTGTCAGTGCAAGCTGTGTTTTATCTGTGGGCATGGTAGTCTTGACCCCTGGCTTGGCTGGTGCTCCGTGTTGTGTTGGGGAGGGATGTGCAGAGATGTCCCTGGTCTCAGGTGGGATATCACCTGTTTACTGAGGCTCGGCAGCAACCCAAGGCGTGAGCTCTCGAGTGCTTAGTGACTGCTTGCCGATATTTGGATTAATCTGGTGAGCTAATCCATGGCCAACCCCTTGCTAGAAACCCTGGGAGCACACAAATACTGTGGACTCGGTAGGTGGCACTTTGGTTTTAGGCTTGAGCCAGCACAGAGGACCCTTCTTCTCCTTGGGGTACAGGCATAGGGATGTGCTGTGCTACAGTGGCCTTGGCCCCTGAGCTCCTCCACTCGCTTATGCTCCACGGAGGTGCCTTGCCTAGGTAGAGCTGGCCAAATTTTTTAATGAGGGGAGTGTCCCTGTGGCCTGTAATTTATGAAGTTTCCCTTGTGTACTGTTGTGCAGTGTTACGGGGGAGTAGTGTCGCTGCTGTTTCGGTGGTGGGTACGGCCGTGCCGCCACAAGGTCACTTGGAGTCACAGCTTTGCTCTCCCCTTTGCACAGGCGTTTTTGGGCAGCACTTGACATGAACAGGGGCTGCACAGCTGAGTGACACTGCTGGGCATCACCGTGACGGGAGGGTGATGGTGACAGGGAAAGGAGCCTTTCAAGCACGAGTATGCGAGTCAGTGGCAGCCAGCTTCCCATCATTTCCTGGTGTTTGTGGGGATGCTCAGGAAAAGAGGCCCTGTGTTTGCACGGATGCTTGGGAAGAGATGCTCGTGCACACTGGTGGTAGTGTGTGCACTATGCTGGAGTTGTTTTCTCCTTTGCCCCTCTCTGCCTGGGGGATTTTGCAGCTGTGTTACCCCTGGAGCCTCCTGGCCGTCCTCCCTGTTGTGTTGTGCAAACCAGTTTTACTGGCATGCCTTCCACCTACTAGGGGAGTGTCATTGTGCTTTTCCCGTGTCTGTGAGGCCCTTGGCAGTGCTTTGTGGCATGGCTGTGTAGAAAAAACACGGTATGCACAGACGTGTCTTGCTACATTCATCTGGTTCCTGTGAGGGATCTCTCCTCTATTACTGTTTTTCCTTAAAGCCAGAGTGAGGGTATGCACGCGACTAGTATGTGCAGAGAGGATTAATTTTGTCCTTAAGTGCATATGTGTGTGTTGAGCTGGGGTTTGGTCCTTAGTGACAAGTGTTTGAGAGATCCTCTGGGTGAGAAGTGATACAGCGATGCTGGAGGGGCAGGGGTGGGGAATACTGCTCTGCTGACAGCATGAGGCAGAAGGGGAGATGTGGATGCTCTTCCTGGGTCTGTCACTGAGATTTTGGAGCAAGACGATTGGGTACTTGTGAGCCGAGATTTTCTGCTTCTCCTTTTTCCTTATCATCAGGTAGGGTTGATATCTTAATTTATATGTCATACAGTTGATAGTAAGTTGCATATATAGTAGATATATAAGAATAAGAAGCAATATGTCGTAGTAATTATTTCACCCTGTGGATAATTTGAAGAAAGTATTGCAAAGAAAGCGAATAATTTCTGTTTGGTGTCACAGGGAAGCACTATGCTGAATCGAAAGGCTGATGGTAAACATTGCTTTTGGTGGCTTTATGCTTTGGTTTTGGCCCCTTTTGCTATTTTCCACTTAATTACCATTTTTTAAACAGTAGTTAGAGGAGGGAGGGAATAAACTGAAACACTGGATGGAGAGGTAGCAGTGCTGCCAGTAACTTCTGCAGAAGGAGCAGAGCTGTGGGGTTGACTGGAAACATCTGTGAGGTGGGGGCTAGTCTGTCCATCCCGAGGTCTGCCTGTCCCGAGGCGTGGGCCCATGTGGGGCCATGCCGCGAACTCTACACTGGTACAAGTGCCATGGGGTACTCCGAAACCTCCAAGGGAGGTGCAGTGAGGCCACACAGACCTGTCAGCCTGACTTTTTTGGGTGACTCTGGCAGCCAGCCGTGCTTCCAAGTCACCCCTCAATGAGCGGGTGGAGGCGTTGGGGAGCCACGGCCACCTCAGCCTGGCAAACCACCCCTGGAGCTCCCCGTCCTCCAGCTCCCGCAGCCTGGGCTTGCTGTGTGTTGTGGCCACGGGCTCGCCAACGTGTGGCTTGCAGAGCCAAGCCGCGTGGCCACTTCTGCCTCGCTGCAGAATCGGCTTGTTGTGAAATGGTAGAAAGTGGAGGAGCTGATCTGCACAAGGGTTTGGCCATGAGTGTTGGAAAATGTGAATCACGGGGATTCCAGTTTTAAGCCTTCTGGAGATAACGGGCAGCACGTACTGGAGTGCGTGACTTGCAGAGGGCCTTAAAAAGCAAGGCGGTGCCCTCGAGATTAAGCAAACGTTTTATAATCAGGAACACATTTTATACTCAGCACAGGCTTTTGCAGGTATCACATCCATCCAGACAGAAAGGTGTAGCTGGAGCGAAGCTAATTATACTGCCATTTAATTTTGGTGTTGAACAACAATGCAAGGCGAGCGGGCTCTTGAATCCTGCGAACAATGTGCTGTAATCAAAATATGCTGACTCCGAATGGCGTCTGTTGTCAGTTAGCTAAAAAGACCATTTGATAGTTGTGACACACGCTCGGGGTTTTTTGCTTGCGATGGAGCTGGAACGAAGTGTGGCAGTTGCAGAGCGAGGGCTGTGCTCATGCCTTCCGTGCCTGAGAAGCCCCGGTTGGGCCGATGGGATGCTGGAAGTCAGAGCCCACGTTTGAGTGCGTGTAAAAATATTTGCAGCGGGTTAATGTTTGTCTTTCCCAAAAGGTATCACCCCCAAAAACCTGTCAGGGGGATGCTTGGAGATGTGGGTTTTGCTGTAATTAAACGTTTTGCTGTTTGTCTGAGCCCAGGGTGAAGGGCACATCTCTCCGCAGCACAGACTCCCACGGAGGCTGCCCGCTGGGGCTTTGGTGGGAGAGAAGGGACAGGGTGGGAGAGTTCTCCCTCTCGCCCAAATCTGCCTGGGCAGGTCAGTTTCAGGACCTCAGCCAGCCGTCTGACAGCCTGTGCCATCTCATTCGTACCTGATCTGGCAGATCCCCTTCTAAATGACTTTTAACACATAAACACAATAAAAGGAAGGGATGGCAGACTCTCATTTTCAGGCTAAGTGGCAAGGCATTTTTCCTGTTTACACCTTTGGAGGAAATCATTACATGAAATATTGAACAGGAAACTCTTACTTGTCTCTGAAGACCTTTTTTCCTGGTCTAGAAAGACGTGGAAAATGTTAGAGTCCTATTAAATTTAGTAGGAGCCAAGGAGGACTAACGCACCTCTGCCTTTGGGAAGCAGCAGTGTTGTTTGGGGCTGATATTGTGCATGTTTCTGCATGATATTACACTTTAAAAAAAAATAAATCTATATGGAGCCATGATTTTTATCTGCTCTGACCATGAAGCTGTGTTTCCGTATGTCGGGAAAGGGCTGGGGATTAATGCTATCTAACGATATGTCTCTTATCAAAGGGAGGAGACAGGTTTACAGTTAGGGGTTGCTCTAAATAGAAAGTACTAGTCAATGTTTGTTGTGTGGGAGACAAAAACCCTGCATCACCATCAGCTGGCTCAGTTAACCTGGCTGGGCAGGCAGTGTTTACTGTGCAGCTGAGATTAAAAAAAAAAAAAAAAAAAAAAAAAAAAAAGGAGGAGGAGAAATGGAGTAAGATCAGTCAAATTTTAAGGCATAATGTGATTGAGGCTGTAGCTGCTCAGTCTTCAAGGGTGTCCATCACGGCTACCACGTGCAGCAACCTCCAGTGCAAGAAGCAAAACCTGATGTCTCATTGTCCAAAATAAATTTGCTTTTGTCATTGCCAGAGGTGGTTTTGGGGTGCTCTGGAGTCCTTTCTCAAAGAAAAATCCATCTGCCCACGCTGTACCCCATAAGAGGACTTTGGAGATGATTCCCCGAGTGCAGCAGGTTTGATTTCAGTATGGGCAGAAGGTGGTGGAGCTGTGCTTCTGACAGAATGCAGCCCAGGCGAGGGGGGCCGTGCATAGCTGTGAACACGTGCAGCCCTGTGTGCACACAAACACGCTCAAATGGGGTTTTTTAAAGTCTTGCCCCTGCAGAGTTGACAGGGCTTTGGTGCCTTCTGGAAGAGAAGAGCTGTGGTTTTTCTCCTTCCTCTTTGTCTTTATGTCCCACCCAGTCTGATGATCTCCATTTCATTCTCCTTTATTTTTTGTGGTTTATGCTTGCTGCTTCTAATTATTCTTTTTCCTTTGGAAAGCACTATCACCCTGTCCTTTTGCGCTTATGTTTTCCGTTCATCCTGTTTAGGAATCTCAGGCCCTTCCCTCTCTTCTCCCTGCTGTGCCCTCTTCTCCTTTGTGTCCTGAGGGTATGCAGGGGATCAGAAGGCTCTGCTGTGTCAGGGATACCTATGTGGGTACGCGACCAGTGTTGTGCTGCACACACTGGGTAGGGTGAGCGCCGAGTCGTGATAGCAGAGCTAATGGAGAGCACCAGTGTTGTTTGGCGGATGTTGGTTTGATGACCTTTGGCAGCGTGCAGTGTCAGCTGTGCTCCTGGTCCCTTCAGTTTAAGCCCTGGCCTTGTGAAAATCAGTGGCAAAAGTCCTGTTTATTTCCAGTTTTCTATCCTCTGTGGTATTCACATTGATACCCGCTCTCATTTCCTTTTATCTGTTTGTCTCAGAAACCGTCCTGTGTTGAATGCATAAAGACAGCTTACATCTTATTTTTCCTGCACGGCTGCAAAGAGTCGGGGAAGAGTCTTACCCTCATTTGCAATAAGGGGAAACTAAAGATAGAAAGCTTATGACTTTTCTGGGGCTAGGAAGGGAATCCAGGTCAGAGCTGAGATTTCCATGCAGAATTTTTTCTGCTTTTTAGTTCGCCGGGCCTTGCCTCCTTTAACGCTGCAAAGGTTTCCATCTGTGCTCAAGTCGCCCTCGCTGTTCTGCTTAGTTGCAGGCGGAGTTATCGCCTGCCTGTCATTTCAACGACCTTATTTCTCTAGACTTGGAGCACCTTTTTTTCCGTCTGAACCAGATCTTTGTGCCTTTGTTGTTGTTCTATTAAAAATAACTCACCTTTGAAATCAAAGTCGCACAAAGCAGATTGTGGAAGAGTTGTTGGCAGTAAAAAGCATCTATTTTTCAACATTTTGAAGCCTCTCCATGTATCATTTATTCTGACCCTCTTGGTGCTGGTTGTATTGGGTGTGATGTCCCTGCTTGGTTTTGGCGGGCTGGGAGGTGGGATTTCTGGCTGTCAGCCTCTGTTAGTCCCACAAGGAGATGTTCAGGTGGCCAAGCCATGAGCGGAGCCTCTCAGAAAGTCAAGATAGTCACGACCGTGGATCTCATGGTTCCCAAAATCCTGAACTTGAAAAAACTGCTCTACTTTACTCCCAGTAAACTGGAAGGTGTCCCTGCCAATGGTAGGGGCTTGGAACGAGATGGTTTTTGAGGTCCCTTCCAACCCAAACCATTCTATAATTCTGTGTTTCTATAAACAGTGTATGTGTGTGGAATCTAGGAAATACATGGCGTTATATCTTTGACATTATCGAAGTATTTTTTTTAGTCCGCTATACTAGTTTGTATTTTTTGAGGTTTTCTTCCCAATTAAGAGAAAAAATTTCTTATATGCTGGATGGAAAGCAGGCTATCCTAGGATTTTTACTTAGCTGTGTCCTCCAGAAGTGAAGTGGGATAAGACTTGTGAATTGCAAAGCCCAGGTCTGTCTATCATGTAGCTCTAGCTCCAGCATCAGTGCTATGGATTATACACTTAAGGTACTGAGCAGCTCTATTGAATGTTTTGCCCATGTGAGTCTGGGGGCATCAGTATGGCCAACAACCAGAAAGATAAAACTATGTAAAAAGTAAATCTTCGCTAGACGGGTGGGTTAAATTTGTAGGACACAGATGCAATGACTTAACGAATCAGCCCCTGGTTTTCCTTTGAGCTCTTGCCTGTAGCAAGCACAACTATTTCCTAACGTGGAAGGTCACTACCCTCAACCTCTTGCAGTAGACAGTTTTTAAAAGGTGGGAGTTAAGAGAAATCTGAAGAACATTTCAAACACAGTGTAACTGTTTTTTTCCCCTAATAAATAAGTATTTCATTTAGAAAAAGAAAATAAGATAAAACTTTAGAACAAGAACAATAATCCCAAATTATGTTGACAAATTGCTGGCAGCAGCTCAGTTCCTCCGGGGCAAGGGGATGAATGATTATACCTGCAGCCAATTCTCTAGAAACCCGGAGGAGGGAAGGTCTGTCCAACAGGTAAAGGAATTAGCTGTTCCCCATCTCCAGTTGTTACACGCACACAAATGAGCCCACAAGAGGGCTGTGCTCACAAAACTTTTGAGAAGGTATATATCAAAAGATGCTGAGTACAATTTTTATCACCTGTAATAGAAAGCAATTTCTTTTATTTATGTACTTACGGTCCAGCCTCTGGTTCTTTGAGCAGAAGCTCTTCTTTTCCCTTTTGTGTGCTTGGTGCTCAAAAAAAAGTTCCATTTTATTCTTTAATATAAGCAGAAGGCAATGGTTTCCCCCACTTTGTATTATTGTTAGCTTGACTCAAAGCCCAGGTGTTGTTGGACTGCAATAATAAGTGTATGTAGTGATATTTATATAAATAATATGCAATACATAGTTTAGCCATTAACCAAAGAATTTTTTCTGTGGCTTTTTTGTTTATTAAGGCTTGATATTCACTGTGACAAAAGTCAATAACTGCTTCAGACGCCTCATCAAATGTGCTCCTTCCTTCGTTGGGGCTGTTGCACTGGTACTTGCTGGGGCTTGTGCTTTTCAGCCCAGCACAGACCCTAAGTGGGTGAAACACCTGGTAATGGTGATAGGAGGCAACTGGTCCTCCTGGGATTTTAAATACACAAACATTAGTGTTACTTCCTTTCTTTCTCCTTCTCCTTCTTTTTCTTTCTCCCCCCCTTCCCCTCCTTTTTATCGGAGTACTTCACAAGCTTCAGAACCAAAACAAAAGTCAGGAAATGTATTTCAAATGCCATGGCGTAGGATAAAACACGGATTGTAGAAGGTCTTTTGCCCTTAAAGTGGTGCAGCATTAGGGCACCTGAATCCTCTTTTATTTTAAATCAGTCATGCGGCCGTGACTCGAATCAGTCACTAACCGGACCATGGTTTTGGCACTAGAAACTATTGATCAACAAGAAAGGCAGTGGTGCAAAACAAGTTTAAATCATGGGAACTTACAGCCCAGCCTCAAAATCCTGAAATGATTTTGCTTGTGTGTTCTTGAGTTTGCGAAGATTTGGGCAGAAACTTTCAGTTGGATCTTGGGGCAGGGGTGAGCTTGGACGAGAAAGATAAAAGCTACTAAGGCCATTATCCTTATTTCTACAGTATTGTCATGACCACATGGCTGGGACCCTCCTCTGGAATGAACCAGCCTATGCAATGGAGTGATTAATTTATATTACTTTGCACTTCACTAAAGTCTCCCTTTGGAAGAACTCAACTTGTTTTACAATCACCTATTAATTTAAACCCCCGACAATATCTGAGCTGTGCCTAAGTGCAGCCTCTTTTTAATTTTGTTTTGTTTCTTTTTGTTGTAGTAGTTGTTGTTGTTGTTCCCTCAGTAGAAACTGAGGCACTGAGATCCCATGGCTCATCCCAAGTTATTCTGCTCTGGGTGAGCTTGGGTCACAGGCTTTAACCTCCTACTTCCAAGGGGCATTGCTCATTTTCAGAATTGGGGAACAAGTCTACTGGTTTCTCTCCATGTGCCCACAATTACCGAGAATGCAGGATTTCCATGTGGAAGGTGACGTGGAATTCACTCCTTCGTACAGTGAATTTAAAAAAATTACTATCATTGCTAAGGAGCCCCGTCAAGTGATAAACAGCAGCTTCTTGGAGAGGAGAAATAAGTGAGCATTTCTATTTCTGTTTAAGCATAGATTGTCATGACTACTGTCAGAGTTTTCTTTGTAACTGGTGCTGGAAATATTTCTGCGAAAGAGAGAGGTGGTTCACAGTGTGAAAAATAATAATATTTGGCATGTCCCTGTCAGAAGCAATTTAATGTAAAAGTACTCAGAGGACTGTGAGTTTGCGAGTTGGTTTAGAAACTGTTTT
>JAWMRA010000113.1:16200635-16211456 GCA_035584735.1 Pseudotriccus pelzelni
ATTTCTTTTTTGTCCCCATGCCTGGTCCATTTGCCATATACCATCCGGCAAACAGCTGACACATCCCGGCTATTATGGACCCAGGCCTAATTGCCAGCAAAGTCTTTAAGCTCTTCTACGTTGGCCTCGTAGGAGGAATGGGAGGCCTGTATAAATGGTGCTGCTCCCGACCACCGCTCTCATTTTGCCCGTGTGGAGTTTGCAGGCTGTTGTGCCGGAGGGTTTGCGGATGCTAAAAATATAGTTGGAGCCCAGTGCCAGTGATTTGCTCTCTGGCTCTCCTCCTGCTCCCCCTGCCTGGCCAGGAATGTTTCTGTTTTCTGTGGTAATAAAGCTTGGGATTATTTAGATGGTAAACGTATTCCAGAGTATATTATTTTTGCTGGGGAGCGGCAACACGGCTGCCTGGAAAGAAGGAATAATTTGGGGGATGCATTTGCCAGCCTTTTCCCACAGGTTCGGGCCTGGGTACCACTCCTCTTGGAAGTGCACGAAGCGAGCGTTTCTTCCCCATCTCAGATTTTTAAATTTGTTAATTTTTTGGTCCCACAGCCCTCCTGGAACAGAGACCACGATGACACGGCGTCAACGCGCTCTGGGGGAACCCCCGGACCCTCCAGCGGAGGACACACATCGCACAGCGGGGACAACAGCAGTGAGCAAGGTAGGAACAGAGCCCTCCTGCTTTCTTAGCTGGCAAGATGTGCTCAAGGGACTGGTTACTCTCTTTCTGATGTTGAAATGTGCTGTGGTACCAGGGGTTTTGTGCTGAGAAAGGTCTATCTTCCTTTTTTTTAAATTTTTTTTTTTGACACTTTTTCTCCATCTCCTCCTAGTAAAGAGATTGGTATCTTTATTTCTTCGACCCTGCCAGCAGGCACACTTTAGAGCAACATATGTACCAAATTTGCAGTATGCTTAATAAAAATAAGAATTGAGAAGGGTTTGGTTTTTTTTTTTCCTTCGTTCAAATGGGTTAAAAGATGAAATCTTCAAAACCAAATGTAATTAAGATTGTAGAAATGCATGCTAATATTTCAAAGATGCCATCGAAACTTCACTGCATATAAAGGAGAGAGATGTTAGCTGGCCCATTTGACAAAATCCTGAGCAATGCTTTTATTTACTCAATTCCAATTTAATTGAATGTAAAAACGTTCTGTTTGAGTGTCAGGCCAGAGCAGCTGATTTAGCAGGGCAAGTATGAAACGAGCTTGGTGCAATGGAAGTGGGACATACTACAAATAATCAGTGCTGTCTCAAAAACTCTGAAGTATAAAAAGCTGAATTTCTGGATTTTTTTTTTTCTGAGAAGCTGTTTGAATGCTTCATACTTTTTCTGAACAGACCAACTGCAGTGGATTTCGTGTTAATTTAATGCAATTAAAATTTAAAAAGGATCCTTAATCTGAATATAAAAGAGAGTGCTTTATTGAAGTTGACTCTGAACTCACAATAGGTATATACTTTTAGATCTGGTTTTATGATCATGTTTCATTCAAGTGCTGTTAGACAACAAAGGAATTGTGTTTCCAAAAAAAGGTTGAGCAGTACTGATTAGCATTGCAAAGTCTGCGTTTAACAAGATTAGTTTTTAAACTAAACCAGTATATTTTAATTTTTTATATGCATGGACCTAACGTACATCTCTTTATAGAATTTTAAGTATTTGAGACTCGTTATTGTTTAAAGAAAAGTTGCTGACTTCATCGCAAGTACAGCCTAGTAAAAATGGGGCCTGGAATAGTAAACTGTTGCAGAGCTGAGGCAGAAACTGGTAACCTTCTGACCTCTGACTTTTACTGGAAAATGATATGCAACATAAATTCAGGGGGCCTTTTTCCTTTCAAGTATGTATACATATATATTCTAGTGGTGCTGTTCACAAGGCTGTAGTTGAAGTGGTGTCAGCGTGTTCTTTAGAGCCCCTTGCTTTTGGAGCAAACTTTTAATCCGTGGGGGTTTTTTAAGGGTGAAAAAGCTGCTGCAAAAAATAGGCTTTGAACTAAAGCATGGTGTTTTGAGAGGGTTTTTGTACTCGGATAGGGCTGTTCCTTTTACTAGGCGGATGTGCGTGTGTTTATGTGGATATGTGCGTGGACAAAACAGCTGTGGGGAGGCTTGCCAGCGTGCTCCTAGACTGCTTTGGAAATGGAGATACTCAGTTCCTGGTGTACTTTTAAATGTTTTTTTTCAGGCTTCTTTTTTTCCTAAATGTGACATTTTAGTAGTCTGGAGTGCCCATCATATCTGATGTCTTATCACCGCCGTCCTGGTCAGCTCCTAGCAAGGTGCATGCTGTAAACTCAGTCAGGAAGGGTTTTGTAAAGTGAGTTTCAAGTCTGAGTGCTACTAACTATCTTCAGAAGGACTTGTCAGTGATGCATTAATCCAGTTCTGGAACTTTTGCCCAAATCCCAGTGGTTTATTGAGGCTGGAATTGCTGCCAGTGCTTGATGTGTTTTGTGAAGAAGGCTCATTGCGTTCAAACTTTAGGGAAGAGTAAAAAAGAAAGAAAGAGAGGGAATTTGCTAACTGGAACTCTCAGGTCGAATTTGGGAAAGGTGTTTTGGAAAGGAGACCCTGTCCAGAAGGTCTCTGTTACTAAGACTTGCCTTCAGGCCACTTGCCACCTGTGGAAATGGCATTGTTTTTGAGGAACAGGAATGTGGGAAGGGTAGCAGTGGTTTTGCTGAGCCTTGCTTTATGTCTTGTTCATGTGAAATGCTCTGGTGGTTGAGACTATAGGGGAATCTCATTTGTTTAAGTACAGCCACAGCTGCATGTACAACTTCTGTAAAAAAAAGCCAACAAACAAAGCGTGATTTTTAGCCTTTCACTGTGGGGAAGAGGTCACAAAATATGACCCTGAAGGACCAAAATGGAAGAGAAAAAAAAGATAGCAAATATCCTGCCTGTTCCCGACTGCCTTAAATTTCCAAATGATGTGATTTGGTGGCTTTTCTTCTGCGGCCTGTTGTTAGGAGTGCAACACTGTGGTTAAACTCCTGGATTTACCTCTGCTGGGTGCTTTTCTTGGCAGCAGAAGGAGCCACCATGGCACTGCCACAGTGACCGGGTGCTGTGGAGGGGTGGCAGCGAAAGGCTGGGGACCACAAGCTTGTGCTTGAGAGCATAGGAGTTAACTCGAGATGCATGTGTTGCGTGACATATATTCAGTATATTATGGGCTTCCCTATTTTTAGGAGTTCGTAAAAGTTCCTTTCGGTTCCATCTGTCAAGAGCACGTTTGCCATTTAAAAAAAAAAAAAAGAAAAAAAAAAAAAAAGGCAAATCTGATCACCAGAAATAAAGCCCTCTAAAACTGTCTGGTTTTAGATTGTTCTCACAGCCTACTTCCCTAGTTGGGATAGGTAAAAGCACCTTCTGGGCCAGGTTTCCAACCTGCCTGTAAGTATCGCAAGGATATATGTGTGAGCTTTGCATTTTCAGAGAGGTACACAGACTGGAAAGCTTAAGCCCTTTAGCAAGACTTTTCTCCCCTTAGTCCTTAACCCAGACTGTGTCAAGGTCTATTTTTGGACTTTTTGGAGATTTTTCTTCTTTAACTTGCTCATCACTACAAATCCTTACAAAGTGTATTTTTGACCTATTTATGTCACGATATGCAGCACACATTGAATGATTGCCTTTGAAAACGGGAGAGATACTCCTTCCTGTAAACATTTTAAAGTCTTTTTTAACATGTATATTTATTTACTTAGTAAACAGTGATGACTCCCAGCTGCTTCGATCTATTGTAGAAATCCATATTTAACTGCTAGGAAGCTGTTCTGGGGTCTCGTGCCACTGAACAGCAGGGTATGTTATTGCATAGCACGTTGACACAACCTTTTCTAAAGGCCTAGTATTGTGTCATCGTAGGGGATAGTTATAGTACAGGAATGCAGAATAATATTATGAAAAAGTTTTCCCATTGCTCTGAACTTAACGGGGAGGGCCTTTGAAGGTCTGCCTCCAAATGGTGCAAAGAGATCTGAATTTATGCAGTGGAGAAATAACTTGCTAAATTCTATTTAAAAGAAGAGAAGCAAATTCTTATGTACAGGCAGGTGATGCTGAGCTCATTGCAGCACTGTTTTATCTTATTGCATCTTCTAACTTGAAAAGATTCCTTTTTGGTGTATTGAGAAATCTATTTTGTTTGTTTATAACACAGTGAGGCCAGGAAAATGCTGAACAAAGCCCTCGTACAGTCACTTTTAATCCAGAGTGTAGCTCTTTATTTCCCATGTTTAGCTCTCCTACATGGCTTTAAGGAAAAAGCAAAATAATCCATCAGTGTCACCTATTTGTGCGTATTGTTTCTTTCCCATTTTCTTTTTTTTTTTTTTTTTGTCCAGGCCTCAGCCTGGGTTCAAAACATTTTTTTAACCTCCAAATAATTGTTGCTCCTTCAGGCTGGGAGTAGGAAGCAGCTATATTTCTTTATAAAAATGTATCAATGGCTGCAATGTTGGGGTTTTTTTTTCCGGGCTTTTGTGGGAGTTCGAGCAACCTATAGGCAAAAAGGCAATCGGGTTTATTATTGCCGGGAATCTCCAGGCGGTTGTTTGGAGGCTGCAGAGGCAGGCGGCAGAGCCGGGAAGAGGGGGAGAGAAGGGCCACATTATGTTCCAGATGACTGAGCAAGGATTTATATACCAGCTCTCCTTTTTTTTTTTTTTTTTCCCTTTCCCCTCCCCTTTTTTTTTTTTTTTTTTTTTTAGCATGGGAGAAGAAAAGTAATAAGAGCGGGGAGGCATTTGAAGCGGTCAGATGGCCGATGACTAATGGGATAGGTGGGCAGGAGCCCGCGGATTGGGTGTCTTAATGAGCACATTTCGCACCGAGTTTGGGCTGCAGTTCCCCTTCACCTTTGGCCTTTATTGACCGAACTGACACTTCATTTTTCACATACTTCCAATTATGGCTGAGCTTAAGTGTTGCCCTGCCTCCTTTCTTTCTTGCCTATGGACGGCTGGAGAGTGGCTGAGGCCACAGAAGATATTTTAATTTGAAAAACTACCATAGCAAGGCAGGTTTAGGGTGTAACCTGAAACTGCTGTCACTTGGCAGTTTCTCCGATGAAAACAAAAGTTTTAATGTTTCTTGTTTAGCGCTTCCCCCGCCCCTCCGCCCCCCACTCCTTCTCCGTGGTGAGGTGGGCAATTGCTTTGGGAACCAGTGGGTTGGTGACGGGTGTTTTCCTTGGGATAAATCCTTTCTGGCACTACAGGTGTCATGGGTGGGAGTCACCCAAGTAAAGAGGCAAACCCAAGTAAAAAGCAGTGCTGTGCTTGAACGATGTCTCCTTGTTCCCTCCCAACGCGGCTTCGTGTGGTGTGATGCCTTGCAATATCCTTTGCAGGACCCTCTCCTTATGGAAAAGCAAAACACTGTTGTGCTTGCACTTCTCAAGCCTTAGACGAGTGGGGGTTTGTTGTTTTGGTAATACTTAATGCATGAATGCAGAGTTGAGCGTGGCCTGGCTGTGAAGCTTTGAGATGTGGCTGAAAATGATGCTGGGAGAGGCAGGTAGGATGAGGAGATGGACGAATCTGCAGTCACCCGTTTGCTGCACAGGGAGAACCATGATGTATCTCCCACTGCTCAAGCCTGTGCGCATTTCCACATTGGCTTTTACATGCAGAATCCTTCCAGGGCGGAAATGTCTGTTTGCTTTTTCAGGGCTTAGGGGGTTTCAGAGCATGCGGTTTTCCTACCAAATGTGAATTCTGTCGGAAATAGTTGGAATAAGTTGCGCTCGCATGGGGTGGGTGGGTTTAAGAACAAAATAGCTGCTGTTAGACCTTCACTTCCCAGCAGCACCACTGGATTTTGCAGCGTGGTTTCCACTACCAGCTCTGTCACTTGAAGTTTGGGCGAGTAATGAGTGGACGTGTCAGCTGAGCGCCGGTGGTGATCACTTTACATTTAAATACGTGGAGACTATGTCGACAATTATTTACATCCAAACAGTGGCCCCTAAACCACAGAGGTATTTATCTCAAAAAGAAAAAAAAAAAGAAAAAGTATGAAGTATTACCTATTTTATTATGTAGCCCTCTGGCATAGTAATGGCATGGCATATTTTTACTATAATATGGTAATAAAAGAATATGTAAAAGGCAGACAAAGGTTCTGTCTTTTCACTAAGGTGACCCCTGTTACCAAGTAACTGCTTTACTTATGAGCTTATTAAAAACTCAAAAAAAAATGAGCTTTTCATACTTCACAGGCATTGATGTGAAAATGAGCTGTCCTGCGAGTAGTTTTCTTGATCATTTTTAGAACAATTGATTAGCCAAAGAGCCGCTGTCATTAGTTGACATTGACTGATAGCAATTTGTCACAAGCTCCGAAGGTCAGCCAGGCAGTGGAAGCTTCGGCTTGTCTTTGATTGACCTTTTCTGATGCCATTATCATGCGATCGGTTAGACTGGATGTGACCCTCGATTAGAAAAGACAGGGCATTAGTCAACAGGGGCTGTTCCCTGTGTTTTTTCTGGTGCTTTATGTATTGTGAATCCTGAATTAAGCGTAATAGGCTTGTTTGGAAACGGAGCAGTATCAGTTTTCTTGCTGAGGCTCTGCCATCCCCTTTTCTTTTCCTGCTTTTCCATCAAGCGGGCAGTGCTCAGTTTGCTTTAAATCAACATGAGCACCTGTACCCTCTTCCTTTGACGTGAGATACGAGGTTTAAACCAGGCCCATATTTATCTGAAACTCTTCGTGTAGGTGTGTATTCTTCAGCAGCACCAGCATTAATTATTTTTATCTCCCCAGAATCATGTTTTATTTTTTAACAGTGATTGAGTAGTTGAGGATTATGCTCATAACAACATGATGTCAATTTATCATTCTGCTCTAAAGCCGGGGGGCGTGAAACTGGTTTTTTCCTCCTCCTGGTTTAGGTTTTTGGTTGTTGTTTTTTCTTGGTTTTTTTTTTGTTGTTTTTTTGGTGTGGCTTTTTTTTTGTCTCATCAGCCTGATTCAGCTGTTAAAGTTAGATTTCGGCAGCATTACGTCTCCGTGGCTCAGCTAGGCAGGGTTACACTTCCAGTATGGTAAGAGGGAGTGACTCCTCTCTTGGAAGTGGGTGTCTGTCGTGATTTGAGCATTAATCTATTCCCAGTGTCAGTATTTATTTCAATTACTTGCATTAGCTTAAACGTGTGTTATTAGCAGGCGTTTTTGTTTTGGCAAAGCTAACTTAAAATACTTATAAATGTTGCTTGTTTTGCCTAAATCACGGGCAACATCATCATAAATGAAATTTTTTCCTTGTAAAAAAACCTTCCTTCCTCCCATTTGCCTTTCAGGGGAAACCTGAATTTCTCTGTCTAAGCACCAACTTGTTTTTCAGGTCAGCCCCCAGAGATAATAAGCAGTTCAAAACCAGCACAAACGTTTCAGCACGGTTTAATGCGACTTCCAGTCTTTGCTTGGGAAAAGCTTCCAGCTGGGAGGGGAGCAGGGAGGCGATCACGTCAGGGAGGCAGATCCTTCAGGCTGAAGCTGTTGCCATTGCTGGCAGAGCAGAAGGAGGGAAAAAAGACTTTGGAAACTGTTTACCTTTAAAGTGACTGTGGAAATACAAATATTCCTGACTTCTCGGCCTGTCTGTAATCAAGCAGCAAAAACCATGTGCTGGAGTCCTCTTTTTTCCCCCCTTTTTTTTTTCTATTTTCTTGGCAAGTTTTTCTAAACTTAGAAATGTCTAGCCCATTAAACATCTGTGTGGCTGAGCAAGCTGATGTATACATAGATGTGTATTTAAGAACATGGCCCTGACCCTGGAATGAGCGTCTGAGCAGTGATGCAGGATCTTTTGCAGCCCCCAAAGTGTGTCTGCACAAAAGCAGGTGTCTTACTGAGGTGCGGGATCTTGGATATGCTGAGCAGGGAACAGTGGTGGAAAATGTCACATTGCTAAATCTCATCTTGGGCTATTTCCTGAAAGCTCCTGAGTAGGACTGAAGGGCATCTTTCTTTCCTCCTTGGATGGGGTAGAGAGAGGTTTGGTTGTAAGAAGTTTTTAGTGTCCAAGATGCCCCGTTTTAGCAACACCTAGGTCGTGTGTTTTCAGGATTGCTGATAACGATTTAATTTAGAAACACAGTTGCTTTATTCTGATGTGGGGTTTTTTTGTCCCATACATCCTGGATGATTTTCACTTAACGTTGTGGTGGCTTAGAGCCAATGAGCTTCCCATATGGCCCATATTAAAGGCCACCTTAGTATTCCCATCTGAAGGGCACCAGCTCTATCCCCATTTACCTCCCAGGTCCTGGTGGTTTTAGCTGAGCCCTTTGCTATCCGCTGCAGGCAGAGTGAGACTTTAAGGTATGTGTCATTGACCCCTTCAAACTGGAAGTTAAAAAAACCCAAAAGTTGTGATCTCGAGATGTTTCTTTTGAAAAACGTTTTATCACAATGAGTATAAACCCATAAAACATGCTGTGTTTCTGGATTAGTGGTGCAATAGGATGTGCCATTAGGCTGCTTGGCACAAACCATTTTCCTATCTCTCATGAAATGCTGTGAGGGGAAAACAAAAAGATGACTGAGGTTGGAAGAGAAGTCTTTAAAATTAGTTGTGTATGGAGAAAGTGGGTGCTTGTCCCATAACGCAAGAAGTAAGGGTGGGTGTTCATGGCGCACGAGCTTTTCGGAGTGTTTTTAGGTTTAAAACAAGCAAAAATGTTTTACGTGTTGGGTTAAACTTATTGCTACAGTGTGCTGAGGAGGTCAGCAGGGGACAAAAAGAGATTAGACCAATTCATGGAAAAATAGGTCCTTCTGTGACTATTAAAAACCCTGGTCCAGATGCAACCACCGGCTCAGGAAGCTGCCCAAGTGCTGATTGTCAGAGCTGTGGCACAGCCGCATCTGTGTACCTCCCCCTTTCTGTAGGGTTTTCCTAAACACCCATTATTGTTCATGGGAGACTCTGACACAAGATTGAGTTAGTTGGACACATCTCCTCTAGTTTCTGTGTTAAAATAATTTTTTTATAATTCAATTCAGGAACTAAGATGCTGGGTTTTTTTTTATTTTATTTCTCCTTTTTTGATGGCTATTGCTAATGCCAGCATGCTTTTGTGAGGAAGAAAGTAGACATAAGCTTGTTTTTTCTTGCCCTTATTACCCCAGTGGTGGGAATGGTTTGACGCTATTCATTCAAATTTGACAGGTGATTGCTTCTGTAAATGAATGCACTCAAATCATAATTGTTGCAACAGAATTGTTTGATTACCTGGCAGTAGCCTCTTTCTCTCTGATAGCTTTTGGATCACCTGTTTGCTGAGAGCATTTGACAGTCCTCATGTTTATTACCCAATTGAATGTCAGTAGCAATTGCAGCTAAAGATAAACGAAAATGCAAGTACTTGTTGACCTTGACTTTTTTCCACAAGATATTGGACTTGATGGCTCTATTGCTGTTCAACTGATAAGAGTTATAAACAGTAGTTGAAGGAAAATGTTTTATTCCCAGAGGAAAATACCACACTGCTGTGGGAAATGGCATCTGACTAGCACTCTTTGCCAAATTTGCTTGGTTCACCTTCATTTAGGCTGTGGGAAAATAAAATACGAATTTCCCCTTTTATGACTTTAATATCTCTGCAAACGTGAATTCCTGTGCTCTTTGTAAAGTTTTGTTGGCAGACTGTGCTAATAACATACAGCGAGCACGAGACCTCGCCGTGTTTTATGATGTGCTATAATGAGGATTCTCAATTCTTCCTCATTTTCGGGCTGATTTGATAATTACAGGGAGGGAGCAGAGCATTCTTCTCCTATTCCATCGAAAGCTTAATATGTCTATAACCAGAGAAGACTGGGAAATGTGTGGCTGTGGGTGCGCGTTGCCGGAGTGGGGCTGTGCCGGTGGGAGTAAAGCCTGAGGATGAAGGCAAAGTGATTGCAGGAATAGGGGAATGATAATTCCACAGGCCGTGGTTGCACCTACTTTTTAAAGCAAGGTCCCACGTGGGTCCCTCTGCAGGTTTTTGGGAGGAGTGGGCCAATTTGATGTCTCCCCTCCTCAGCTGCATTCAGGGAATGGAAGAAATGAGTGCCTGCACTGGCAAATCTTCCTCTTATAACCCCCCTATATATATATTTATTTCTAATCCTGCTCCAATATGAAACCTGAAAGGAAGACTTCAGTGGAAACAGGAGCAGGCAATAGCTTTGAAATCTTCCAGGAAGAAAGTCATTGTAATACATAAAAAGCACAAAAGACAGTGGAATTATATTCTTTAAAATATAAGTCCTTCCTCTCTTGGCAACTGCTCTGATAAACTCTGTACAGTATTGTAGGAGCTTGTTAAAGCACCAAAATGCAGGATTAAGCAGTGCTGTAGCAGTTAGCCGAGTCAGACTAGTAATCTTATTGCATTGTATTTTTTTAGGTAAGATTAAGCCGGCATTACATTATATGTTTGTGGGCGAGGGGCCATTCTTCAAGGGATTAATTAATAGGATCAACGCTGTAAGATGCTGACATAATTTTTTCTAAGCACATTGATGCACACGGGCTTTTTTATTCTTTTTATTCCTTTTGTTTTTTGTTTTTTTTTAAATTTAATTTTAAATTCATGAATGAGGTGGGGACTTTCTCTGAGCAATCAGGGCAGCCCCTTCACCGGTGGCGGCGTCAGAGCCACCTATCACTGTGTAGTTCATCGGGGACCACTTCTCACTGGCCTGGTGACCCACTAGTTCATCATCATGGCTGGGCTTCGCGAACGAAGATTTGGGAAGGGCACTACCCACGCTTGCTACAAGCGCGCTGATGGCTAAAAAGGC
>JAWMRA010000113.1:16211556-16286068 GCA_035584735.1 Pseudotriccus pelzelni
GATTCTTTCTGCGCTGTCTCTTCTCCTCGAGAGTGATCCTGCGCGTGTTCTCAAAAGAAGCAGCGGTGTCATAGATCGTGTGTCTCCAGGCCTCCCGATTGGACCCACTAGTTGGTGCCACGTGAAATACCAGAGGGAGAGGTGTGATATCCCTTCTACCTGAGCTGGTGTGGGATTGTAGGGCTATGACTAAGCAAATGTCTGACGTTGCTCTGGCAGGTCTTTGAATGAGGGTGCACTTGGTAAAAACCTTCCACTGTTCCGGCTTGGCTCTCGCCACGTTACCTCCTCTGTGTAGCCGTTGGTTTGACACACTTGAACTTTTGCTGGTCCGGCCTGGAAGGTGGGAAAAGATGTGGGAGAGTGTGGCTGAGCCTGTGATATGCAGTGAGAGCAGTGTCACATCAGAGCAGGCACTAACACCCCGGGGCCCTCTGCCATCCTGCCTCCCTCTGCAACCTGGGAACTTCCTCATTGCCAGACGGTACCTCTGGCATCTAATGGCCATGGATTGTGCATATATATTATAAATATTACTCCATCGTAAGTATTTGTTAATATATTTTATTTTCTTCCTCTTGAGTGTTTAAAATCAAGCAGAGTTTGCAGTCAGTTCTTTGCGGTTCCCCTTTGCAGAAGTGTAACGTGGAAGTGTGGGAAAGAAGAAAGAGCATACAAGTAAATAATGCAGGCAGACCACTTTTCAAATACTTGTCCCTTGGCCCTTGTTTTCCTGTGACTGATTCTGTTCCTCAGGAGAGAGGCAGCCCTTGCAACCTGGATGCTGTGTATTATCTCAGGGTTGTGAGTTCGTCTTTTGCAGAAGGGCAGGAGGAGACCTGCTAGGAGACACCACTTACGTCCTTGGAAAAGAGCTAATGGTGGTGGAAGTAACCTAACTGTTTCTTAAAATCTTTCCCCAGTGCTCTGAATAGCAGTGTCACATGGATGCATGCTAAATATATTCTGGAGTCTGTAGTGTCCCAATGGACCCCGAAGAAGGCACATCTTTGCTCTCTCTGGTCGGCTAGTGAAGGTCATGGAAGCAAGGCTTGGAGGATGGAGAATCTTTTGTTGATCTCATTGCTGTGCCAAGAGGATCTTCTCCCTTTCTCCCTCCCTGGCACAGCACTCGGGGACAAACCCCACCGTGGAGCTCCCACTTGGGGCCCTGGATTATAGCACATGTGCTTCTGCACCAACTGCCTTCCTAAAGCAGGGGAAAGAGGGAATGGGGTCAGTATTAACTGAACGGCTCAAAATAAAGTGTCATCATTTAAAAGGAGTTAAAGTTTCAGGGCACCGTAACATCAGAGTGTAGCAGCCTTTTGCTAAAGAGCAGGGGATAAGATGTAGGCAAATTGAAGCAGGGGGAAAAAGAGACAACAAGGTGGAATTGAAAGATGTTCGTGCTGTACTCCTCCTCCCTTTGCCACATAGTAAAGCATCTATTTATCCTCTCCTGTGCCCTCATCCTGCCTGTGGCAGTGAGGAAGTCCCAGGAGAGGTTTTTGCGCAGCATTCCACCTGTTTTCTTTTCCCTAGTATCTGCCTGGACTAACCCATGAAAATTCTGCATGAGGTCAGCTGTGTAAAAGCAAAAATAGTGGTGATATTAATTCAGTATAACTATTTGACAGACTTGGTGTAGTTTTGTGTTGTTGTAGTTGTGTGACGGGTTGTAGGAAAGCAGAGGGCTGTTCTGTCAGTTGGTGAGCAGGCTGAGCCACAAAATCTTTGAATGTCAGTGTATAAATATTTATAGTTTGTGTGTGTATTTGTTCCTATACGTTCTTGGATGTGACTACTTCCCACTATTACACATTTTTATTCTGTGAACCTGGCAAGAAAGGTGGTAAAACAACCACCCATGTGAAGTACGGGGCTTTTTTAGAACCTTTCAAATTTCCTTTACAAGAAGCATTGTGCTAAGTTCCTTGGCGTTACAGCTACAAGAAACAAATTAGGAAGGGATGCTATCATTAGCATCTCACCACATATTTAATCCAGCTAAAAAACCCCTGAGGTGGCCATAATTTACCAAGTTGAACAGCAGACTGGCAAGCAGAGAGGGCTGGCAGAGCCACCTCATCAGGAAATGTAGAGTTGGTGACTTGCTTTAATTTAATCCAAATAATGTTGGTGACTTGATTGAATTTAATCCCAATAAAGTAACCAGCTAACAATCTGCAGGAGGAACATGTTTATCTGAAAAGCAGAGTATGCATATTATGCAATGTTACAGCATGGCTTTCCATACCTAATGTTTTAATATAAGCTAGAATTGCTTTGTACAGAGGAATTGAAATTCCACGTGTTACCAATATACAAATTTTATTTACAGTTGCAGCTGGTGTAGGTGAAATGACAGTATTAAACCTAAAAATGCCTCTCAAGTTGATAAATGCCAACTTGATACTGAACACATTAATACTCTGTTAAAATTAGCAGTCAATTTACTTGAATATTGGAGGTTAGCCAGGGATGGATCTGAAGTTGTATTAGGTATATCGTACTGGTCTGAATACATCATATGCTGTTGCAAAAGCATTGTGCTAATTTTAGCTTACAAAGAGGATGAAGATAAACTGCCTGCTGCTAGTTTGCCATATGCTATCCTGGTGATAATATTCAAGTCTAAAATATTCTGCGGAGAGTCTTATTGTTTCACTGAAAGAAAAGTGGAAAAGAGTTAAGCAAATTTCTGCTCCGTAAATATATACAAAATAATGAAATAAAGCAAATCTCAAATGCTGGTAGATGAGATCTGTGAAATTTGTTTTGGTTTTATTGGCTTTCATGGGAGTCAACAATTTGTTTTAGTATATATTTGATCCAATTTTATCCATTTCTCGCATGTAAATCTTAAAATCAATCTAAATAAAAATCGATCTTTGTTCTGGTAGGCAAAAATATAGTCTGAGTTGCTCCTAACTAGTTAAGCCTCCCATCCTTCAAGTTTAGTACAGGAATAAAGTCTCTGCTGAGCTGATTTTTTTCAGGAGCTTCTCCTTTTGCTTTGTTTATTTAAAAACTCAAAACATATTCCACTTTCCATATGGGGAGGATTTTGCTTCTGTAACTTCGCTGAGGAGCATTTGCTTTCTCCATCTGGCACCGTGCCCAGGAGAGGGGTGCATGGGGAGGGGGGAGCCCTGGACCCCCGGGGTTAGTAGGGCTGGGGGGAAGCTTTGCATTAGCAAGTGGTGAAAAGCTTGACCTTCGAGTGACCTGGGTCAAGCAAACCCCCCACTGAAGTGTCCCATTTGGACATGGATACCTGTGGGGTGAGGGAGGAGATAAAGGACGGTGGAGGAAGATAAAGTAATCCTGTTGACCTGGGAACTTCTCCGATATTACAAGCGAGAGAACATCAGGAATAATAAAAGAGCGGCAATATTTGCCTGCCCCCCATATCTGTGTAATGTCATTTCCAAAGGGCTGAAGTAGATAATAGCAAATGCGCTTTCAAGTATCAGATCAATCTCTTGAAGTGATGGGGAAGACTGGATGCTCTGATCTGCCGGGTGCTGGAGAGTGTAATACAATCCTTGTCGCAGCAGAGAGAATTGTATAAATGGACAAAGATCTGCTGATTACATCTTTTGCTAAAGTGTTAAGTAAAAGATCTGGCTATAAGAGATGGCGGGTCTACTATTGTCTGGTCTTCTGACTTGTTTTTATAGGGGTTTTCACAGGAACAAATACCAATTACCAAAATAAAAGCAAGCGGTGTGGCCGGTCCGTATCATGGTAGGACACATGCTCTTGAGTCAGCGTGGGCAGGAAGCTTGGCAGGTCTGTCCCCCACCATTGCCATTGCATCTTTATCTCTCTGCTTCATTGTTTGCCACTGAGTGCTTGAAATTCCAGTTTCCAAGTAAAAGCTTCCTGTTTCTCGCATTTGCATTCAGTTTGGTAAGACATAAATTTAGCTATCTATCAAGGAGGGCTTTTCTTTTTCTCTTTTTTTTTTTCCTTCTTTTCCTCAAGTAAGGCAAAATAGGAAGAAGAAATTAATTATGATTTGGTGATAAGAAGTACAATTTTGCATTTTCCCAGATTCTCAGTGGCAGGAAGCACGAGGTTGTATCCTCGTGATAAGGTGATGGATGGGAGCTAAATTCAGCCTTTCTTTCCTGAGTAATTTTAGAAAGAGCCCTGAAGTCCAGACCTTGTTTAGAAACAGAGATGGGCACATTCAGCCTTCATTAGCCATAGTTTTCTAACCATAGTCTCGCTGCTTGTGAGTTTTAACTGTTCTGTGCTGTATTCAAAGCTAATAGTGCTCATATTCTTGAAGTCTTCTCAATCCTGAATTTCTCTCCAGAGAGTTTCTCTTTCTCTCCATTGACTGTGAAGGGACTTGGGGAGGACTAATGGCCTCGCTCAAGACGCTTAGCTGGGCAGTCTGACTTAAATGCTTAGAGTGAGGAGGGATGAATCTGTTCTAAAACTTGTCATTCCTTTAGAAAGGAAATGTTTGCTCTGCATTGAGAAGCAGAATAAAGTGGTTTGTACGGGTGAAGGTTAAAGGAGTGGGCTTGGGCATTGTATGTGTAGATGAGGCTGCGTCCTCTGCAGCTCCTGAGCACACTGGCCTGAGCATCTCACGACACTTGTTGTATTTGCAGACCCATATAGGTAATAAGTGTTCAAAAAGATTGGCATTTATAGAAAAAGACATACGTATATGATATTTTAAAAAACATTATTCAAGGCAGGCGTTGTCTGCATTCCCAGGCATAGCTGCCAGGAAGCCAGGTTTCCAGCTTTCCCTGCCATCAGGATGTCACTGGCGTCATTAGTGCCTACGAGGTTTTGGTCGAAGGTTTTCTCATGACTCTGGGAGCTGAGGACTTAAATAAAAAATCCGATGGATGGGGCATGTGAAACTTTGTAGCAACACTTTGCTCAACGTCCAACTAAATGGCACTGAGGTCTTGCATGAGATGACAAACTCCACGAGGGAAGCCTTGAAGCAAAACCTGTTGCTGAGTTGGGCTGGTAGGAGTGGCCGTACTTAGCTTTGTTGTGCCGTTTGGGCATGAGGTCTTCCGGCAGCTGGCACTGCAGCCATCGGGACTTCTCTCCACTAACTGTTCTTATCTTCTTTTAAGTGTAAAACCAAAGTTAAACCTATTTCTACTGCAAACCAGCAAGATGTGCATTGGTCCATTTAAGTGCAGTAAAGCGCATTCAGAAAGGCTCGTTTCTCTACTTCGTCCTCATATTTGTAGCAATCCTCGCTAGCAGATGAGGTAGTGGGGTGAGGGGTTAATAATTTTTATGCATAACATTGAACTCTTATTTCCATTTTGAAGTCCACTTTGGACGCTGTCCTGAAAAATATCTCTGGATTGTGTGTTGTGACCCCCCCTGTGCCCCAGAAACTTGAAATTCAGGGCTCGCTACCTTGGGAGGCTGTGTGTACAAAGCCTTGGGTTGGTGCTGGAGGTTTGCAGGCGTGGAGGGCGGGCGGGTTACTGGCAGCAGCAGTGTGGGCTTTCATTCAGCACCTTGTCAGCGTGCCTTATCTGGGATCTTGAGGGATGGCTCTCCAGGGTAAACCCAGGGAAGGGAGCTGAGTGAGGTGTTTCCAGGGATGTTCCGGCGGAGGCTTTCTCGTGAGCTGTTCTGCTTGCTCTGCAGGAGTCATAACCAGCACAGATCCCTTCAGAGCCTCGGAATGTTGGGCTTTCTGGCATTTTTGTTGAGTACTTTGAGACTTTGACCTCCTTATTTGCACCTCGTGTTCTCTTTGAGTGGACGTGTGCAGCACCTACTGCCTTGAGCCTCAACTTCCATGCTCTTGCGTGAGGTTCATGTGCAACCTTAAATGTGCAAGAAGTCTTCTGTGCTGGTGAAGAGTTAGCATAATGGATAGTTTCCACATGGTCCTACAAGGCAGTTGCCCTCTCCAGGTCAATATTCCCTTGTTCAGGTCACACTGCTGAGATCATGTTCATTGCAAATATGGTGCTTATGTCAAAGTCTTTTCCATAAAAACTGTTAAGTATAGATAAGAATGCTTTTTAGCTGAACTTTGAGTTTCACCTCATGATTATAGATGAAAATCTCTGTCTTCCCTTCTCATCTGCCTGGTCAGCCCCAAATTGCAGGTGCAGCTGGTCAGGCAGTTAAAATGACAAAACTCAGAGTTGCTTTGCATAGAAACCAGCAGCACGATTAGCAATGGTTCAGAGGCTGGCATTGTTGGTGACTGTTCAGATAACTGGCAGGTATTTGTGAAAGCCTTTTCCAGTCTCAAGAGAATCACCTGTTTTGGCATCAGTGAGTATTGCCTCAGAATTGTGATGGGAAAGAGTGCAGGTCTGTGACTAGAGACTTGCTTTTCTGCCTCTTAATATGGAGACACTTGCCTGCAGGTTCTAAGATATCAACTGCACAGCAAAAGTTGTATATGGAGGAAGCAAGGAGTTCACAAACAGTTGGAAAATTGTGTTTGCTCAACATGAAATGAGTTTATTAGAAGAGACTCATTCAGTGTGGAAACAGGAACTAGTATTTACTAGGATTTATTTGATTGTCTCAGGATAATTTGAATACAGGTTTGCAAGTATTTTCTTTCTTTTTATATGCACATCTAAGCGTGTCTGTAAAATATATGTAATAGAAAACTGTCCTGACCTTCATCAAAATAGTCTGCTAATGTTTTGCCTGACTTTATCAAGTCGCAGCATGAAAGAACCACTCTGATTCACATTTTTAAGGGATGTTTTTGTGACCTCAAAAATTGATACTTCCTTAGCCAGTGCCAGAAAGCCCTTTCCGTGGTTTTAGTCCCCATTTCTTTGGCAATTAAGACTCAGGTGGCACCAGAATAACAACTGATTTTAAAAGCCACTTTAGCCACCTCCGTCATGGGGAGGAAGCCTGCAGAGCTCCTGCAGAGCCTCGGAACTCTGCGGTATGACCTCAAGTGACCAGATGCACAAACCAGTGCAACTCTTGAACGGAAAGGTCTGCATCATCCAAACTGTGCTGACTCTTGTCCAAGAACACACTGTTTACCTGTTCCTTCCAAATTGGTCAATTTTCCACAAGGCCGAGATGTGAGGTTTGGGGGATTTTTTTTTTTGCTTATCTCAGTGCAACTTGGTTGATTTTTTATGGAGCTGCTCTTCACTTGCTTGTAGATGTATGTTGAGGATTGTGCTTTCTGTTTTGGTGATTGAAGCTGAACATTCCCACTACTGACCTATATATACCTCCTCCTTTGTGTCTGAAGGCATTTGTATATTCGTCTGCAGATGTGCAGGCTGACCACTTGAATCAAAAGCAACAAATCTGACCAGTTACCTCCAAAATGCATCTTGCTGAAGGCAGTGTCTGAAAACACGTTGCCATGAGCGTGAAGCAGCCAAGTTTCTGTCTGGCCCTCGAGATGTGTACCCAGACCTTAATGAAGGGTGGGGTTTTCCCTATCCCAATAAATAGATTTTGTTTGGGAAGGTGAGAGGCAGAAACAGAGAATGTATTTGCTCGGTCCGAAATAAAAGGCTATTTATGCCTAATACATTGGCAGAATTATTCCAGAGTAATTCATCCATGAGAAAATATGATCCTTGTGTCACTGCCAAGGTCAGAGAGACCTATGGTGATCTGCAGAGTAACTTCAGGTCACCCAAGTTAAATCTGCCCAGGGGCTGACTTAGCTCATGCACCACATTTTTTCCAAGATTAATAAGAGCAAACATCTTCTATAGATGAAGGCAGGGCTAAAACTGTGGTCAGCTCTCTCCTTTGAGCCAAGGGCTCCTGCTTTTCCATTCTCCTTTCCAGGTTGCTCTTTCCTTTCCATTCTTCTCTTTCCCCGACATTTACAGGATGCTTAGAAAAGTCTGTCTTTTCCTTTATGTGGCAACCAATGCCCATTCAACCTTCCCTGATATCTGTAGGCACGGGAAGGGCATGGGGGACATTGCTGGTGTTTGACCTGCTGCATCACTGGCTGTGTGTGCGTGTGGTGCGTCCTTGCACATCAGTTGAGAAGCATGTCTTGAAAGCTGAGGTGAAAAAGGTGGGGTACACAGCAGAAATATATTCCTTGTTAACCTCAAATGAAAGGCTACCCTCTGAACAGCAGGATATTTGGCAGTTTTGAAGGCGAAGCTGGTGATTTTTGTAGGCGCTTGGAGGCTGCCTCAGGAGGAGACAGACTGAGTGGTAAGCTGGGCAGGGGGGAGTCCTCTTCCATCAGCAGTGGGTGGAAAGGGTGAGGCCAGGCCCTCGGCCCATTCACCAAGGATGAGGTTGTTTCATCAGAAAGGCAAGGTTATTCTTTCATGTAGTCTATACCTGCCACGGGGAAGCTGATGTCTTGCGGTTTCAGCCTGCCAGAACCTGAGGTTTTCTTTAGCTTCCTTGGTTACTCATTCATGGCATTCAAAGTACATCAAATTACTGAAAGCAGTCAGTTTTTGCTTTCTACACATTTCTACTGCTGTTGGTCTTAGAGATAATGGCAAATGCTGTGAATTGAAAAAGAGACACCAGAAATAATTTTGGCTTGATTTTTGAAGGACGTATGCATTTTGTTTATTTTTTTTCTTAAGATGCTGGATGGCTTTTTGCTGTGATCCAACTTTGCTGTGGGATTTTGGTTAAACACTCGTATTGTGAAGGAATGGAGTTGAAGAGAGATGAGCTGGGAATGGCTGAGTTAACTCCTTCCCATCCTTCATCCCTCTTGCAGCTGGAACTTTGGTGCCACTAGATGTAGTGAGATAAATAATAATCACATTTTGGACAGCACCAGAAGTTTGTCCCTTTGCTCTCATCATTTTGGCTATTCAAAGTGATTCTAGGTAGTCAATATCTAGGAATACCTAGCGATGGAAGATTAAAGAGGTAAAAATAAGGCACACGTGCACTTGTGGGTGATACTCAGGGGAAGTTTTAAGTGTCCAGCATTAATCGGACTTTTTTTTCACTTTCATTGCCTGGTTTGGATTCTGACATCTGTTTGTTCCTGGACGATTTGCATTTGGATTTGTTTGTTTGTTTTAATTTGGAAAAAAACCCACACCCTAAACTGTAACTGCACTGTTAATCAAACATCAAAACACCAGAAGCTGTGATAGAAAGTTGTAGGAAACCAAAAAATAGCAGTGGCATGAATACATTAAGCTGGAGCTGAAGGAGATGTGCTAACTGAGTAGGACTGAAGTGTCTGGAAGGACTGTCACTGCCTGCGTGCCCATAGGCAGGGACCATCAAGGCGCCTCAGCTTTGCTGCTGAGCCTGGTGGCCAATGCCCGACCCCAAGGAGCAGGGTCAAGACCACCTCCCCGTCACTGTTACTTCTCCAAAGGGCTCTTCGATCCCTCTTGAGTTTCCAGGCTCTGCTGTAGGGGCTGGGTTCACACCAGATGCCTGGATGCACGAGGGTTGTACCCCGACCTACCCCTCAGTGCCGCCCCACCTCCCCATACCCAAAGGATATTAGCAGAAGTGAGAAAGTTGGTTCCTCTTTTGGGGGGAAAGTACTTGTAGCAGAAGAAGAGTTAGTGGCCTGATCACCACAGTGGTCACGGCCTGATCCCACTCAGCCTGTAGAGCCAGGGAATCTGGGCTGAGCAGAGGGCAGCAGGAGCCGTGTGAGGGGAAACAGGAGCTGTGTGAGCGGCAGCAGTGTGCCTGCTTGCATTGTTTTTTCCTACTGAGGTCTTTCTTAAGTGCCACCTCATCAGAGCAGATTTGCCTTTTGTGTTGGGAGAGGGACAGTCAAGTGGAAGAAAATTTTGCGTGAACTTGGCTCTGTCAAATCTACTCCTTCTGGCTTCTGCTCCTTCCTAAGGAGCAGCCTCCCACTATTTTTACTAATAGTAAAGTCCAGAGTGACTGGCTTTTGCTGGAGGAACAAGAGCAGTGGATTTAGGGTGCTGGGCAGCAAGGAGCTGTGGGGAGAGCACAAGAAAAACATTAATTTCTTCCTATGCCCTTCCCTTACTGGTCTGACAGAGGGATGCATATGTTGTAATTCAGGTTTTTTTTTTCTGAGCTGATTACATGCATGGTGACATAAGGTTTTGTCTTTGGGTGGAGGGAAGCAGGCTGCTTCTGAGCACCCCAGGCAGCACTGGGGCAGAACGAGGGGAGGAAATTCATGGGGCAGTCCAAATGCCATCCATTCCGTTCATGACTGCAAATGTTTTTTATATTTGCTTAGTAAAGAGGAGCATAAATGTTTTGGATCCAGCTCTTTGGTGTGTTCATATGTATAAGATGATGGGTGGTTTTCAGCAATGGTGGTGGAGATGTTGTTACCGTCAAAAGAGAAAAGGTGGATGAGACGGGGCATTTTATTCTCATCCCTTTTAGTTCTGCCTTTTGCAGTTAAAAAGTGACGGCTGTATGTAGGGAAATAGAGTATGTGATGCAGTCATAGTGAAGTTCAATGTTAGTTTTCTTTCAACTGTGCCTTGTTTTTCATTGTCAGATGTAACTGATGGACTGGGGCCAGGGGAAATAAAGATTTCTTGTGTTTGATGCTACTTTAAAATGGGTGAATGGGTTTCCATAGCCACAAGAACTTTTTTCACTTGACACGAACTACATGGCTAGTTCCAATTGGAAATGTCTCATGTGGGTTTGGTAGGTCATGAGTCCTGACTTGCTTGAGCTGCAGCTAGACAAAGTCTCTCCCATTCATTATGGTTATATGACTCCTGTGACACTGGGGATCCAGCTGTGCAAAAGAGGATTTGGGGCAAAGAGTGTCTGAACTACAGTTCCTGCACTGCACACTGGAGCTTGGGCCAGCACTGATCGCTCTTGAATTGGCCCCCCAAAAAATGCTTTAGTTAGGTTCAACAATCCCAAGTATCTTGGTTTGTCTTGCCCAACTATTATTTTTTTTTAAACTTTTTTCAATAGAAGAAACCTAATTTTGAATGGTTTGGGCAGTGTCAAGGATCTGGCACGTGTTTTCTGTGGTAAAACTTGAAATCCACGTCATCGTCTCCTCTGGAGCAGGCGTGTAGGTGGGGCCCAGGGCAATTTAGCTGTGTTTAGGGAAGGAAGCCTTCTTAAATGCTGCCCATAATAAACTGTTTCTACAGATAATGCGTCCCTTAGTTTATACGTAATATGCCTCTGATCTTTGCTTTGAGCCTCTTAGAGCTGCTTGTGATCAGTCCAAGAGTCAAGTGCCTTAGAAGCTGGATAAACACAAAGATAGAGCCTGTTGTTAAGGAGCTATAGAGATTTACAGAAGTTGACCTTGTGGCCATTTGGGGTATTAGTTGGGCATATTTCCCCCATGGCAGAGCGGTCCTGTGCTCCTGCTGCTTCTAGTGCTCCTGCTTTACAAGGGAGTAAGTCTCAGCCATATGCCATGGACTTTTCATGGAGAATGCAACTGGTGGGACCTTTAGCTGGGAGGTCCAGCACTCCTGATGGGGTTGGAGATAATAGGTTTCATAACAAAGACCTGTATTTGAACAAAATGAGAGGATGACTGAAAAAGAACTTGTCCCAAGAAGTGGTAGGTTCGTCATGGTGGCTTTTAGGTTAAGGGAAAAAAACCAAACAACTGTTTAAGCTTTTTACCTTTCTTGGTTAAAGCAGGATGTTTTTCTGTTTAACCAGATACTTTTCTGTAGGGTATTTGCTTCCAACTGCTCAAAGTAAACTTTTGTTGTTGGCAGCAGAAAGTTGTTTGCTTCCCATACAATGAATTGCTTTCTTTTTCATGTTTCGTTCGGTGTGTAGATGCACAGCTCCAGAAACGCCTCACAACTTACCCATAGTAGCAGAGTTTTCTGAACCCATTAAAAGTGCTACTTTGTGCAGGGGAAGAGGTTTCCTTCACTTCAGCTGTAAAGAGCTGCCAAAGAAACGAAAATGACTAAAATCTGTGGGTTTTCTCCCCACTATTTATCAATGCTGTTTTTACTCTTTGCACAGACAGCTAATTTGCTCTTCACTTGCCTGAAGGGAATTCAAGTCAAAAAGAAGGGTCGAGGTACCAGAGAAAGGTGCTCCTGTCTCTGAGGAACAAAGTACAATGATTCAAGAAAAAACTTCGAAAATTTGTCAAATACCAGAGTGTAATTTATACTTGTCCATGGTACTCTATCTATGAATATTTTTGTAGGATATTTTTGCAACTGTGTCCTTTAGTATCTTGTAAGTACGGATATTATCTGTGACTGACAACCTCCGGTTTATGTCACAGTCTGAATCCTTACGTGAAACACGTACTGTATCTCCTTAAGAGATGTGTGCAAACCCAGACACATGGTATTTGTTCCTTGCTAATGCTCATTTTCAACCTTGTTGTTCCTCATTAACTTTTTATTAGGTATATTTGAGAAGGCTTTCTCCTTAAGGACTTTGGAAAAAAAAAAAGATTCCTTATCAGTACCACATTTCAAATTCACGAGAAGACTCACAGCATAGTTGTAAGTCATTTTTGAGGCTGTTCTGTAGGCCATTCAGTGTGCTGAGGTGATTGCCACTGACCTCAGGAGCTCCAGGAGTGGGTGCTTCCATCACATCTGACTAACCATGGATCCAAAACAGTAGAAAATGTGTTTTCTTTTCTGATAAAACAATTGCACAGTTACTTTATGCTTTCTGAAGCGCCTTTTTGGTGGGAGTCCCATTCTCAACTTGTGTGCCTTGCTTGGGCATTGGCAGGTTGAGAGCAGTCAGTGGATTAATGTTACATATGCAGTATATACATGCATGCATGTTTAAATTTTAAAATAATGTCTTTTGGGGAAATCTTCTAAACTTAAGGGACTTTTAATGTGTAAACTTCTGTTTCTGCTGACTGAATAGGTGCAGCTTGGCTTAGGAGCTGGGCATGCACCCCAGACTGTGCAGGTGCCTTCCAGCTCTCTCCTGGCATACCTGAGCACTCAGCTTGTGTGCTGCTCAGCTTGTCTCCTTCCCCACCTTGCTCTGAGCAGGAATGATATTTCTGAGTAGTGAACTTGTCCTTCTGTACTTTCGGACATGAATAATAGCTGCCCTGACTCACATCAGAGTCATTTGGGTGTGACTTCGGCTCACCACATTCCTGTGCCAAGCTGGAGGTGGTTGTGTCAGAAACAGATTTTTAAAAAATATACATATAAAAAAAATTTCCACATTCTTCTCTGATTGCCCAAGTCCATTCAGTGCTGGTGGTCTGAAATGACGATCCTTGTTCTATTTCCTGTGAACTGTAGTTTGTAGCAGATTCCCTCTCAATTGCTTTACAGAAAAGCTTGTTGTATCCCTCAACCTGCTTTTTGAGAATTCATAATATTGTACCTTATGGGAAAATTTCGCACGTAAGCCTGGCTTTGCTCTGCAAAAAGTGGTCATGGTGGATTGTGTGGGTACCCGGCAAACTGGAATTTTGTTTCTGTAAAAGGTAACATAGGTAAATCTGTGGAACTTATAGTAATTACTCTAAATTGGTATACAACACTGAACAAAGGTTAAGGAAAGTTATTTTGCCACTTAAAATTTCTGTATTACATTACATTGCTTAAAGTTACTAATGAATCTGCCTTTCCAGTTACTTGGAAAGGTTACTGAAGAGACTTTGGTTCTGGGAGTAGTTAAAAGAGAAAGGAAACAACAGACCTGTGGCTGGAGAGTGAACAGTTAAATATTTAGCTTAGATAATTTAGAATTTCTCGTACTAGCAGAAGCAGGAATTTGAGGAACTTGTATCTAAATGCTTTAAAAAAATTTATAATAGAATTAAAAAGAAATCATACGTGTTTAGTGTTTCAGTTCCTAACGCCAAATGCATTGCAAATCTAGTTGTGACAGAAGTCAATAGTTTTTGTCCAGAGTGCATATTTAATTTATATTAGCTCATGAAATGCAAAAGTAAATGCAAATTGTGAAGCTCTTCTAGGAGGCAGAAGCTGTTTTAAACAGGAGAGGTTTGAACACATACAAATAAGTTCAACATAGGGAGCTTCTAGAGGACTCTAATTTAGTCAGTCCGCTTAAAAGTTCCTCCAGGCCTTTCCTAGGGCTTTGAGTGCCCATCTTCCCCTTCTGTGAACTCCTTAAAGCAGTGGATTTAGATGCCTATCTAGAACCAGACTGCAAAAGCTGGGAAGTGGTGTTCAGCTTATTGTTTGGTAGACTTCAGCAAAGCTAGTGCCCTCCTCTTACCCCCTCTCAGCGAATTGAACACTGGACCCCAAAACCTCTCTCAGGTCTCCTGGCAGGCTTTTTAGAATAGTCTGGTTTTCTTTGATATAAAAAATACTTTTCCTCCAAATGCACATTTGATACCAGGACAGGGGTACGTGAAGTGAGAAATAACCTGTTGAGTCTGGTGAAGGTACTTGTGGTAAAGCTGTATTTGGCGCTTTGCTACTGAGATTTCTGGTCACTTAAAATTGTATAAGGAACTTAGTCAAAAGAGTTACATCCCAAGGCATGGATTTTTTAGTCGAGCAAAAGGTCGGGATTTTTAGGATGTCTGAATTTTCAGCCTTTTGAAACTTCCAGGACTTGGGCTTGGGAATATTTATGTCATATCTGGGCATTTCCTATGGTTGAGGTCTGAGGGTGGTTTCGGGAGCTGGAGTGGCTGAAAGTTGCCCATCTGTGCCACACTGTGTGTCGTTACAGTGTCGCAGAGGGATGACATTTAATTTGGGTTTGGCGTGAGAGCGAGGGAGGAGGCTTTGAATCACCAGCAAACTCCTGCCACAGCCATGGCTGCTGAAGGCTACTGCCTGTGCCAAGTTGCTCTCCAGAAGCACCTATTTTGCCAACAAAGGTTCATAACATATCACCCCGGACAAAGAGAGTATTACCCACTCGAGGGGCTGCTGTAAACTCTGTTGCCCTTTGCTGCTTCTGCCTCTGATTTTTGGGGGAGCGGGAGGGGAAGGGAAGTCACAAGAGGCAATGACAGCAGAGAGGGGGACGCAGTGAGAAGAGCCCCTGCTGGCACGGCCGGCCTGACCCATTCAGCGGGGCTGAATACGATAAATGCTGCTTTATCCTTTCTTGAAAGGAACAAGATAGCAAGGCCTAAATGCCTGGGTGTGCTTAAATAGGCAACTCTGGGACGCCGGAGTCGAGGGCGTTTGAAATCGGAGCTCCCCAACAGCCAGGGAGCTGCCACAGGTCACCTGCCTCGCTCCATGGGGACTGGCCCAGGTCTGGCAAGAAATCGTGCAAGAAATTGTAGTACAAATTCCTTTCTTTGTTGGTTGGCCTCTTTCACTAGACCATGGCCTATAAAAAATTGTGTAAAAACAATTCTTAAATATTATTTGAAAGGGCAAACTGCCACGCTGAAAGGTTTGACAGTTTGACATATAGCGCCTGGTCTTGCTCGCCAGGGAGCGGGCGTGCGGAGCCTGGGCTTTCCTTCTGCTCCTTACAGGCTCTGGGATTTTTTTTTTTTTAAACAGCGTCTAGTTGCTGTGCAGAGTTGCTGTGCTCCCAGCAATTTGACAGGCAACGAGTCTGCTTCAGTGATCTTAAATCCTTTTAGACTAATTTGCGAGCGAGCAGAAAAACAGCTAGCACCTTCGGATCCAGCACTCAAAACCAGGGAATCAGGTATTGCCAATTAAAGTGCCATTTCCAACCATCATATCAAGACAGATTACTTGCAGTTCCTCTGATAATGTCACGCCATGCCTAAAGAGAAAGCGAGATGGAGTTTCTCCGTGGACAAAGGACCCACGTGGACCAAACTCCTTGGCGAGCCGGGCGGAGGGAGCGTGGTGGGGACTGCACATACACGCATGCATATGTGCAGCGTAAAGGCGAGCAGTGCGCCTGCTTTGACCCCAAATAGCCATGGGCCATTCTGGAGAGCCTGTGGCCCCTCAGTCACTGGCCTACTAGTTAATTGCCACACGGACTTCGTGACACATGGGCAGATAATATGACATTTTCGGTTTCTGTCACTAGCAAACGCCACGGCGTTGCTTGCACTAGTTGCTAAGAAGCTGTCAGAAACCATTAGCAGCTGGCTAAAGTTGCCCTATGGCATTTCCTCATGGCATCAGCAAAACAAGCATAAATCACCCAGCGGAGCCTCCCGCTATACTAATGAGGCTGTAAGCTTGTTTATGGACTAGCATCATTTCTATGATTATTTCCACCTTTTCAGTTCGCCTTCATTTGGCGGCAGGAGAAGTCAACTTCAGGAACAGAGTCGCCACCGACATTTTACAAATGCAGTTCGTAGCTGCTGCCGTGTGGCTGGTCAGTGGTGCTTCAAGTTTGTTTAGTGATCTTTAAAAGGAGGAAAAGGGAGGGGGGGGGGAAGAAAGGGCGGGGGGGGGCATCTCTGGAGACCTCACAGAGGTGAGTGTATCGAGTTGCAAAGTAGATGGAAATACTAAAATCCACAATTGACCATTTAGAGTTCTCTCTGTGGTTTCAGTCTTTACGGGATCAATTTTCCATTTAAAAAAAGTGGAAGAGGTTAAACAATTTACAGAAGTCTACCAAAGCATTTGCTTCAAGGATAGCTGGGCGCTTTCTTATCCTTTCCCTGCTTTTCACTTTCTCTAACTTGTGTCGGTCGGGGCCAGGGTTTATTGTTTTAGGCTTTTCTGAACATACACCAGTATTTACACTGGATTGAAAGCATTTGCTTCCAATGAAAATCTTGTCTTAGATTACAGCCCAGCAGTGTAATTTCCCTCCCAGATGGGAGTAAAGTAGCACTATTTGCCTAAAAACAGTAGGAAGAACAAACTGTGCATTAAGCCAAGGCTGTTTTTGGCTTGAGCTAATGATGTAACAGAAACCTTTTATTTGGGATAGGTCACTGCCCGGGATTGAAGGAGGTGATCTGGCTCGCGCTTGAAAGGTTTCTCCATTGTATCTACATAAGTCTTCACTTAAAAAATCCTGTTCCTAATGCTTCTGCTTTCATACAGCAGAAATAAACAGGAAAGGTTCTGGGGAGTGTTATAGGTGGAATGCAGAAAGCTTTTCCTCCCCTAATGGAGGATATAATTCAGGTGCCCTGGAGGCATGCTTTCAGGAATTCTCTTGCCCGAGGTAATGGGAAGCTAAGGCTGCTTGAAGGCCTTGATTATCTATTGATGCACAAAGCTGGAAAAAAAGTCATCTCCCTTGGATTATAGTAGATATTTCCATAAATTATCAATGAGTCCTCCTCCCGTCAGGCATGAGGCAATGCCTGCTAAATTAATCTGAAGGGGGTTTGAAATGAGTGTATTTTTAAAAAAATGGGGTGGGGGGAGAGGGTGGGTGGACAATGGCGGGGAGGTGGTGAAAGGCAGTGTCATTAGGTTAGAAGCTTTTCATTTTTAATCAATGAATGCGTAATACTTTTCTTTTCCTTGTTTGCCTCTCGCAGACAGAAAGTGGATTAGCCCGTGGAATTTTAAATGCTGTTGAGTTGTTTCCTTTGCTCATGTTTCTTTTATGAATTATTATTTTATATGGTGAATTGCTTCTCTGTATAAAAGCCCTTTTTTACATACTGGGCTTTCAAAGAATTTGTTGGATATCTAATTTCTTCATAAAAATCTTGTTTGTTTCTATAACTACCCAAGGTTACCATTTCATTAAAGACATAGGCCAAGTCATAAGGACAATTATAAATTTGCCACGGTCAGTAACATGCTAAAAATATAACACTAATAATAGCTTTTATTTTTTTGGTGATGAAAGCTGTTTAACAAATCATAATTTTGACAGTCTGCATCCCTTTTTTTTTTTTTTTTTAAATATATTTTATTTTTGTCCCTAATGGAGATAGTTTGTATTCAGCCCAATTTAGATGGCTTTCTTGATCATTCTCGCCCAGGGGTGTAAAAAACACTTGCCTAATAACATCATAACTCCATGTTGCTACAAATACAGTGTCCTTGCAAGCCAGGATATACCATTCCGTCCACATGCACTGAAGACAAAGACTTACTTGCTCTGGGGACTTGTTTATAAACTGTGTCCAGGGTTTGAAACAAAAATTGCATGCAAACTGGCCAGGCACTGCAACTTTTGTTTTTCTCTGGTCACTAACCCAACAGCCCAGCCCCAAGTTGGCTGCTGTGCAGTGACATCCTCCCCTAGACCTGCTGATAATGTGTTGAGAACTGTCTGCGACCTTCTCTGCATTAAGGAAATTCACTCTGGATCAGTTATTGTTTAACAGAGCCTATTACGGATATGGCACGCTGGCACAAAGCAGGGTGTTAATTCCTAAGGGTGTATGTCAAATTGGTGCCTGCTTATCCTACACTATGAGTTCCTTTTGGCTGGGGCTGGGAAGAGGGGAGGCCGGTTAGCCGCCCACCTCCCATCAAAGAGTCAGGGGACGTCAAACATCTGTAAAAGACTTAGTATAAGTGATGCCCCAGTCATCCGGTTATTTCCAACTTTGTGGAGAGAATATGGTGCAGCAGGAGAGCTGCATTCACCCTGCTTTTCCCATCCCAGAGCGGGACGAGGCACCCAGCTTTGCACGTCACGATCCCCACCCTGGAACACCACTTTCCTGATTGTCAGCTCAGCCAAAGTAGCTGATTGGGATGAATCTTTGGGAAGTGACCTAGTGTGAAGAAAAGCCACCAAATTTCCACCTTTTGCAAGCCGGATGCTTGCAAGTTTTTTACAATTTTTAAGCGGTTTTTGGTTTTGGGTTACCATGGCAGAAATGGCCACACTGTCCTTCAGGATAAACAAGAATGGGGCCGACACAGTTCTGAGACCCTCCCTCTCCCCATGTCTCTCCCTCCCTCCCCCATCCCCTCAACCCCTGGTGAATTACGGTGTTAAAGAATTTATACCTCATTTATATATTCATGCAGTTTATACCCAAAGCCAGGCTGAAGTATATAAAGGTAGCATAAGTCAAAATTTGATTCACTATATTTACAGGTGACGGCTTGGACAACAGTGTAGCTTCCCCCAGCACAGGTGATGATGATGATCCAGATAAGGACAAAAAGCGACATAAAAAGCGTGGCATCTTTCCCAAAGTAGCCACAAATATCATGAGGGCATGGCTGTTCCAGCATCTAACAGTAAGTGAACTCTAGATCACATATGCAAAATAAAACATGGATAATGTCATAGTTGTAGTAGTCATAGAAAGCAAAAAATACGTATGATGTTGCTGACAGGCAGCTGAGGAACTGTTCTGGGCAGAGCTGTTGTTGCCTCGTTTGCTAGATGCCAGGGGAAGAGCACAGAGTGTATGTTTTGATGGTTTGGGTTTGTGTTTTTTTGTGTGTGTGTGTGTTGTTTTTAGATATTTTTTTGTTTGTTTGTTTGAGACGCAGTTGTTAACAGGACGTCACTGCGAAATGTGATTTATACTTAAAGCTTATGTGAACATAACCCCGCAGACCTGTCCTGCTTTGCAGCTCCCCTCAGCTTGATGTGGGAATCGCTGCTCTGGAGCACAGAATAGCATTCGGCCCCTGGTTCTGTGCTCTGGGGAGCCGCGGAAAACAATTGGAAAGATTAAAAAACAAAGCCAAAAGCAAACAAAGACCTTATTCAGATGTTTGTCAGAGATCATCAGAAGCTTCATGATGAAAGGTCTGAATGTATCTGGTTTAATAGCAAAGTATAATTTTTTTCTTTGAGACATTCTCATTCCCAGAGTGTAAGTTACCCCTGTATTTAACGTTAGCAAGTGGTGGGGGGATGCGCAGCTATTTCTGTTACCACAGCTACCTGTATGTTTTTGGTTTTTTATTCCTGGGATTAGAAATCAAAGCTCTGGACAGGTGTGTGGGGTTAAGCTAGATGCTGGAGCTGCTTTCAAAGCATTATATTGTGTGCCACACCTTCTAATGTTAGCATTTAGAAAAGTGTTTCTAATGCCATTCTCCTTTTTCATCAAATTGTGATCTGTCACTGTGCTTTTATCCACTGTGGGGATATGGGCTTTCAGCCCCAGGTTTTCTGTCTCAGCCTTTCTGTGCCAGCAGGATAAGGGTCAGGAGAGAGTTACTGAGGGTCTGCTGGTGGTAGTGAAGAATGGCTTTTCCCTCTAATCCTAGTGGTTGACTCTCTCCTCTGCCTGTAGTTAGGGTCAGGATGAAACTAGAAGCTGGCCAGCTTGCCCAGCCCTGGTGGGAGCTGTGCCAGGAGTATAGCTGTAAAGTGGAGGAAGCGCTCCTGCACATCACCCCTCTGTCCCCTGCTGAGCCAAGAAACCAGATACCTGCCATGACTCTTGTCAGCACGGGGATCAGACAGGGAATCCTGTCCCGTGCGGTCCTGGGTTGCTATGAATGAACCTTCGTGTTGGAATCGCTGCTCCTCTGAGGCCAGAGGGGGCCTTGGATATCTCCAAGTTAATCTCTCCCTCTGGCAGGCTCCATGTCAGTCATGACCCAGCTTTGCCGGCATCTTATCCCTGCCTGGTGTGCTCAGTGCCATCACTTCCAAAGGCTGAGGTCCCTTTGGGTGTTGGCAGCTCCCCATTTCAAGGTCCTCACCCAAGGTGAGCTGACACCTGGCATCTCTCTGCTGGTAGATGTGAGATAAAGGACATCCACCTCCAAAGAGCCCAGGGATGCTGTGCCAGCAACAATGCTCATACCAGCCTGGCACAGCTGGTTTAGGTGTTGGATTGAGGAAACTCTGCAGCCAGGACAAGGCACACCAGGGAACGCTGAGCTGCATGTCAGTCCCTGTAGTTTCTAGTGAGGAATTGCGAATTAAGTAGTTATAAATATTTTTCCTGAGAGTGTCCTGTTGCTGTGTTTGTGCTGGTAAATAAAATGTCATCCAGACCCAAGCACAGGAATGTGAGGGTCTATGCTGGTAGACTGCTCGAGCAGTCTTCAGCATGCTCTTAGCCTGGGCTAGCTACCCCCCATCCAGGCCCCTTCCTGGGAAGGTGGAAGGCAGAATGCTACAGGGTGTCGCCAAAAAGCCCTCCTGGCAGGCACCACCCTGTGTGGAGCATTTAACTACATGGGCTTGACCTGGCCCTGCAGCTTGCTTCATGCACAGTCTCAGGACCAGAGAATGGACCCCCTCACTGTTTCATCTGGGCTAGCTGTAGGGTTCTAGTGGCTTTTCACTCTTCTCCTGTGAGGTAATAGTGTGCAGAAGAGGAGAGTGCCTGTAGGACTTGCTACACAGTTCCTGGCAGCTGCTGGGAGACAACATCTGCACATTTGCTTGCAAGATGGTCTCTTCTCCGGGAAGGCTCAAATACAGGAAGAACCATTCCCCCCAGCATTTTCTACCTTGCAGCACTGAGCTAAAGCTTGCTTTAAAAATCCACCATCCCCTGTGCAGATCCCGGCCAGCCAGGTGAAGCAGGTGGTTTTTGTTTCAGGGCAGCTTTCTCCTCCCTTGGTAGCATGGTAGAGCCAGGGTTCTGTGATCAATTCAGTAAAACAGAATTGGTTTATCCAGTCCACTCTTCTTCAGTTAGGACCTTGAGACAGACTCTAGGTGGGATCTTGGGCAGTTTCCTTGAATCACAACATGTCTAGAGAGCACTGTAGGCACTTCCAAGTGCTAGAGCAATGCAGTGTGTTTACAGGATGCTTGGGGTGCTGTCATCTCTGCAAAAAAAAAAAAACACCCAAAACCCAGGTCCAAATAATGGCTGCAATCAGCAAGAGCTGAGGAGTAGGGGGGGAGAGAGACCAAAGGAATTAAAGCTCCAGTTCATTTATGAGGGCATTAGGCTTTCATGACTGTTCTTAAAACCCTGCATGGTGGTATGGCGGTGTCTCCAGCTGGTTTCCTTGCTGCAGAGGGGAGATCATCCCAAGGAAACTAGAGATCCCAGACCACCTACTTATTTATTTATTTATTTATCCATCCACCTATGTATTTATCAGTGGATTTGGTCTTTTGTAGGGTGAACACATGGTCCTCCCTAAAGTGGGAGGTGAGGAAAGATAGGGAGATGGTTCTATTCAGGCAGGGGATATGTCAGGGCAGGCCCCTGCTCTTTACCTGCCTTCACTTTGCCAGCTGAAAAATGACAGGGAAGAAATGAGCAGCAGTTAAGTGCAAAATCCAGCATCCCCCTGACCACTGGTGCTTCTTAGTTTGGGTTGTTAGTTGGGAGCCCTCCTCTTCAGGAGCAAATTTGGTTTTTTTCCCCCGTCGCAATTGTAATATTAATACACATCAGCAGCGTGGAATTAAACAGTAATAGACAGTAATTGCTGCGTCTGTCATACTAATGATTATTGGTTGGAAAGACTTAAAATAAATGTTGGACGAGTATAATCTTTCAAAAGTGTATAGGCTGGTTTAGTTCCTTCTATGCAGTCATTCCACCTCCAAGAGCATTAAGTCTTCCTCTATGTACTGACTTCATTTCCGAAAGTTTGTCCCCAGTTCTCAGTTCTTGTTTCTCACTTGGGAGGAAATCCTTTTTTTTTTTTTTTTTTTTTTTTTTTTTAGCTCTCTCCGGATGTTGAAGTGTTTGGGCAGTAGTTCCCACTCAGTGTCAGGCTCCAGCCCCCCCACCCCTCAGCCCAGGATTTTGAGTGATGTGCAGAACTGAGCTGACATATGCCCAAAGGGTAGGCAAGCCTGTCCTCTGCGGATGCAGGCAGTATACTCTGAAGGAATATAGGGGATAAATTCATCCAAATTGCCTTCCCTCCCCCCACCCTTGGAACAACAACGACAAAAACAATCAGCTAAAACAATTGCAGAGGTGCTGACCAGACTCACACTTAGGACTTTGAAGGTTTGGGGGTTTTTTTAACTGTTTGCTATTCTGACTTAATTTTGATTAAATGTGCGGGTTGGAAGAGCTGCTCAAGTTTGCTCTCAGGTGGGTGAAATGCAGTTGTGGAGCTTGTTGAAATTTTTTGCTGGTAGATTACGACAACAACTGGTCAGTTTGGAGGTTTATGAAATCTGTTTTTAGGATTTGGCTATAAATTTGAGATGGCAGCCTGTTACTATGTGGATTAAAGAAAAAAAAAAAAGAAAAAAGCTTCTAATAATTTGAAGAGGGGAGGACATCCCTGAACTGTTAAAGGAGAGTCAGAATTGAGGAGAGGCTTGTGGAGTGGCTTCAGATGAACGTCAAATATCATGGCAGGGGCTGGAGGAAGGATTGGGGCAAACCAATTCTGTGTTGGCTCTGGGCTTTAGAAAGTCACTCTAAGGATAATTTCAGGGTGTGTTGCAGCCCAACAGTGTTTTGTGGGCCTTTTAGACTTTTTAAACAAGTTTTAAAAATTATTTCTCGGATCACTTAATATTTCAGGGATCATTTCTTCCCCCCATTTTTCAAGCAGATCTCCTCGCTGTAATATGAGGAGACCCTCACCCTCAGCAAGAATTTTGAAATAAGGGAAAAGCTTGGAGAGAGGGAAGAAGAAGAAAAAAATAATCTTGCATACAATTAAATATGTAAATTTAATTGTCGCAACAGGGTTAGTTTCTGCTTCAACCCATTGTATGCTTTTGTCCCTGTTTTTTGGTATAAATTGGTATTTCGAATTGGTATAAATTCCTTTTTGCTTAAAACTAGAAGGAGGGAGTTTGTAGGGTGTTGTTTTCAGTTTTTTTTTTTTTTTTTTTTTTTTTTTTTTTGCTCATTGTCATTTCTCTGCATCCTTTAAATCCAGCTTAATTTAAACTGTTGGTATTCAAACCTCATTTTGGGGATTATACAATGTAATTGGTTTGTTATATGATGAGTATTTGATGATCTTCACGTTCATCATCTAATCAGGCAAAAAAAGCCATAAAATTATAATCCCAAAAGATGTTTAATAACAATTTAAACTATTGAAGGCTTTATTTAAGCACATTAGGGGATTATAAAGTACTCTTTTTTAATGGTGCCAAGAGGTAGATTCAAGGACTTCAAACACCTTTTAAACAACAAATTGCCATGATTTAAAAAAAAATGAATGGGCCGAGGGTTTCTTTCATGTAAATCCCATAATTTAATCATTATTTTTAACTGCTTTTAAAACAATTTCCTTAAGAGGTTAAATCTCACTGAAACGGGACACTGAGCAGAAAGTAAAAGTCGTGGCTGAAAGATGTTGACTTTAAAGTGAAAGGATTTTTTTTCTATGATGTAACTGGATTTTTAACCTCTATTGATTGCTTGATACCATGCTAATAAACAAGAAAATAATCAATATGCAATCTATTTAGTGAAGCTGTTATTTGTATAAAAGAATTTTTTGGAAGGAGATATTTGAAGGAGATACTTTACATCCTAATCTAGCTGAGAAAAATAGTCCTCATTGCTTCAAGGATGTTGTTGTGATTTAAAAATTATATTATACTTCTTAATTTTATAGTTTTTCTTTATGTATGAATATTTCACTGGCTAGCGACTTCTTAAAGTTAAAACAAGTGGATCTAATGTCTTTTCTCATCCCTTCACAGTTGTGAGATTTTGCCTTGGGAGGAACATGGGGTTAATTTGTCTCCCTGCCCCTACTCCCATGCAGGATGCTTGTCTGGTTTTGGAAAGGAGTATAGTGAAAGGGTAGGTGTGTACAAAACCAGGGTGCTGAAAACATAAAAAGAGGAAAATAATTGGCTAAACCCAGGTTTTTTTGTTCTCTTTGGAGGTTTGGAGGCATAAAACAAAATAACCAATACCCCTTGCCCCTCCCTTCCCCCACCAAAAAGTGCAACTTGCAATGAGTTTTCATCGTGCACCAACTGATACTTGCTCTGCAAAATGCCAGAGGGCTCCTGGAGCTCATCTGCGTAAGAGGGGTCATATTTCCATATATTGGACTCAAAATGGGTGGGGGCGGCCCCCAGCTTTATCCCAAATACGCAAGTCTCCTCTTTCACTTGATTTTATTGTGGGCAAGGCTGTAAAAAACTTTCTTCCACATCTGCGAGACTTCTTAGTGCCAGCTGTCCCAAATTCCTGGGAAAAGCCAGGCCTTTTAGCTTGCCTTGGGTCACTCGTGCACCGCCATCCCCTTGACTGGTGGGAGCCAGGGCTCTTCCTGCTCCTGGCAGTGGGAAGACTCGTCAGAGCATCCAGCAAAAGCATCTAACACAGGCTGGTGCAAGTAACCACAAGGAGGGTCTTCTGCTCCCTTCTGCCGGTGGAGGTGCTGTGAGAGTCATCTCCAATTGTGGAAAGTGGGAAATGTTATTACAGGAGAAGGTAATTATTCTTAGGCTCTGTCTGAATTGAGTTGAGAGCTCCAGAAAAGAAGTACAAACAGGATTTCAGTAACTGGGTTTAAATTAACTTCTTAACCTTTCAGAGCTCACAGATTTTGATGGAGGACAGTGACTGTCAAAATCTTCAGCAATTTCTTTAATCGTCCTCAAATTTGTGGCTTTGACCTGCTCCAAGCATTGGTCTGTTTTTCTAGCATGAGGGAATTTTGCCTATTGTTTTTTGGGGGATACCCTTGGCAATGCTGCTGTTGCTCCAGTTTCATGATTTCTTGGAAAGCACACGTCTCATGCACTGAGAACTCAGGCTGTCTTGTAGATGATTTCAGTTGTCAGCTACAAACCTTTGGGTTTAACAGAAAGGAAGAAATACGGGGTGCTTTAGACAGTTAAGGGAAAATGGGTTATTCACTCAGGCTCTTCTCACGTTCAGAAATGTGGTGTAGTTACAGCATCTGGTTTTTTCCGTATCTGTGATTCACTTCCATTCACAGCCATTGTGTGGTGTGTGACACCTCATCCTGGGCTCCTCATAGGTCCTGGGAACGGCAGTGGTGCAGGGAAGTATTTTGGTTGAAATCAGGAGGTGGCCAACAACCTGGGCTAGATTTTAAAGAGAGAGAGTAGCTATTCCCAAAGGGCTATCTTATCTTATCTTTTCCCCAGTTTCCCCCTGGTTTGGAGACACTGTTTTACCCATGTGGAAGCCACCAGCACATTAAAGAATCTGAATTATTTGGAAGCTGCTGAAACACATTAGTATTTACACACTAGCAGAATTTCACATCTGAGTAGAAGCGAGGGAATACTGAGAAGTTGAAGCATGATAAACATTAATTCAGATGTTAAATTACACTTGCTCTGGTTGTACTAGAACTCCTTTTGTTTGCATAAATATTCTCGGAAATGAGTTTACCAGCAAGAATGTTTGCAATAATAAGAATTTTTAAGTCAGCAGTAGATGCTTTGCTTTCTTCTCCACCCTCTCTTTTCTTTTTATATTTGCAGCTGTGATATTTTGTGCGTGCAGTTTCCTTTTTGAAATTAGCCTTCTCCAGTCAAGGCACAGCAGTGTGTTACGTGATGCACTGTCTTTCTGTAGTCAAAGCAAATGTACAAAATTCAAGTATCACCTTTGAAAGGGCGAGAGAGGAGAAGGGAAAAAGTCCGATGACCAATTTGTAAATATGGAAGTATCCGTGGAAATATTTTGGCAAATAATTTGCAATATGAAGTACACTAAAGGCAACAACAGTATCTTGGCAAGCAGTGGGTGAGCAGGAAATGAGGATAAATTAATGGGCTTGGTTCTTCATTATTAGTTGTTTGTTTAGCTTGTACTCTAACACAGTTGCTACAAAAGAGCTTATGTTGATTCTCAGATATGCTTATGTATATAATTGCCAGTGTTAATTTTTTACTGGAAATCTAACTCTTGAAGGGGTTTCGCAGCATGCCAGTGTGCTAGCAAATGACTTAATCAGATCAGGTAAAGTGCCAAAATATGAGGCACCAAACCAGTTGGGCGCATATCTGATGAGATGTGTTAATCTGTGGTGTAAGATAAGCTGCCTTTCAAATAGGGTCACATTTGGAAGTAGTACATCAAGTTGTGTAAGATGCATTCCCTTGCTCTGGCATAGAGTATCCTACATCTGTTTGTGTGAACTTAACCCTTGGCTGGATGAACCAAAGCAGTGATATTGTGGTGAATATAGCCTGTTTGTTGCTCCAGGGCAGGCATGAGAAGCAAGTTGGTTTTCTACCCGTTTTGAAAAAGTTTTGTTTCCCTTTTCCCACATTTACCTTCTGCTACACAGAATCTGCACTGTTATAGCTTACATGTTTTTACTTGTAGCATATATGCAAGAGGCCCTAATTTCTAATATTGACTACTTATGTTTACTGTTTGCCCATCAAAATTACCCACAGAAAAAATTTCTTGTGGAAGGAAAACTTTTTTTGTTGGTGTAAGTTAAAATTTTCCATGGGTAATGCTATCCTTTCCCCCAAAACCCTCAGCTGAAAATCCAGTTTTCAATATTCACTGAGTCATTATCCATGGGGAAGATGTATTCATAGAATCATTAAGGTGGGAAAAGACCTTTAAGATCAAGTCCAACCAATCTTATCTTATTGATAGGAGTCATTATTGTACTTCCAGCTCCTCAGCCTGTAAGCTACAACAGTGCTAAATATGTGTGTAGAGAGAAGGTAAGTAGGCAGAAAAGAGTTTAAGTTAATATGTAGTTATCTAATTTACCTTGCCTTTTGCATCATTGCCTGATTTAGACCCAGAGTATTTAGTGGAGTGCTCGTTTCACTTCAGTGGTGGGCCATCATTTTAATAAGGCAAGGTCCAGGAGACTTACCACTTCATCTTTTGCTTTATGAACCAGAAACTTCTGCCCACAAAATACTTCTCAGACTTTAGGTGTAGCATGAATATTCTTTACTTGGCTACTGGTTGACCTTTTGTAACCCAACCTGTACATCATTAGACTTCCAAAGGAAGTATTTTTAAAAAAAAAAAGCCCTACCCACAAAAACCCCTCATTCTCATGATGGTGCTCTGTCCCAGTGATGCACAAAGCAAGGTAGTCCTGTTAGTGGCACTAAAGTGGTCGTTTGAGTCACGCTAGTAATTCCAAGCAGCTGCTCCTGATATATGTTTTCCAAGGACTTTGAACTCAGAGGGAGAATGGTGGGACTCTGCCTTGCGTGGCTTGCTCTATTGATTACTCTGAAGTCAGCTTTGAAGTGAAACTCTCCTTCCTAGACCATCCTTGTTCATGTCAGCCAGAGCCTTTTAGGGTCCCTAATGATATTTTTGGAAAGGTAAATGCCATATTAGATGATCTGTCTACTTAATAGATTCATTGCCAGAACCGTGCTTATTTGCCATGGACTTTGTGCTGATCCAGGAACTGCACTGGGCTTGTGTGGGAATGGCAAGGAGGATAAACCCTTGATTTCATTGTTGAAACCTGAGCGTGGGTCCATCAGTGCGGCAGGTTGTAAACCCCAGAGGGCTGTAAGCTGCAGTTGGGGTCAGAATAATTCTGAAACTGGTAATAACCTGAACCCTAGGATTCTTATGAATAAAATGCAATTTTAGTAATGTTTTCATAAACAGCAGTAATGGTGGCGTTTTAGTAAACAGTGGCATTACTTGCATCAAAATTGCACCACATTGGCTTTTAAATTACTCCACCTGTCTGTATGAATAGGATTTTCTATGTCAAGGCACACAGACAGCTGCTGCTAATGTTTTTTTTCACTCCCTGTGCAGATAATGTTGGCAAATCTGCAGCCATCAAGGCTGGTTTCTGATGTAAAATGGTACCTGACCTACTGGCTCCGGTGCTACAAAAGGAACAGCCTTAATTACTAATGGTCGTGTTTTAGTTTTGTGCTTGTTGATGTACAAAATGTCATCTTAGAGCGGTGTAACCCCTGGTTCACTTCCACCAGCAGTGGTACAGTGGCTGCAATTATTTTCAAAATAATTTGTGTTCCTTGGTGACAGCTTGCAATCCTGCCTTGTTAGCACTCAGATAATTAGCAGGGGTCTGGTCCTCCAAGTCCCTCTGCCCCTGAGTCTTGCTGGTACCTCACACCTTGAAGGGATGTCCTGGGTTAAATAGGAATTGTGCTTACAAATCCCACTTGATTTATTTGAAGGACTGTCCCTCCATTGTATTAGGTGGGTGTAATACCCGAAAATTCACGGAATGAATTCTGTCCTGGGTCATTCCCTGCTAAACCTCCAGTGAGCCTCCACTGCTATTAACAAAAGGATAAGGCTGATGCATTGGCTGGTGCCATTTCACTGGCTTGAGTTTTGTTGGGATGATCCAGTTACCAGCCCCATGCCAGGCTTTAAAAGGGTTAAAGATGATAATGGTGCCATTAAAAATCCAGCTTGCCAACGAGCTATTTTGTGCAAATGGTATAAATATAAGATACACTTGTCTGGCTCATTTGCAAGCATTCTTTTTGACTTCTTTCACACAACTGGTGTTTTTGTGTTTAATTTAACAAGAAATGAGTAGTAAATGAAAGCTGCTGCCTGAAATCCCACTGTGAGCGTGTTTTGCACTTGGCTCCCCAGTGAAAAGGCAATTTGTGAAATTATGTGATAGAGTAATTAGATGAAGCCAGGGCTTCTGATTGTTGCCATGCTTATGTGGTAAAGGTTTGCTGGGGGAAAAAAAATAAAAAACACGGATTATTACCCTGGCAAGTTGGCTCAAAGCTTCTTCATTTATTTGTAAACAGAATATTTAGTGACCGCATAGGAAGTAGCTGTAATCACCAGCTCGTAAAGAAACCACAGCAGAGCTTTTGGAAATTTACAGAGTGCTCATGTAAAATTTAAGCTGGGAGGCAGAATCCCTGTTAATGTAATTAGGATCTAATTTACCACCCTTTGCACACAGATGTAATAATGTCTAGATATTTATTCTATCTTTAAGCACATTACATATACCTCAGTGCAGCAGTTACTGAACAGAAACAGGTGTGAGCACTTTTCCCGATTCATTTTTACGCTGTAAACACACAGGGATTTAAGGAGAAATATTTACCAAAACAAAACAAAAAAAAAAGAGGGGAAAGAATGTCTGCAAATGAGGCAGTAATGGACAGTTGCCCTTTATGTACTGATGGATTTCTCAATGGTTAAGTAAATTAAAGCAAATGCTAGAAAAATCAATAGGCTTGCAGAGTCTTGGTTGTGCCTCATAGACTTCAGGACAGAATGACAGATGTGGTGAATATGACCCATTTAAGTATTAATGCTTGGGAAATTGCCTCTGCGTGCAAGGTTATAGGCCCAGAAATATTGTTATATTAAATTACAGACAATAATATTTTTAAGTATATATGGAATTTATATGTTTCAGTTTAGTTGCTTTTTGGCATTACATTTGTCCTGGAAGATTAGTTGCGGAGCTGTTTCTCTGGAACGGTAAATCAGGTTCAAAAAAAATGTTCAGGCAGCGAATTGTCTTTCCAGGGCTGCTGTGGACGGGCGAGCGTGTTGTATGGTGATCGTGTTAAATAAGAGCCACACAGCCAGTGTGTTCACTAGCAAATGTAGCATATAAGCGAGCCTAAATTAAATATCATTAAAAGGCAGCTTTCAGAATGGTGAGAGGGCTTGGGCGTGATAACATAGGGTTGCTGTTAAATTGGGTTATTCTGTGTGACTAAACACAAAGTAAAATCCGAAGTGCGTGGTCGGGATGAGCTAAGTAAGGTAACCACCAAGGCAGATCCTTCTCACCATCTTCCCCACGTGCCACGATTGGAAGGGGGCGAGTTCGCGTGGGCAGGATGAGTAAAAACTGACCCCACGCAGAAATTCTCCTGAAATAGAGGTGTTCTGATTAATCCAAGGAGGCAGACGAGCTCTCGGTGAGATAGTATTTGCCATCTCTGATTTCTGTCATTTCTTGCTGTACTCGCACCCAGGCAGCGGGGAAGTAGACCAAGTTAATTGTCTCTTTGTGGCATCTCTGGCAGGAGGAGCGTGAAAATAGCTGGGACCCTGATTTTGTGTTGGCGTGAAGGCAGAGCAGCATGTTGGCCATGCTTGCTGTCGGTGACAGCCCGGCATACCTTGCCAGTTATCCTGACTTCACCCCGAAACACCTGTTTCTGTGAAGGGAGCAGCGGATGCATTTTATATACAACTACCATGTTTAGTATTAGAAGGGAGCTGTGGACTTTCACAGTAACACTGCTATTCCTTGCTGAAGCCATTACATGGAAAGTGTTGTAGTTTTCTTTCCAAACATTAATTTTCATGTTTTACTTCCATTTGTGCAACAGATTTTTTTCCTCCCTTTTTTTTTTTTTGTTCCTTGATTATCTCTGATATTTGATGTTTGATTACCACCGGCTCCCTTCTGGCTCCCCATTTTCTCACTTTTCCTTTTCCCTAAAGCATAAAAACTCGCTGGGGAATGAAACGGAGCCATCTCCATGGGGTGTAAGGGCTGTACACTGCTACTGGGAGCGCCAGTGAAACGATGACATTGTGGAGGGGCAGATTATTACTTTTGGGCCCGTTGAGGACCTATTTGTGTATTGAGGCTGGATGAAAGCGACTGGTGCTGAGGGCTGTCAGGCCAGGGCTGAGTGATGACAGACCCTTGTCATTTGCCCGCATTCAGCTTCATTGCTATGGTGACAATATGCAGTGATGAAAGTTGCTGCGGAGGGTTGGACAGCATCCTCCATGGTTGCCGTAGCCGACAGCATCTTTGCAACAGCATGTTTGAGCTGCTGATGGCCCTCAGTGTCAGAGCAGCATCAAATCTCTCATGACAGAAACTCTCCACAGGTTTTTGGGTCCGCAGGGATGTCGCTCCTGGCGCCATCGCCAGCCTCGGCAACTTCTTGCAGTGGTGACAAAAATTGTCTTTACCTGTTTTATTCATCTTTGTTTGCCTCGTGGTGAATTTCCTTGATTTATTTTGTGTGACATACAAGCTAGGTACGCTGGTGATTACCTGCAGAGCGGCAGGGGATGGCCATGGTCCTCCTCCTGCCGCATGGAAGGCAAACATATTAATCAGCATATAGGCAAGGACCTCTTTTGTTAAATATTCGTGTGAGGGGCCCTGGTGAACAGGCTCTTTTGTTCCCGACCAAACCAGAAAGGATCAAAGGTCAGCAGGAACCCAGAAGCCATCAGTCAGGGCGGGTTTTGCTGAATCCTGGGGTTGTCAGCTCCATAGTCACCCCTGGCAACTTGGGCTGCTGTCTGCTTGCCTTCCCCACCGCCTGGCACAGAGGCGCAGCATCCGGTCTGTGGATCACTGTAAAAAGATGCTGACATAAAGTCAGCGTTTGAAATACACTGTGAGCGTTGCCGTGCACCTCATTGTTATCAGAGTCATTTGAGAGCGAGATTACAAAAATGATAAGTTGGCTTTATAGAGATCGTTTTGCTGCGTTCATCTTTAGGGTGCGTTTTAAGGCTGCAAATTCATTTTTGGTTTAGTGGCAAATGGCAACTTGGAAAGAAGCAGCAGCATAATGCTGAAATGTGCTTCTGCTCTTCTGAATGTAAAAGTTCACTTTTAAAAAAACTTCTGGTATGGCATTTATTTCCTTTGAGCAGATCGATTTATTTCACCCCCCCTTCCCTGTGATGTTAAAGTACATTTGGCAGTAATCAGTTTATCCTTATTAGAAGCTGTGGTAAAAGGCAGAGTTGCTGAGTCAATTCACTCCATTTACTTCCCCTATTGAGCCTTAATGTGTCCCAGTCCCCACCCCTTACAGTGAAAACATCATCAATTATAGGGCTGACAGGAGCTTGGGACTCGGTGTAAGTTGCTCCTTGGGGTTATTCATCTTGCACCAAAAAAACTGGCACTCAGCAATATTCATCACTTCCCCCTACCTAAAATGATTGAGGTGAATTATCAAAGGGGGAAACTGAGTTTGAATGCGTTGGAGGCAACTTTGGGCTCATATGGCAGGAGAAATAGAACCATCAGCCTACATGCAAGGCCCCTACCACTGTTTAATGTTGTTTCTGAAGCTGAAGGGAAGCTCAGTTATCTTTCGGCCAGATACCTTACAGTGCTGCTTCTCACGGCCTGACCTGCAAGAGCTTTTCTATTTTGGCACCTGAGTTGGAAAAGCAGCTTCAGCCCTGGTGCAGCGGCTTCAACACTGGTGCTGCGGAGGTGTGCTGGGCACCCAAGCCTCTGTCAGCTCCTTAGGGTGAAATACATTTAAAACACTACTCAGTTTACTCCAGGATACTTGTATTTATTCTAAATATCCCAAATCACCTCTGGTGGGAAATAATTCAAAGCAGGATCTTAATTTTGTAAATGTGATACGGCAAAACCTTTTTCTCCAAAACCTCAAGGAAAACAAGCGCACGGAATGGAGTGTGCTTTGTTACCATCATCTCCCCTCCCTACAAAACAAAGCAAAAAAGCCCACCCAGCCAAGAGAATCCAAACGTGAAAACCTCAAACTTCGGGCTTATTTAAATTTTCAAACTTATCTTAAAAAAAGAAAAAAGCTCTGCTTCCCTTTGCCCAAAAATATAATGCAATCATGATAAGAAAGGAGAAATTCCCTTAGCCATACACCTGGTTTGTTTTTACGCCCGGTGCTGCGGTTAGATGGTTGTCTAAATAAACAGAGATTAGGTGGAGGACTTTATCTCAAAGCTGGCACTGGTTATCACACTGCTTCCTCCCACTCCCTCCCTCTGATTGTGAGTTGTATAAGAAGACTTAGCAAGCATAACTTAGAGCTGATAACCTTTGAATGTTAGTTCAAGGAAGCTGTGCCATAGTAACAACAAAAAAAAAAGAAATTATGCAAACTCTGTCACAGACTATTCGAACGATCAGTAATTTGGCTGTAATGCTGATTTAAGGAAAATAAGTACTTGGTAAGTTTTTTGCTCTAGGAGTCCTATTTGAATTTAGCCTGATCGATAATTTTAATGTTTGGACAGTAGTAAAAAAAAAAAAAAACAAAACCAAAGATGCCATAAATGAACCCGAGTTTGTTCTTCAAATCATCTCTCCTACAGGGGCATTATTTTAAACTGCTTTAACAAAGGGAGTCTGTAATGTTTTATTTGGCCAAATAGCTCCAGCCCTGCAGTTTAATTGATCTTGATGCAGCCCTGGAAGAAGACGCTGTTGACATTTGTGCTTGGTGGTAAATGACACATACGTATACCCAAGCAGGAGACATAAAGAGAGGCTGCCAGGTGATGGGCAGCTTCTGGCCCTCCACAAAAGAAAGCAGACAAACTCCTCGTGGTTCTGCAGGGCTGGGACATCAAAAGACACCTTTTTCCAAGCATATCTCGGCATGCTGATGGCCAACATACAACGTACAAAGACAAGGAGGTCTTTGCTACATGCCTTCCATAAAAAATAAAAAAAACCCCCCAAAACCAAAACCAAACCAAAACAAAAAAAAACCACAAAAAACCAAACCACAACCAGGGAGAGGAAGGAGGGGGAAGGCGTCCACACGCTACCGCGAGGCAATGTCATGCTGATGTTGGGAAGCCAACTCAGAGCGAGCGGGTGAGCGCGGGCATCTCTGCCCTTGTCGTTCGGATTACCGCAATGCCACGCGCCCAGTTACACAATGCGTAAAGGCGAGGGTTATTTCTAGGACAGATAATTGAACATTAATACTCGTTGACATTGTCGTAGGAATGATATGTCAAGCTGACAGGGCCTGTGTGCTTACATCTGCTGATCGGCCACAGACGAAGGGGATGTTTGGCAGATTAGACCCGGGGCCTCGCTGCCACCGAGCCAGGGATGATACAGCCATTAATCATGAGCTGCCATCTTGGGCTGCCTTCCCCAAAAAACCGTGGTTGGGTCCCTGCTTTTGGGGGGTGGAGGGCACGGTTTGCAGGACCGCATCGACCCCCATAGGTGTTTGCACGCCTCTGTGTGGGTGAAGATTTATGTGTGTGTATAAAAGGTGTTAAAGAGGAGCATCCTTAATGCTGCACACGCATGAGTGCCGCCGTTGTCTGGAGAGACTGTTTTCAATCTACTAACGTGAAAATAAAAGGAAGTGGAATAGATGAGAAGTTCTTCAGAAGGATTGAGAGCATGATCAAGTTTGATGAGGTGTTTCTGATTATCTCTGTCTTAGGAATTAAACGACATAAAAACAGTAGCAGAATTGGCTATTTTTTTTTTTTTAGCTTTTTTTTTTTTTGTATTTCTCTTCTTCTGCATGTCAACAGACCCTTCAAGGCAGCCTGCTGTAGATAAAGTAGTTAACATTGCAATCACTCCTGTCCCCTCCCAACCAAAATCCCACAAATGGTGCCTTTCAATATAATTTCATAACAAATCTTCAGTGAGCTAATGCCTTTGTCACAGCATTTCTACAGCCAGACTTCTCTGCACAAGTAACTGTTCAGAGGCGCAAGAAGCAGATGGAAAACAATTACAGGGGCCTCTGACACCGGAGTCAGTTCTACTTTCTTAAAATAGGGCTAAACATCATGTTTGTAATGTCTCGCATACAGTTTGGCTCTGCATAAAATGCTACAAAATAGGGCCCCTGAGAACATCCATTATCACATTTTGGTTAACATCACAGATTTTAAAAATCCCAGTTGCACTGAAGCCATGAAATAAAGCTTTCATCTGTAAAGATCTAGTTTCTCTTTGTTATTAAAATAAACGAAGCCATTAAACAAAATATATGCATATAATAGTCAAGTTCATAATTTCCTATAATCAAAATGATATATTCAACTTTTTTTTTTTTTAATTGGAGCAGTCGTCTTAGAAGGGCTTGTGTATAGAACAAGATCAAATGTGCCTGGTTGCTCTTTCTTACTTTGTAACTTGTTAGTGGTGACATTTTTTTGGTCTTTAAATGCTTTCATTTAGGTCTTTCTAAAAGAAATGAGTTTTGTTCAGAAAGGAAGGGAAAGCAGAGGGGGATTTTTGAGCTTGGTATTGAAAATATTAATTGATTTTATCTTGTTATTATTCTTGCAAATTGTTAATGGAAGTCAGATCATAAATGTGCTGAAAGTGACATGCCATCTCAATGCTTTTCCTTCCAAATATGTGTTTTGTCTCTTTTATGGTGGAGGCATCTGCATGTGTAGTGCCTGATGTGTTCAGACCTGGAAGGAGACCAGGCAACAGAGGATGAAGGGAATGCTCAGTCTGGGGACAGGGTGGACACTGGCTGCTGGTACCTGGCTCTGTTTGGGTTTTTGGAATATATCCTTCAGGCTTTGGCCATGTTTGCTGCAGGTGATTTCCACATCTAAAGTTACCCAGGTGAGGACAGGTTTGCCATTGCAAGGCTCATTCCCCCAGTGGCGGCAAGACAGGCCCCGGGAAGTGCTTCACTCCATGAATATTCCCACTGAAATGCAAAATTTGGTTCCACCAAACCTGTGTGAGGGAAGATGGAGTTAGGTCTTTAGAGGCTTTTGAAAGCCAAGTGAAATTGTTGGAGAGCTGCATTGACTTTGTGAGAGAAAAGGTTATTTTTTGGGGGGGAGTCCTCTCGGTCCAAGCAGATTTCCAAGAGACAAGAGTCACATCCTGGTCCAAGCCTTTTTAATGATGTTTTTATAAGGACGGGAATGAATAGATAGTCAACTTGTAGGCAAATACATGTTAATTTATAGTTGAATCTGGAGATTTGGCAGAGAATTGTGATGTGCTTTTTCCCAGCTCTTAGGAGATCTAAATCACATTTTTTTTGTTGCACATCCCTGCGCACATAAATATCGTCCTAGGAACATATGTTTGGTTTATTCTGAAATTGTTTAGCATTATCAGATGGGTTTCTTTGCTAAGTAGGCTACATAATTAATTAGAGCAGTTGTTTTCTTTAGGAAACTTCCCAGTTCATCTTTCGAGAGTTAAATTTTAAGCCCAGTCTGGTCAGAAAGTGGATTTGTGTATAGGCCCACACCCTGAAGCCAGTCAAAGGGATTTCACACACTAAACGGGTGTAGATAAATGAATTCTCTAGCCAGAAAGCAGAATTGCTTAGTCAAGTTTACTGAGTTAAAACTTGGCTATATTATTCATATATGCCATCTCACTGAACTTGGGGTATTTTAGCAGAAGGGAACTCATTAGACCTAAGGAATGAAGGAGGGAATTTCTGAGGAACTCTCATTTTAAAGGTAAAAATAATGGAGAGCGAACTTAAGGAGATGTAAAAGGTGGGATGGATAAAATGAGAGTGCCTGAAATAGCTGGCTGGTTGTTGGAAAGTGAAGCCCAGCTCTAGCCCGGGTAAATTGCATTTGAATTTCAACCTCAGATCTGTATGCACTCTTCTTTGGCAGATGTTGAATTGATAATGCCTGTGTGTTAAAGAATTCTGATTGTTTCTTTTGCCACCTTTGCAGCTTATGAAAATGCAAGTAGACCTGCCTAATGAATATTAATAAGAGTGATGGCTGGATAACACACAAGCCTGTGGCTCTTTGGAGCTTGGATGGGGTTAGTTGGAGGATTGTTGTGACTGGGAATTTACATGCTTTTTAAGAATAAACTTCATGAATGCTTTTACATTCTCCTTTAAGAGCTGATATTTGTTCACAGTGGCATGCTCATGCATGCCTGGATTTTTTTTTCCCCCTTTCCCTTTCTAGATTTATAGTGAGATGAATACTACAGATGGCATGTCCGTTTTTTAAAACAAGGCAATTTATTAGATGAGGAGAGAAAGAGGCCTCATCTCTTAAATTTACTTCAGTCCAGGATTAATTGTATTGATAGCAATGGTTTATTTTATTTTCCTTGTTTATTTTTGCCTTTTCTCATACGCCATCCTCCCAGGCAGCTGTGGCAGTTATTAGCGGGGCAGGGAAATGACACTGATGAATTCTGCATCTCCAAATGTCCTGCGAGGCTTTAAAGCCCATTTCATGCAGTTAGTTAATCAGGCGGCTCGTTAGGCCGTTGCTGTGGACCTCACACAGTCTAATAGCAGGGAGATGGTGGCGTGGAGTGGCTGGAGGATGAGAGTGCTCTCAGGACCCGGCTCTTCAACTGGAGACCCCTGGGCAGGCACTGACACCTTGCTGGAGCTCGCAGTGATACCAACACTGTGTTGGGGCTCAGGGCTGACACTGGCAGCATCCCTTCGTTTCACCAGTGCTGTTCTCTGGCTCTGCTGGAGCAATCCTCTCTGGACCTTTGTTTACTCACTTGTAAAAATCCCTATTACCAACCTTTCTGCCTGTGTCATAGGTCCCATTTGATCTGCTCTTCTTCCCCCAGATTCCGTTCCCAAACCCTCTGCGCGAAAAACCAAGGCGCCTTTTTTAATAGCTTCCTGCCCATGGAGAGCTGCAGGAGCAGACTTGAAAAGGAGGACTAGAGTGGGTCGGAATTCAAAAGGCAAATAGAATCAGAGAGATATTTATCTATTCTTAAAAAAAACCCAAAACCTTGTCTTGCTAGTAAGGACCTGTGTCTGACTCTCGCGATGCTGAGCAGGATAGAGTTGCTTTGCGGAGTGGTGATTTGGGGCGTTCCCCAGTGCTTGCAAATGATGCAGTGGCAGGAGTGGGTTTGTATATGTTCCAGGGCTGGACATACTCTTAGAGGGTTTCATGAAGTCTCAGAGAGGAGGATTCAATGAAGATTCAGGGATTAAGCTGCCTCTGCCTTATCATTTCTGCCAAATAGGTAAAAGGACTTACTCTTTCTAAAGCTTTGAAACATGAGGAAAACCCCCAGCTTCAAAACAGAAACGTATGCAGTGCATTTCCCCTTTTGCAAAAGGCCTTTTCTTTCCCTTCCCTTGTCATGACAAAAAGACTTAATTTTTTTTTTAGCCCGTGTAAGGGGAGAGGGAAGAGGGGGAGAGTCATTAAAATGCAGTTCTTTCAATTATGTGCCATTATTTGTCATCTTTATGGCTTTTCTATAGTTTTCACTGCACCTTTAATAGCAAGCCTGGTCAGAAAAGGTGAGCTGGAATGTGAACGCACTTGGCTGCGCCGCCATCAGTGCCTACGAGCTGTGCTCGAATCCCAGTCCCTGTAGATTTTAATGTCCCCGCAGACTGCTGGCAGCCTGCTTCCAGCTGTGGCAGGCATGATGCAGTGAATTGCTTTTGAATGTTCTTTACTCAAATAGGCAGTAATTACAAGCTTAAAGAGGTTTAGTGGTCCAGTAAACTACATAATCACCCCTGAATTAGCCTGGGCTCATCAGTTGCAGTCCAGCAACCTCAAGACTGCTGTTTGTATGCAGGCTTTATCACGTAGCAACCTGAGCAGCAGGTGTGGAACAGCAAGAATCCCCCATAAACACAACTGTCTACTGGGGACAATGATCTCTAATGAGATGAGGCTACAGCATCACTGTAATTTAAGTGGGAAAATTAACGCCGGAGAATGTGCGCTACTTCCAAGAGTCTCTACTTCTTCGGAGAACAGCGGTGTTTTCCTGGCTTCTTTTGATTTTTTTTTTAACCTTTTCTTTTCCCTCCTGATTTCCTTTTTTTTTTCCTTCCCAGATCTTTGAATGCATCTTTTTTTTTTTCTTCTTCTTCTTTTTTTTTTTTTTTTTTTTATAAGTTGAGTGGGCTTTATTCTTTTACAAGGATATGTTGTGGTGGATGGGGCATCTGTTCAAGGACTTTCCATGCCAACAAAGCAGCATTGCAAAATAGCAGCTATATCTTTTCATTTCCTTCCTCGGTGGTAGTTTTCTTCTTTTTCTTTTTTTTTTTTTTTTTGTCAAATAGAAAACATAGAATAGAATGCAACCCCCCTCATCTTGGTGTTGAAGATGGGCACGTCGATGTGTTGGTTGCCTGGAACTCTCTTTGCATGACTGCTTAGTCCTCCGTGAAAAAAAGGAGGACGAGCTCCTGGCAGAAGGCTTCCCAAATTGCTTTGGTAGCTGCTCCTAAGGGTGCTACCACCTTGGGAAACGGGCCTAAAGCTCCCACTCCATCCAGAAGACTCTGGTTCATATTAGGGACCTGGTTGAATACAGCAATCCTCCATCAACCTGATCACACAGGTGTGTAAGGTAGGGGGGTAGAGGTGTAGGGAAGCATTTTTATCCCTCACTTAGAGAGGGAGCTCCTGATGTACCAAAGGCAGGCTGGGAAAGAGAGCAAAAAAGCACAAATAAAGGCTTTAGGCTTAACTCTATGGGATTACAACTGCTGGCGCTGGCTTTTCCCAGAGATTGTAGAGTTATTTCCGAGCCCACCTGTTTAGAAAGTCATTTGAGGTAGATAAGGACAGTGACTTATTGCTGAGAAAAGGCTTCTGGTTAGGAGATATTTACCTGAGCTAATCTGTCTTAGGCTGGCTCTAAAAACAACAGCAGTGCTTTTGCAGAGTTATCAGGTAGTCGGGATTTCCTTTGGCGTGCCAGTGATGTTTTTTTTCTTCCTTCCCAAAAGCTGCTCACCTAGGAAGGCTGGGGTTTGCCTTCCTGCCTTTCCGCAGCTGCCTGATAAAGATGTTGGCTTAACTGAAAAGCTGGGTTTCAAGGATGTGAATTTTAGCTCTAAGGCGGTTGGAAGTCAGATGATGCATTTCCTCAGTTCCTTTGGTGTCACTTGGATGTATGTAGCATTTCACAGTTTTTGGCTTTGTGCTGCACTGAAGAGAGATTTTGCCGATCTTTTGGATGAAATTTTTCTTTTCATTACCCTGTCCTTGGTTAGTTTTAGTCTGTGATAGAAAAACAATAATGAATAATAACAACCAGGGCAGAGGATGGGAAAGCACGCTACCCGTGTCACATTAGCACAAATAGTCTTGATCCTGGAGCAAAAAATCCCTTCTTAAGTGTGTTAAGATAAGTTAATGTGGGTGTGCAAGCTCTGTGTTCCTGTGTGCACCTACATACAGGCACTAAAGGAATGTTTAACATGGGAAAAGCTCCACTCAATTACCCAGGTATGGCGTGGGAGTGTCTGCATAGACTCAGCTTGAACTGAAAACCAGTGGGAGCCAGAGTAAGCTCCAAACCCTGAGGTCTATCCAAGTGTCTCCAAAAGGAAATAGCAGAAGCACTGTTGCTTGGACTAGCTAGAGCTCAACTGGAAAAGGCAGTGGGTAATAATATATGGTATGGAAGGAATAATATTGTAGCAGCCAGGAGATGGATTAGATGAGTTAAAAGGTTTTTCCATTTTCTGACTTCTGTAATATCCTGTGCAAGGGATGATCTGAACTTTTTTTCCTTAATGAGTGCTCACATTATGAGTAATTTGATGGGGCCACCAGAGAAGTATTGGCAGCGCATCCCAAGCCATACCATGTCTCTCCATCAGCCTTGGAAAGGATATTTATGTTAGTGAGTGCCAAAACTTGTTCACAGACAACTCTTGCAAGAAAATTATTTACAAAAGGGCAAATGGGAAAAAAATAGAAGCTTACCCCCACCCCCAGCATAACTCTTTCATTAAAAAGGGTCACTGCTGCCAGTACTTCTTCTCCCTCCCCATAAACCCCCACAAAGAAAACCTCTCCTCCACCCCCCTGCCTGCAAAACCACCCCAGCTCCTGTTTAATCAGGTTGCGCTGTGAACACACGTTCAAATGTTAAAACTTTGGGGGTATTGGCTCTGTCTTTTACACCCTGTGTTTGCCTTAGAAGAGTCAGACTCTGCCTCCTTTCCTCACCTCTTATTTTTTGGCAGGGTTGCCAAAGCAGCCTGCAAACCCCTTTTGTAAGGCAGTGTCTCAGAGTCCCATCTCATAGGAAGGGGCTGTTGCAGAAGTCAAGAGGCAGAGTGTGGCCTCACCACAGTGATAAAGGCGAGTCATAGCAGTGCAGCACATCCAGTCAGATTGCATATTTTGATGCATTTTTGACTTTAGAAGACCGAGCTCATCTGTTGATTTTGCTTTCATAGTTTGCAGTTCAATAACTCTGGCAGCACCAGGATTTATTAACAGTAATGTTATGAAAAAAACCTTACTGTGGGGATATTAAACTATTACAATAAGTTGAGGAAATATTTTCTTTTGAAAGAGGAAAAGGCTGGCTTTGTCTGCAGCATGACCGTGTCATATGGACTGTGTTTTCTTGCTGCGCTGAAAAAGCAACGAGGAGTTTGAAATGCCAAAGCCAGCTCACACTTCAACAGCATTATCAGGCTGACTCACTGCTCTCAGCCAAGGAAAAGACTGTGCAAACTTTGCACAGACTTTTTCTCCACCACCATCCCCCCCCCCCCAGCCCCAGAGATGCATTTCTAATAAAACAACTTCCTTCTCGGTGTTTAGAATTTCCTCCAATGTGCAAGCCAGTCCCATGGGATAAACAGGATCGAGTTTGCAGCTTCCGAGTTGAATTTTTTTTCTTCTCCCTCCCCCTTAGCAGGTCACCTCAACTTGGCAACTTTTTATAGCCTTGCCTGAATATAAAGCAGGTCACAGGGATAGTCTATAAACCGATTCAGGCAGTCTGCAAAATAGGCAAGGGTACTCCATGCATTCTCTTTATCACTCCCTCTCAACACGCTGGTGGCCGATGAAGAAAGGGGGTTGCAGTCTTATGACTTTATGGATAGCGATCCAACCATTTTCTGGCTACTTTGCAAGTGCAGGAACCCCTGTTATTCTTTAGGAGGCCAGAATGTGTGAGGATCTAGGACTCGACTGCTATAAATTCAAGCTCTGTTCTTAGACTACACCATGCACTGCTTTTGTAATGCAAATGGCAGGCACAAAGTGTCCCTTTGATAATGTGCAGTCAGGAGACAAAAAAAGCATTCACTGCAACAGTAAAACTAATTCATAAAGCTGAGAGACAATAGGAAAGCATTATGGATATTAAAAAAAAATTGTAATTTCTCGTAGATCAACTTGATCACTAGTGTAAACAGTTCAAACGCAAACCAGGAGAAGGCAGGGAAGGGGAGAGACCCAAACGGCTGTGCTGCCACCTTAGCTGACCCTCAACAAGTTTGAGTAAAGCAAGAATTTAGAGTTCAGCGTAAAGTCAATGTGCTGTTTGTCATTGGAGGGCTGAACCTTGGGCTTTATTCTGGATACTGAGTTAGGCCGGATTTCTCTTTGGAAACTGGGAAATTACAGTGTTGTGGGTTTGGGGTTTTTTTTTGTTTGTTTCGTTTTGTTTTTCTTTTTTATTTAGACATAAGAAAACAGTTAATAAATGCTCCCGAGGGCACACATTTCAGGGGGGGCATTTTCTCTGCATCACCTACCGGAGTTTAGCTCAAGGTCATCTCACCTTGGTGCATTACACTGAGCCCTGGAGGAGGCAGAGGGCTGGAGGAAGGGGATAAAAGGACTTCCGAAATGGCTCTCCCGGTGCGGTCAGCCAAGCGATGGCACTGCCACGATAAGGGTGACGCTGGACGGTTGCCACAGCCCTCCTTCTCACGTAGTATGAAGCCTTTCGCTTGGGATTGCTCCTGCCTTGGTGCTGGAGTAGGGCTGGCTGTCAGCCTTGGTGTAGAGCCTGTGTGGTGCCATGAGGAATTAGTAACCTGGGTGGACTGAGAAGGGGTGGTTTCACCTCCCGTTGTCTCAGTGGTGAACTCTGGGCAGGATTATTTTTCTGCCATGATTTGGATGCACTGCTATGGCAGAGAGGGAGGGAGGGAGTGTTTCTGATAGCAGGTTACAGATAAGATAGTCTGTCATTGTCCTGGCATCTAGCATTTGCCGCCTGGGGTGGAAAAGTTGAGGAAAGGAGTACATTTGGACAAGGTGTAGCATTAAGAGAGAAAACTTGGCCACTTTCCATCTGTATCTACTGGAGACTTTACCCACCGTCTGTAGTCAAAGGTGATTAAAAAAAAAAAAAAAGTCTTATTGTTTTTCTTTTTGCTAAAAATGCTCTCAGCTGCATTCAAAAAGGGCTTTTATTAAGACTATTGCTTGCTAAATACCATTCATAAAACAGTGACGAGAAAATATGATGGAAAGTTACATTTTTCCCACTGTCACTTTGATTTCTTTGTTACTGCTAAAATGACTGCTCTGACTCATATTTTGCATAGTTATTTTTACCTTTTCAAATGTTCCTTAACTGTTCATATTACCCTGGGCAAATCCCCCAGGGATAATTTTCATTTGCATGCAGACTTTGATGGTGTTATTAAGCAATCACTTTCTGTACTAAGTCATTATTAAAAGTAATACCACAGAGCCTCAAAAACACATTAATGGTGCCAAACAATCCGCATTTCAGCGCTAGATTTATGGAAGGGGAGAAGCACAAGGTCTCATATCGTTCGGTGGATGCTGCTCTGTAGTGCTGTAGCAGCAGCAGGCTTGATCAGAAAATATCAGAGACAAATTCAGAGCCCTTATCTTGTTGTCAGCCTTATGCCCTTTTTCTTTTTTTTTTTTTAAATTTTTCTTTTTTAACCTGATGGCTTCTTACTTGTTTTTCCCCTTGGCTTTGCCCTTTTTCCTCTGGCCTTGGCAAGAAAGCCCGTCTGCAGTCTTCCAGTATACACAAGCTGGGCTGGTTCTGGGAAGGAGGGTCAGCCTTCCCATCTGTAATCACTGTTTTATGGCTTTCACTTGAGGTGTTAATGCAGATCAAATGGAAAACACTCCAACATGAGCGTTACAGCTTCTCATGCTGCCCTGCATAAGGTCCCAATCGTTAATTCTGATTATAAGACCTGAAGGTAATTCTGTTTGCTCTCCTAATGCATTGCAGCTCTCCCGGTGGTCCGACGTCTCTTTTCTCCAATTCCCATCTTGATCAATTGTTTGCAAATAATTAAGCTTTTAAGAGATAATGGTAGGAGCTAATGTACACAACAAAGTAAAGGTCTCAAGTCACTGTGTATTGAACAGTTTGCTTTGATATCCCAAAGTGATCCACAGCGATAGGTGGACTTGTCAGCTGGAGTCAGTGTAGTGTTTTTAGACATGCTTTCATATATATATATTTATATATTTCACAGAATCATAAGATATCTCAAGTTGGGAGGGACCCATAAGGATCAAATCCAGCTTTCTGCTCCTCACAGGACTATCTTAGACAAAACCATTTGACTAATATATATATATATATGTAGGTATATTTGTATATGTGTTTTATACATACTCATGCAAATGTAATATGCCTATATACACACAAATATGTATACCCATATCTATGTGCATGTGTCTTTATTCTTTCTAAACAACCATTAGAAAGCTTTCGGAAGGCACTTGTCGTTCTTGCACAGGCGGCATAAAGGCCAACAGCAACAGTTTCGATTGAATTTCCTATTTCTTCATAAAATGGCAGTTCTCAGGGTTTCCCCCTTTCTCTCTGTTGCAATGTGATGTCTGCCTTTGCCTGTAGCACAGGCCTTCTGAGCCCTGTGGGTGGGAATGCAACAAGGCTTTGAATGTTTTTATAGCAACCTAGCCTGTGGCACGCTGATTCTTTGTCAAGTCATTTTTATTATTTTATTTATTTTATTTTTAGCCTACAAAGGAACAACTCGTACGATCCGCAGAATGCTTATATAATAATAAGGATGCCTAGTGTTTAAGATTACTTTAAACCACACCAAATTATAGTTAAAAAGCCTGCCGCATTGTGAGCCTTCAGCTAAGAGGGATTAGCTATGTGAAATCCCAGACTGTCATGTGATTATGGCAATTACAGATTTATCATGAAATTAAAAGTTTATGCTGTACTAGGATATGAAGAAAAAAAAAGATGACCTTAAACATACCGCAGTTTAAGGAATTTGGGGGGTTGGGACTTTTAAAGCAATTATTTTTACAGTGACTGTATTATTCTGATGGCTAATTTTATCCAGTCTTGTCTATTTGGAAAAAAGTCCAGAACAATTGAAAATTGCTTAATGGAGACAGACTTCTCAATTCCAATAGCTAGAGGCTGTCTAGTAATTATTGCTTGCTGCATGAAATTAGACACAGTTTGTTCAATTACTTAAAATTAGATCACATGTAAGGTGACAAAGCAAAATAAGAAAAAAAAAAGAATAATTCTGTCCTCGCTTGATAGCAAAGTAATGAAATGGGAAGTAAGCTGTGAAGATGAAAATATTACAAATCATCTCTGTGGGTTGTTTTTTGGTGTTTTTTTCTTTTTGAAGGGAAGCAAAATGTTGTATTCAGATAGATGGGCATAAGTCAAGTTTGACTGTTTGTTGTGGGTGAATGTGTATAGGAAGAGGACAATCAAATGCGTGCTATGTTTTTGCACGTGTAAAATGCAAATTACCCATTAAAAAAAGAAGTAAAATCCCCTTCCCTCTGTTTTCCACTTTGCAATTCTGGAGTTTTTTCATGTACATGTGGAAAATACAGGGGGTGGTTTACAGGTGTGCGGGTTACTTATGGGCTTCCTGTCAAGAAAACGGTGTTTTAAAAAGAACTGAAAATTCCCCAGTGTTTTTGGGTAATAAAAAATTCTCCTATGGAGCTGATGGCCACAGTGGTGGCCTTTGAAATGGGCCTTTTGAGTTAGGGGAAGTTGCTGGAGTTAAAACAAAAATTCCTGTTTGGTAACATGAGGTGATACAGGCATGTAACGTAACCATGAGATGTCAGACTGTGCTGTTTACAAGAATATATAAAATCTGCTAAATAGTTACGATGCCAATAAGATTGTGGAATTTTATGAGGTTTTAAATTCTTATGCTTTACAAGGTTTCAGTTTACATCTCATGTAATATTACACTGAAGAATACATCCACGGAATATGGGAATGTTTTTTGGGGAAAAAAAAGGGGTGATTGTGTAACAGCAAATACTTTGTGACAATCAATTGCTAAATGGCGTTGGGATAGGTCTAAGCAGTTATTGAAATGCTGTTAATCACCTTGCAGCAGACCAGATCTGAATCTAACGTGTGGGCATCCAGGCTAGGAGCTGAACCAGATGCTCAAAACAGGACTTTTCCTTGAAATTGTTATGTTTGGAATATTTGGCCATTTCCTTTTGGGACAGTGATATCTTTACGCAGAGGGAAAGGACAGAAATGATATTTCTACATTTCAAACTTGGCTGTGGTTTTTGCTGTTGGTTTATTAAGCAATCTGTATTCATGCAGAAGCGAATTTTCTGAGAAAGCAAATCAAGTTCTCACAAGAAACTTTACTTATGACTGAATTTTAACATTATCTTCAATTAAAGCAGTATTTATTTTCTGTCTCTTAGGATTAGTGCAGCACAGCTATGGTAATGTCAGGCAAAAATGTGCTGATTGTTGACCTTGTGTTGGCCTGTGTTCAAAACCGGGGCGTTTGTTTATGTTCAGGATGCTGATCTTATTTGCAAATTATTTGGGGGCACTGGCAAGTTTTGCCTTCACTGTCTCAGAAAACATCAGTGTATTTTAGTTGTACAGAGAAGTGCTTTATCACATTCTTTATTGTTCTGTGAAATACAGAAAAAAAAACAACAAAAAAAGATTATTTGACTCTAATCAGTCATTTAAGACAAGTACAAAAAACTTGCAGCTAGTGCAACAAATATCCTTCTCAAGTATCAAGGTACTGTCAGTATCCTAAGCAGTTATTTCTCCACTTCACTAATCTTTATAATTGGCTTGTCTTTTACTGCCATTAATTAAGTGATGTAGTAGCCCATTAATAATTATAAAAGAGTGACACACCTCAGCATTTTCACCTTTCAGTAATAGGTGTCACGCTTCTGTTTTGTTTTGGTTTTGGTTTTTGCATTTTTTTTTTTTATTTAAAATAAAAACTAGGCCAAAAAAGCGCATTGTTTTAAATGTATATATTTATTTTGGTGTCTTATAGCACCCTTACCCTTCAGAAGAACAGAAAAAGCAGTTGGCACAAGACACAGGGCTCACTATACTTCAAGTGAACAACTGGTAAGTAATTTTCCTTAGTGTTTCTGTATGGCCCCTGGCACCCTCTGGTTTTGGGGACCCACCTTGCCCTTGTTTTTCGCCTCCCCAACAGTTTATTGATGCAAAAGGGATATAGCCAAGTGAGTGGTTTCAGGTATAGGAGCTAGGGGGTTTGCTACTGTATTTTATTCTCCCGTTTCTTGGGCAGATTTTAGTGTTTCAGGTTTCAAGTTTTCAGTGATTCGGATTTCAGGCTGCCATTTGGGTGCCAGTCCTTCTGGCTGGGGATGCATGTTCTTCAATAGGAAGGCACATCCATTTGCAGAACGTTGGTCTTAGAAGAGGTTCAGATGTTGAGTGAAAGAAAAGGGGCAGTTGGTCCCATTTCTGCCAAGTGTGTTGTTATTTGGGGGTGCTGTCATGCTTTTTTATTGTTGGTGGTGGCGTTTTTCTTTTTGACTGACATCCTTGTGTCTCCTTATGGGTTTGTTTTCAAAATCTGGGTTTTGAAAGCTTGAGTAAACTTTGAGGACAGTCTGGTCCTTTGCTGCTGAAGTACAGTGTGGAGCAATTTTATTTATTTGTTCCAGCTAAGGGTTAGTGGAGCCCCTCATCTGTTACAGTAGCGATTTGTTTGAAGGAAATCAGGATTTGTTTCTGCAGTGGACTTTGGGTTGCTGACTGTCCAGGGTGTGGTGAAGGCAACCAGCGAAAATTACTTGTGGTTTAAGTGTCATGCAGCAAGCAAACCTTTTTTGAAAAAAGTTTGATTTATCACCCTTTGATACTGCATCAAAATGTAGGTTCCTCCCACTATCCCAGAACAAGTGTCATATTTGAAGTGTATTGCAATCTAATACCTTGTAAAACTAAGTGTATCTAATTAATTGTCCTAATATTTTTAGATTAGTGTTTATGATGGGAAACCTTATCCTCTTTGAAGTAATACCCAGAAAATGGCCAAGGCAAACAGCAAGCCTGCTGGGGAAAAGGGAGGGAGGAATGCCAGTTTGCAGACAAAAGTTGTTGGTTTTTTTTTTTTCCCCATTCAATAAGTGTCAGAGATTAATATTACTGAAGCTCTGATTACATGGCCTAATCCATTTTAGTGAATAAATTTGGTCTTGATGTCCATTGCACCTACATTAACAAACCCTTCTCTCTTAGAGAGAGTAGGAGCCTATGGGAGAGATTTCAGATATATTAAACCCCATTACAGAAAATGTAATTTCTGTCAATATAATCCCATGTATTCTTCAATTTAGTACTTTAGAGATAACAAGCTACTTACAATATATTTGCCTTTGGAGGATTAATTTACAAAGTGCACTATCTGGGAGACGCAGGCGGGCTCACATAAGCATAGCTTGTAAGGGTTATCAATTTCTGTGACCCCACAGCAGCCCTGGGAGATCAATTTTTTGAAGCCCTTTAAGAGGCTGAATAAAGGGAAATACCAAATACTTAGTGGATATGAAGTGTGCTTCCCAGATACTTTAAAAAGGAGGAATAAAAGGCCACTAAAACATAAAATTTATGTGTTATAAGGTAGCGTAACCTACAGTATTTTGGCTCGGCCAGAAAAAATTAATGTTTGCTTCAGCTTTACATCCTCCAACCTTTATCCAGGCATTACCCTAATTTATATGGTTGTCCCTCAGTTTAACGATGGGCACTTTGGCCCATTGAGAAATGGTGTATATTCGTCAGGCTCTTACTTAACGATGGGGTGGAGTTAAGGGTGTGCTGCCTCTGCGGGGTCCAGGAGTGTAGGATTCAGTGTGGGCAAGTGTGTCACTTTAGGATGGCCCATCAAAGAAATTTTTCGAGATGATGAACGAGCCTTGAACTAAAGCTGTTTGAATTTCTCCCAAGTGACTTTCCAGGGTGTTTTTTAGCACTCATCTCCCCTCAAATACGAGGAGTTTTTACTTTGGCTTTGTGTCAGGTGTGTTCTTATAAGTTCCTTATGTGCTAGTTAAAAAAAAAAAAAAAGGAGGTCAAATACATTACAACTGAATTCTTGTGGATGTAGGGCAGGCTTCCTCTTCTTGAGCTAGTTCAGTAATTCTGCTGTAGTGTTACAATTGCATAAATTATTGAGACAATTCCCCTTCTCTCCCCATCGGAACAAGGATTCAGCACTATGGAGGCAGTCGGGGTTTCTTAAATCGCAGGTGGTGGGCCGAGATGCCAAAATATGGCAATTCAGCCCCTGCTTTTTGTAATGAATACTCAGGAACAAGGGGGCTGTGAAGCTGTTGCTGAAAGCACGGGTTGCATGAGAAATACCCACCCTTGAGGTGACCAGTGAAGTACTCACCCCCTCCCTAGTCCTGGAGGGTATGGGAAAACCCTCTCCAGGCCTTTGTTGAATCCCTTTTCTTCCAAGGCAATATGCAGAAGAAGCTCTTCTTGTCTAAATAATTTGCTTCAGGGAAAAACTAACATATCATTTCTGGTTAGTTTTGCCTTTCTTCAGCAGGCTCATAAGTCATTCAGCCACAACTCGCAAAAAAATTTTTGCCTTCCTTCTTAGATTCTTCCAAACTTGTTAACACACATGTACATTTTTGTATTAATGATGAGTCATTGTAAATCACTGTTGCAGAGATTAAATAAAATGCTGAAGGGCAGGCTGGGTGCAGATCAGTCATAAATTATTGGCAGCAACACAGCGTGTGGGAATACATGAAATGTGCATGAAAAACATAAACTCATGTCTGGTAGCATGGTCGTTAGCCCAGACTGGGAATGCTGGATTTTCTGGCTGGAATTAGAAGTTTGCCACAGAGCAGTCAGTGAAGAGAGCATTTGTTTTCTGCAGATTGAAAGCATTTGAATGATTTTTTTTTTTTTTTGGTCATATCTTGAATGCCTGTACAGTGTGTGCTGGTTGCATACTTCAGTTCTGTGCCGTAACGAAAAAAAAAACGGTGCTTTTCACACAGGGGCTACCCGGTGCTAGGGCTCCTCAGGCTGATGCACATAACTCCTGCTGATGGTGGAGGAGTCACAGGAATGGGGTGATGATGTGAGACGTGCCAGAAAATGTATCCGCAGTAAGGGCCCATGTCTTTAAAAATGCCACAGTCCCTTTGCCATGACCCTTCTCCTTGGGTTGTTTTATTTTTTTAAAGTAATGAAATAATCCACATGTAGGACTTCTTTTTACACACACACACACACCCCCCATACACACACACGAGAGCTTCACTTGTGAATCACCAGCACTGCCTTTTAGGACAATCTTTTTGCCTCAGTTGGATGTTTCTATTACGGGAAAAGGGAGCCTTTACCACGTTGCAAAATAAAAATAAATCTATGCCGTTCAGATCTCTGTTGTGTTGGTTGTTTAACCCCACAGCAGTTTAGGGCTTGAAGCCTGGTAGCATGAACTAAAAGGGGCACTTGTATGATCTTGACAGCCTATATGGACGTGGTAGAGACCTGACCAAGTACAGGTTAATAAGGTGCTTTTCCCGGGTGATAAAAACTGTGATTGAAATATCCAGGAGGTGTGAGCCAATCACTTCTTGTCTCAGCTGAGAGCCAGCTAGGCTGTATTGAACAACCTATACGGTTTTCTTGTTTACTACATCCCCCCTGAATCCCTTCCCATTAAGAACTAATAGTAAATAATTACTGGTAGTAGTCTACAAAGAAGAGAGCAATTCTCAACAAGGGCTGCACTAGGTGTCAGATGCTTGTTTATGTTTTAGAAAAGTCTTGGTACACAGAGATAAATATTTGTATATTTGTGCCTATATAACCTCTCTTTATGTGCATGCCTATATGTGACTCTCTTTATTTAGAGTTATGCACAAATGCATTGAAATGACCTTAAAAAAAATATTTAAGTTTGAAAATTCAAATCCTTAAAGCTCCAGCCTTTATTAGGTGTTTCCATTCTGCTTTTTTCAAAATACCCTTGTGCTATCTAGGGCACAGCCCAGACAATGATGGAGCAGCTAGTCAATATTTTATCTTGCCCTCATTCTTCCGTGCTTCGTTTGTTGAGCTGTATTCAAACCGAGCTTGAAGATGGAATTAATAATTACTGCTGGGCTTTCCTATGGCACTTACTGCTGTAATACCCAAGTCCTTCCCTGACCTCCACGTGCTTACATATGCATACAAGGTGGTGGGTCTGCATGGTTTTTTTACAGTTCCCCTACAAAGAGAAATAATAGCATTGTTCCAGTTCACAGGGGAAGATGTGAGGCTCGAGGACGTCCAGGTCCAGCACAGTCACAGGTTTTGGGTGGGTCTGAGGCTGTGAGGTGACTCAAAATGACAGCAAGTTATTCACATTTAAGGTCCGATGATCACTGAAACTTCATGTTTCATAGAAACTCCCTAGTTTTGAGTGCTTTGGCGTGTTTTATTGCCAACCTGCAGTGTTGGGTATGGAGGAGAGATGTGAGAAATCAGTAACTGCTGGGGAAATGCTTGGGTTCAATGATTTTCTCAGTAGCTCTTGAGCAGTCCAAAGAAGCAGCAGAGCTGAATCCTCTTCTCCAGTGCAGCATTTGGCTGCATTAACCAGGACTGCTTTGCTTTTTTTGCTACCTTATTCGTTCAGCTTTGTCAAAGTTTATTTCCTGTAGAAATCAAATTTTTTTACGTTATAATGCCCTGGCCTGTTCTTATAACAGATGTGATCATCACCGGGGTGGTTGAGGCATTGAGCCCCATCAAAACTGGTAACATGAGCTGGTAACTGAACTGTTTGCATAGAAACACATTAAAAACTAGGGTGCAAACAGCTTTAATAATACGGCTTCCTAACTCTTGAGTTCTTGATTTTACCTCCATAGCTTCTTTAAAAGTCAATTTTATGTTTAATTTCCTAGGCTCGCAAAAAAACCAAAACAAACCACAACCAAACACACTGGAAAAAATTATCAAATAATGTAAATTTCCCTGATGCCATTCTTGGGGGTGGATGAAGTTAATTTTACTGAACCTTTGTAAGGAAGAAATTTTAAAAGGGCTCCAAGACCAGCCTAAAGATGAGTTTGAAAAAATCAGAGATGGGCTTGGGGTAGGAAGAGCTGACCACCTTACTGTATATAGCACAGTCAGCTCAGGGCACAGACACACAGAAATACTTTATTACTCTTCTAGCCTCCTCACAGCTCTCCTCCAGCAGGAAATTTCCTTCTGCCTCCATTTCTTTGCTCATGGGGAGGACAGTGGGAGAGCTTTGCTGCAGCAGTTGCATGGGGCAGGAGGGGAAGTGCTTTGCCGTGGCACAGGCAGGCCAGGGTGGCATGGCGGGGACGGGGGGATTTTGCACTTCTCCCGGAAAGTGCTCCCCAGGACCCAGCAATGGATGGGGAGGACCACTGGGAAGGGTGTCCTGTCCATCTGCTCATCCTGGCTTGCAGATGGTGGGGTTAAGGATGGAGCAGATGGGGGGATGCAGACTGGGAGGTGCAGAGGGAGGGCATGGGGGAAGGTGCTGATGGGGCAGATGGGAGATGCAGATGGAGGCATGCAGATGGGACCAGATGTAGAGGGGGCAGATGCAGAAAGCCCCTGCCCACTCCTCCTCAGAGGTGCAGGGGAAGGAGGAACAGCTGCATGACTTTCCACCTTTTGGGAAACAGTCCCAAGCCCCTCTTTTTCCGCTGTAGTTTTTATATCGTAGCATGCCAGGGGTTTGGTGCATCCAAAGCACACCCCAAACAACCCCAAATCCAAATGATAATGTTGCCTGGTGTTTCCCATGTGTTAAGCCCCGTGTCAGCCCCTTGGAGGGGATGGAAAGGCTCCTTCATGGGGCTGGGCATGTAGCATAAACATCATCTTTGCTCAATTCCTTCGCTGAGGGTGATATTCACCCCGAGCAAAAGGCCAGCACATGACCAGTGCGCCACTTTAGTCCCACTTAAGCACTATTTTTAGGGTGTAAGTGGGGGAGGTGGCCAGCAGGGAGAGAGCATAGCAAAGGCAGGTGCTGGTCCTATATGCAGGGTTGTATTTTCACCCCTGCTGCCTACCAAATTGCAGACTACAACAAATAGGGAAATACTCAGTTTGCCACTTTGCAGAGCACATCGCACACAGAGGTCTTTAGTCCTTGGCGAGTAAAATATCTCCTTGTTTTCAGATGCATGTGTTACTGCTTTTGTTGCAGTAAACAGATTAAATGAGAAAAGGTCAAGATGCAATTTGAATCTGTGTAAGAACATAACAAATACTTTTCTGAGTAATCAGATATAGTAAATACAAGTACTTATTTACTTGTAAATGTTAAAACATTTGCAAATTATCCTCTCAACTTAAGAAATATGAACTTAACCATCAGATTGTGGAGACATTTTACTTTTCTTCTCTATGTGATTCAAGAATATATATACAGCTGTTATTTAAACACTGTTTTGTTAATGGGAATACGTGTGAAAGCAGGAAAAAATAGGAATAGGAAAGAATATATTTCAGGTTTAACCAATACATATTGCTTGATGTTCCAGAGTAATATAGGACTGTAGGTGTTTTCAACATGAGAATCATCCCCCCCCAAAAAAAACCTGCACAAAACACCAAGAGAGCTATTTTAAAAAGTATCTTGCTGGGTGAATTGTTGTATCGTTTGAGCAGTTTAGAATGTGTGCGGTAAATTAGCTGTTCTAAATGTACCATGTGCTGGATTTTTCAAGCAGATTTTTACATTTATGTTTTCACTAAGTCTTAGCTAATTGTTATGCCTTTCACCTTGAATGCCAATTGTAATAATAATATTACATCTGCAGTCTATTTCTCTGTTCTTAAATTACAGCAATCAGGAATACTCACTAGGTAAAATCCTGTATAGTTACTCATAAGAAAATATTGAAATCAGATGAAAAAATGTTTAGCTTGCATATTGCCTTAGACAGCCCTGGAGAGCTGCCAGGCAGTCAAGGTATTATTAGAAAAGCTGAGCAAATAGCTTACAGGGAGAAGAGTTGTGAATGTAGAGCCATCAGGTACCATTGGATCACTGGATTTCAGGCTGGTATTTTTTTTTTAGTACAGTAAAGGCATTTAAAAATACAGCACGGGAGTTTACACATGCTGGGTTTGGTTTTGGCATGTGGATATAAGGAGTAAATGGTAGAGCTTTGGCATGACACATGGGTGTTTTTCCAAAGGGGTCAGTTGCTCAGAGAAGGTGAGTAAAGAGTTTCTTGGAAAAATACTCCCCTTGGTCTCCAGGTCATCAGGTAGAGCAGAGGATGGAGAGCTAATAGACCCTGGGTTCCTTGCTCAGTCCAGCCTTGTCAGTCTCCACACACCCCAAAATGCCCCAAAACAGGGGTCACCCCATTCAGGAGAACCGAGGAAAGAGGTTTCTGACATCTGAAAGATGTTTCTGATGGATTAAGACTGGGGAAACCGGCAAAGGAAACACCATTTATTTCGAAATCAAATGTTGAATCATTTTGCATGAGCTAACAGACTAATTATTGGCATCCTGAGCATTGAGAGAAAAAAACAAAACTGGTGTAATTTTATTCACATAGGTACTTTTTTGAGAAGGAGAAAGGTTGGTTCCCACTGCGGAGCATCATACAAATAGGATTTACCTGCCAATAGTATTGACTAACAGAAGGTGCCTGGTGCTTAAGAATTTAAAATACAGCCAAAAAACCTGCTCCTTTCCCTCTTCTGGGGCGGGTTTGTACCTGAAAAACTTTTTTTTTTAGTTGGTGCATTAATGTTCTGTAACAAATGCGTTGTCTTGTCGTGTCAGGAAAACAAGATGAAGCAGCACCGTGCAAACATTTGGCACTTGCTCTTTTCTCTCCTCCTGCTCTAGCTTTGCCATGCAGGACCAGGGGAGGGCTCAGAATGCTTCGTTTGCTGCTTTTTATTTAAAAATACTGAGATTCAGCTGTGCGCCATCTCAAAAGAAGGGTTTGGCTTTAAAAAATGCCCATCCAGGACACTACTGTCTTGTGGAAATGCTGCGCTGCAAGTGAGAGGAGGGCTTTGCACTGTCTCTGTAAATAGAGTTCTTTCTGGTTTCTTTTTAGTGTGAGAGATACCCAAGATATATATATATAAAAGTAAAATTGAAACTGTATGCCCTCAATATATGAAAAAAAAAGACAGAAGGGAAGAGTAATGGTTTGTCATTGCTTTGCAAGTCAGGCTTTGGCCTATTCTTGTCATAGTTATCTGACATGTGTTTACATATAGTTTGCCTTTCTGGTATTTTGGGCTTGCACAGACCTGATCTCCACCTATTTTGTGTCAACAGTTGCTGAGATTGGTGTAGAGTGGTTAACCATCACGAACTGAAACACCAACATGTGGAGAGAGGTGCCCTCAGAGACCCTCTCTCACACTTGAATCCAGACTCTTGCCCTGGGCTGCACCTGCGTGAAACAAACTGCCTGGTTCAAAACTCAGCCTGAAACAGTAAAAATGGGGTGAACGTTTCCTTTTTCTCGATTAAACAGATTTTGCCCTCTCAAAAACGAAACACAGCCAGAGGGGCAGGGCGAGGACGTGCTTTTGAGGGCGTGTGTTTTGCCCTGCCTGCCCTGGAACGATTTTGGTGTAAATGATGCATGGCTGGCTACGCCAGCCCTAGCGCCAGGCAAGCTTCTGACTTCAATTCGACTTTTCAAAAAGAAAAGGAATGGCAGCAGATGCTGAAAAAATATTCCTTCCACAGTTCTTCAATGAAATCTAGGTCATGTAACAGTTTCACGGGTTATATTTTTTATTTTTTTTTCTCTGCCCAGGCACTGTACTCCTTGTGGCTTTTTTGGCTAAGGATAAAGTGTGATACCAATAGCTGCTTTAGAATTCAGATTTATCTCAGAGACGTCCAGCCTCTCACCTGGTTTATAAAGGTGGTTTGTACCATCTGGGGGCTGATCTCTAAGCCTTCTGTGTCCCGTGGTCTCACAAATTCTTTTAATCTTTGACATTCCTCTGACCTCCCTCTGTGTGTTTTGTCAGTGTTGTTTTCTGACAGTGTCTTTTCTTCTGCCCTGAATAAAATGCTGTCAGGAGTAGGATTATAAGCAAAATTAATTACTTCACTTAATGGGAAATTATGTTTAGATAAAGTAGATTACAAAGTAGGCTATTAGTAGTGGTTAGAAAACAATGTTTTGAAGTAGGATGTCTTGGGGCAGGGAGAGTTTGTTCAGAAGTGTGGGGTTGTTTTTCAGGTTGGCTGTGACTCAGAGTTGTATGTTTTGTGGCTTCTGGGGGAAAAAAAAAAAAAGGAATAAAGAATTCAAACCAGTTTTTCAGGTGCCCACATCACACAAAATACATCGGTGTTCTTGTATTTGTTGTCTTGGTTGTGGTGAGGAGGGCACAACCACAGGAATCAAAGCTTCCCTCAACATCCCAAACCAGTGTCTCGGGGTATAGCCCAGAGCCTGTTTCATGTGCAAACGCCGGTCCAATATAGGGGTGTATCATATTCTCTCTTTGAGGGGCCCGGGGGTGTTTTCCCCCCAAAGACACTTGTCAAGGCTTTTGGTTTGGCCACCCTGGGCTTGCTTCTCCTTGTGCTACAGGCTGGAGGAGCTGCTGTAGGGTGACAGAGTATGGAGTTAGTTCATACTCCTTCAGTGGCCTTCTGGAGATGAGGAGATCCATCCAGGAGTGCAGACAGACCATTTCTCACACCCTTCAGTGAGCAGGAACACGTTTAAACCAGCAGCCAGATGTGGGAGCAGCCTTTCTTCTTTCACTTGGTCTGGAGGACCAGGCACTGCTTCCAACTCCCATGCTGTATGCGTGATGAGTAGGAATGATCAGGGAAAAAGCTGCTTGGACAAGGCTCCCGAAACGATGTATGGAAAAAGCCTTGGACCTCAAGGAGGACCTCCTGTGTTTGTAACACTCGTGTGACGTGAGAAAGCTCAGATATCATGCAGGCACCTCTCACGAGCACTACATTCCCTTAAATAAGAGGTTATGCTGAATTGACAATGGACATGGAATTGCTGGAATAGAGAGGAGTGTTTTCAAAGAAATAGCCCGTATTTTGCTATCAGTTCTCACCTGTTCCCAGTGTAAATCCCTGCCATAGAGTGGCAGATTTGAAGTGATCTGCTGAAGAAAAGCTGCTGGGTTGCCACTGTTGGCGTGCACCAGATCAGGACTCAAATTAGAGAGTCCAGACAAGCTCCCCAAAAGGACCAGGTGGAAAGCTGTCTTTCAGACCCTCCTCAGAGCTGTGAGAAAACGCTGAGCTGGGAGATGTGCATCTCTGCCTGGGCTGCTCTCGAAGCTTGTAGAGAGCCTGCACACCCTCTGTTACAAACGTTTTGGTGGGAGGCAAGGTTTTATCTGGCGGCATGCTGTGTGCCCAACCACAGTGCTGTCCTGGGTGGGAGTTAGAGCAGCCCTAGTGCTGCTCTACTAGATGAATCCTTGCCATATTCCTTAAAGGCTAATTGTGGCACATGGAGATCAGCAGAGTACAGCTGCGCTGGGATTTAGGAGCAGGGAAGAGACGGGAGGTCAGCTCCGCTGGCGCTTTGCCATGTAAAGATTTCCCCTTACATCATCTGGCTGCCGAGGGCGAGTTTACATCTGCCTTGCACCCCGGGGGAATTGCGGTGTCAGGGAATGAGGTTGCTGAGAGTTCTCCCCAGTGCAGCCGAGACCTGCAACACGGCTGGTGCTCTGACTCCCTGGCACCGGCAGGGAGATGTCTGAATGCCAGACCTGGATTTTCACCGGCAACATTCCATGTTGGCAAAGCTTTTCGGGGTGGACTATGGAAGTGAGAGGGGAGGAGGAGAAGAAGGAAAGCATAGCATAAAGGCCAACAGCAGCTCACCTGTGATGTAGAAGGGTACAGAAGATGGGTAGAGCAGGGAGATGTATCTTCAGGGAGCCTTTCCCCAGGCACGTTGGCTCTCACTCCTCTGCAGGAAGTCCCTTCCTTAATTTTCATTCGAAACTAGCCAAATAAATACAAATAGACTTTAGCCCCATCCTGCTGGGGAACAAGAAAAATTTTGCAAGGCAGGATTGTTTCCTGCCCAGCTTTCTCCTAGAAAGACTCACTGAGCAGCCACAACCATGAGCCCTGCAGAGACATGGGACTAGGGGAGCATTTTGGCTAAGGGAGAAGCAAGGCCAGGAGCTTGTGGGTCCCAGCTTGATGGAAAGCCACCAGCTGTCCCTGCTGCATCCAGAGCACAAGCTACTACCAGGCTTGCTACTACCCCAAGGCGGTCACCATGTCCATGTGTTTTCCCATAGGGCTGGTAGTGACAGGACAAGGGGGAATGGCTTTTAGAGGGTGAGTGCAGATGAGATATTAGGAAGAAATTCTTCACTGTGGAAGTGGTGAGGCACAGGAGCAGGTTGGCTAGAGAAGCTTTGGATGCCCCATCCCTGGAAATGTTCAAGGCCAGGTTGGATGGGGTTTGGAGCAACGTGGTCTACTGAAAGGTGTCCCTGCCTGTGGCAAGGGGGGGTTGTAACTAGATAATCTCTGTGGTCCCTTCCAACTCAGACCATTCTAGGATCTTATACTACTGTGGTGGTGGCATGCTCCCCCAGATAACAGTCTTTTTATCTGGAGGCAGGATGTGTCTAGCAGTGATCTGAGAAGAAAGCCTGGTATGGAGCAAGGTGGGAAGGCTCCTAAGCTTAAAGTCTTGGGAGAAGAGGAGGTGGCCAAAGGTAGAGCTGGTGCGTGCTGGGCCGGCCAAAATGTAGGGCACAGCCGGCTCTCTTACAAGGAGCACATACCTGATCTCATCTCTCTGCTTTCTATTTTTGCCCTCGATATGCTCGCTGCATTAGCAGACTTGGCTTGGGAGGGATTCGATAGCACGCTCCTGCTCTAAAGCAACTTTTCTGAATGCACAACATGAATCCTCCATTGGTGGGGTCACATAGTAATGCTTGAAGTCAGAAGCTATTTTTAAAACTAAATTGCAGAACCACACATGGCTTTCATTAGTGCTTTACATCAAATTTGTCAGCTAATTAGTGGTTTTTCATCGCTAGTTTTTGCATGGTATTTTATTTATTCGCTCTTCAATATTGTCTTGCGACAAGCCCCTCAGCCCTATATACAGTCCCTGGCACTCTGCTGCCAGCAGAGGAGGGAGGAAGAGGAGAGCTTGCAGGAGACCTTTCTGATCCTCCTGATGGATGGACTCTCTGTGTTTGGAGTATATTCCAGTATTACATGTCTGGAGTGGGCGGTTTGCAGCCCGTGTACTCTCTTCCCTCCCTACCTCCATTTAGTGCTGTAAATGATGTATTGCAGTCCTGAACTGTCTTCGGTTTGGAGGAGGAGGAGAAACCAAGAAAAGTTGCCAAACATGACTTCATAAGGTTTGACTTTAAATTGAACAAAGTTTCTTGAATGTCTCTTTTTTTTTTTTTCTTTACAAATAAAGGGAGTACAGAGAGCATGGATTGCTAATGACTGGTAGTTATGGGTCATTAAGCTCACTAACTGACTTCGAGATCAGAACTTTCTAATAACAGCAGTAAGCACTCTTTTAACATTTATTTCTCATTTTAGGGATGGGGAGATGTGATTACCATTTGAAAGTCTGGAGTTATTTTTTTCTGTTCATAATTACAGAGGCAGCTTGTTATTTTCAAGGCTGATTTTAAAATATTTGAAACTATTCAGTGAAATAATTTCTTTTTTTTTTTTTCTCTTAACTGACTCCTTTAAAAAGCTCTGGAAAACAAACACAGAGGGAAAAAATGAAAATATGTTAAAATAAGGAATAAAGCAGTTACTGAAGTGTAATAATCTCGGTTTATAGCACACTTTCCATTTAAATTGGTTTTATTAGAGATAAACCTGTTAAACGTTGAGGAATTAAGTGCTGAATAGAGAAGGTTGTTTCGTTGCTGTATAAATGAAGGATCCCAGTATGCAGAAAAGAGTGCAACTTGGTTTTACAAGTGAACTATTTGCCAGTTTGAAGGGCTCTGATTGCTTGGGGATCTGTTATAAAGAGGATGACTTGCTTGTTGTCAAGAAGGATACTGGTTTTTTCAGAGGGGCAAGAGAAGTTTTAGCACTGGGGTTTGTAGGTACTTTGAGCTTTCTCATTCTCCTTACTAATGGTTTGCTAGAAGGAGCTCAAGGAGAAAATGAGGCAGAGAGATTTTTGGGAAGACAGACTTCTGCCATACAGCACTTTGGGACAATATTGAGAGGGAGCAACCTGCGACTTCAAGTAGCAAAAGTCAGTAATGGTGTGCAACTCTCCTCATTTGGGAGGGCTGGGGGCAGAGAAAAATTCAATAGACCGCGAAGTCTCAGCATCATCTTTCAGACAGCTGGTCCTGGAAAATTTCATTGAAGGACTGCAAATTGGAAGTCCCCACAAATGTTCTGTCGATTCTTGAGCAAAGGTGACTTTGGAAATTCGTGACAGCAGAGGAAGGTCTTGTTTTATTCACTCAACAGACATGAAATACAAGGGGAAGGGAGAAAGAACAGATCTGTGCGGAAAATGTCACTTGGGCTGTAACCTGAGCCTTAGCGAGCTGTGCCTTTCGGAGGGTTTGGTGACCCTCTGAAAATCCTTGCTCTCTGGCTGCTATTATTGTAGCCAATTTCCAACTAAAATAAGTCTTTTGTCATCACCAGCCGTGCAGCCTCTTGCTGAGAAGAAGCAAAACTTGTGCGTGGCAGCGAGGGCGGCCAAGCTGAAGGTCAGAGTGCAGAGGCAGATTGCTGCATCCCTGGGGCTGGGGCTGGAGCTTGCCCGTGGGACCGGCGATGCACCAACAGGGGAGTCTGCCAGTGACCTCTGGAGACAGACCCCAGGCGAGAAGCCTAAGAGAAAACATCCTAGTAAAATGCAAATGGGAGAGAAGAGGGTTTCCTCCTCCTCCTCCTCCTCCTCCTCCTCCTCGTTAGGCTTATGCAGGTGGAGTTGCTGGTTTTTCCTTGCTTTTTAGGGCACGGCAGAAAGCGCAATCCCATGTGTCCAAATAGGACAAGGAAAACTTAACTTGAAAAAGAATAGTAAATACCTTAAAGTCCTGTGTTTGCCCAACTGTTCACATGTTTTCTTCATGCCAGATCCTTCCCCTTGCAAAACAAACCAAACCAAACAAAAAAAAACAAGCTCAAAGAAAGCAGCCCAAATCACTTAGAACAGTTCTTAGCTCTCCTTGGGCTGGGAGGTGGGTATGACTTTTACACTGAGGGATCTTGTTCTGTCTGTGCCACTATTGATCCTACTCTTTTGAGGCTGAAAACCCAAAACAAAAAAAATCCCCTTCTTCATCAGAGCAAAGGTACCAATGCATAGAGCACTGGTATGGGGAAAAATACTTTATACAAGCCTTTGAGCCTGACTGGGTCTTTGCGCACATGAGTAAGGTTATATGTCTGTCTTAAGTTTTATTCTGAGTTGTATTTTGATAATACTCAATTTCAGTGGCATTTAGTATGCAAATATCTTTTTTAAGTCCTGATTCCACTAACTTTTAAAAATTAGAGTGGCTTAGGGTTTTTTCTCTTAAGATAGGTGAATACGAACAGCTGGGAAAAGGGGAGATTTTTCCTGTTAGCTCTTCTATTCCGTCATTTTTGCTGATGTTAACATCAGCCTGGCACCTTGGAAATTCAAAGAGTGATCAAAAGATCCTGGCCCTTTTCTCAAAGAAAAAAAACAAAACAACGCAGAGTATGAAGAAATTAACCCCATGTCCATATATATCTACAGCAGCAGCTAATTTGCAGTTTTGCTTGCAAAGGGTTCTCAAATGTGATTTATAAACATAGCAGCACTGCATTGTGCTCTCTCAGGGCAAGCCACATTAATAGTTTTAATCTGATGGGTTCTTAGGAATTCCAGGTTTAAGATGCAGGAAGAAACTTGAAAGTGAATACTTTCTTCTTTTTTTTCTTTTTTCTTTTTTTTTTTTTGTTTAATGCATAGTGGTTTGGAGTCTACTATAATGCAAAGTAAAGCGTTGTGTTACAAAGGCAGGGAGGATGGGACAGAAGGTTAAAGGGCATCCTGGAAACAAACAGCTGGACCAGTTTATTTAAACAGATACAAGGATGGGGAGCTGACCTCCGTTTGACTTCTAGTGGGAGGAGCGAGAATGTCATTTTATTACTTTGCCCAGAAGGAAAATGTTCTTGCGTCTGAATTCCCCCCAAAGACATCCAAACACTGGGCTGTTTGGCAGAATTGCTACTTATAGAAAATACTTACATGAATGCGTAGGAAGAAGATAACTGTTAAGTACCTGTGTGTAAAATGTTCTTAAATCAGATATCCCAAGTGATAGCACGGGGTGAACGGGTGAGAATATGTTTTACCATAGGCATATCTTGTGGATAATTATTGGTAAACTTTAGAATATATAGTTTATTCTGATATATTAGTGTATAAACTATGTATGGTATAGTTTATTATCTTAAGATTCCCCCTCTTCTTCTTAAAAGTGTTTGTAGTTTGGAGGAGAAGGTCCTGAAGTTGGGGGGTGCATGCTTGATGTTGCTCAGCATTTTTTGCTGGTAAAAGTTATTGAAAAATGAAGGTTTTGGTGACCAGTCACTCTCACAGCTACTAAAAATCCTCCCCTCGCTTCCACAGTACCAGGTCCTGGGAATCTGGCAGGAGAAGGGTGGAGTAAACACAGCAAGACCTTGTCAGACTTGCAAAAAGAAATGGCTGAGGCACTAGGGTTCTGTGTTGTTGTTTTACTTCAGAGAGTTACTGTGAAAATTGCTTTCTGCAAATGCAGATTACAGATATTAAACAATTTTCTAATTGGTCATGGAGCTAAGGCAGCTAATGGGGGAAAAAAAGCAGATTTCTTTTAATTGCTTATTTCACATGGTGTTTGTGCTACACCTGTGCTTATAATGAGAAAGGAGAATTAGTCTAACCTTCTGCTCACATGATTCTAATTTTCATGGTTTGTACAAGATAATGATAAACTGATTTGCAACACTGTTGGCTGGCATTGAGGGGGGTGTTTATTGGAAACGTGTAGAAAAATTGATCCAATACTGTTGCTGACAAAACATGACCTAGTTCAGGTGTAAGGTTTCCAGACTGGCACCCAGATTTGGTGCCTTTGAGCCCATTTCCTCAAGACAAGGGGTTTGATAAGGACTCAACATCTTGATTAATTTTTGCAGGACTTTGGGTAATGGGTATCAGTGGGGAATAGGAGATAGGAGGAGTCTGAAGTTGCTGTGCTGGTCTTTGATGAGGGCAAAAGAAAACAGCATGGGGCAGTGGTTTGCTATTCTTCTCCCCTCTGGTGTAGGGGAATGGGTGGGCAGAGCTGATTCCCGCAGAAAGATCCTGGTGGCTTTATCTCTGTGGTAGGAGGGCTCCTGCTAAGCCACCTCAAGCAAAGGCAATGAAAACAAGTATCAAGTATTCCTTTGTGAACTTTCCCATCCCGGTTTACGAGGGTGGTGTGGTTTAGCCCATGCTCATGCTTCTTCCTTTACTAGTAAATATTCTGGCGTACACATTTTTTATTATTCTTTTTGTCTCTCACAAAGAATGCAAAGTCTGGTTATGCAGCTTTGCTGTGATCAAATCTCTGTGGAGATTTTTTTTTTCCAAATGGTTTTTAACTAAACTCTCTGATGGGTGAAATCTCGAGAGAGGTTCTTCAAATGCTTTTTGTTCAGACAGGTTCCCAGCCATGGTTTCAGAGGCACGAGGAGACTGAGGCACTTGTGATCAGTCTCCTTCTTCTGTTTTGCTCCGAATTATTTTGAATATTTCCAAATAAGCATTTCAAGACTAACTGAGGCGAAGAGCTACAGAAACACAAGGAGTAGGGTTGCAGATGGCTATTTTTAAAAGTGACCATACCTTCTTTTTTTATTATTTCCAAAGATCTGCTTTTCATTGTTCGGAGGGGAATTTTCGGTAGTCCAGTAATTACAGTTTAACAAGATGTTTGCTGTAAATGGTCAGGCCTAGCTGGAGAAAACAGGATTATAAATTCAATTACTGTAAAGCTATGACCTCGCCTTGACCCCCTCAGACTTTGCATAAAGAGGGAGGGGGGGGGAAAGCCCACCAAGAAATGGCTAGGAGGAATGCATGGCTCTGAAGTCCCCAGCAGTGTGACTTAGTGGTGATAAAAGTCCAGACGTTCCCTCATTTGATGGGGTTCTGCCATCACAGTTCATTATCTTAATAGTGGGCATTAAAAGGGAATTAGGTTTGCAAGAGGTAGGGGCAGGTTTTGATAAAGAAAAAAACTGGAAAAAGAAGTCAGAGGACATAAGGCAGAAATTACACTAATGAGGGGGGAGGTAGCAGATGCCCTCACGAACATCTCGCTTCACACATTTTTGTTTTTTTGGTGCCCCATTCTGTATTGAGAAGAGCGTTGCTGGTATTGTTTCCTGAAAACTCAGCTAATTCCCCCATGAAAAGATGAAATGGAAGTGTCCAACTGTGGTAAAAAGCAGGCAAACATAAATCAGCTTGGAAACCCCAAGCTCGTGCTCTCAAAGGTCATCAGGGTTAGAGGTTTAGCGGTGTTTGCATCCCCACGCAGCCCGGCGGAGAGCGCCGCAGCAGGGGCAAGAGGGCTTGGGGATGGGTGGAAGACATCCCTTCCCTAACCATTTGCTTTCCTTTTTTTTTTTTTTTTTTCCTTGCAGGTTTATTAATGCTAGAAGAAGAATAGTTCAGCCCATGATAGACCAGTCCAATCGAGCAGGCAAGTCCCCCATAATAACTGTATTCGAGTCACGCAGGCGAAAACCATCCTCAAGCCATTCACCGGGAGGTCCATTACCTGGTAAATAAATGAGAAATGAATGCTGGGAGTGATTGACAATTAAGATACAACCAGCTTTCTTTCATTACAACTCTAATCATTTTAACATGATTAAAAACATTTGGGGAAAAAAAAAGGACATTGAAAATTCAAAAAGGAAAACTGAAATTATCCACTCTATGACCAGACTTTCTGTACACGATCCCAATTATTCTTATTTTTTTTAGCCGTTTGGAGTTTTGCTTCCCAGCACTTTTTGCTCCTGTGACCACTCCCTGGTGCATGGCTTGGTGTGGAATTGCTGTAAACTTTATTACCTGTCAAAAGGGCAAAGGGGTCAGAATCGCTTGTGGGACTCAGTAAAGTTCAAAGACATTCAATGAGGTAGAGCTTTATGTGCTTTAATAACCCAAGGCAGCTTACTTCTGAAGCCGGCTTTTAATGTACAGTCAAAACCTCCAGTTCAGGTAGTGGTACTTGTACAGGGTTCTTTTGTCCCTTGGCTCTTCTTTTTAGTAGCTGTCTTTTGGGATTGCTGAGCATTTGCTGTTTACTTTGCGGGAATTTATTTCTATTTTTTTAAAAGACCTTAAGTTTTCACATGCTGGTTCTGTCTGGGGTCTTGGCTCGCAGCTCTGTGCGAGCTATTTACCATCAAGGATTACCAGAGCCTGTTAGTCCCAGTTGGTTTTGTTTTCCAAGTCTTGCTGTCAAACTCTCGAAATACATCGTTGTCCAAGATGCCTTTGGGCCACACTTCCTCTTCAAGTACATTTGATTATTTGTCATTAGAGGTAAATATCTGGCATGGACACGTTCAGGTCCCGCTCTTAGAAGGCACAGGGGCGTAATTTAACACACTGTGATTTCAGTGTGACTATTCCAGCCATAAAATCCGGCTCCTATACAGGTTTTTGCATTGACGTCAGCAGCGGCAGCAGCTGGAGCCGGGGCTCCTCATGTCTCAAGATTTCAGTTTGCAAACTTCATTTCCAAACTTGCAGAAGGAGATTAAGCCAAAACTTAAGCATACTTGTTAGTCCGGCGCTAAATTCACACAGTAGATACTTTTCCCTCTTTTTAGAGCCGACATCGATAGCCCATGGTGGGGGGGAGGTTGCATCTCGATGCCGTGAGGAGAGGTGACCCTCTTGGCTGCTGCTAAAAAACAATGTTCTGCACTTTTCCAGTAAGTCAAGGAACACCCTATAACCCCGACGGGCAGCCGATGGGAGGTTTCGTGATGGACGGCCAGCAGCACATGGGCATCCGAGCGCCAGGTAAGCCCCGGGAGAGCATCGCCCACCTACCGGTGGCCTCGGTCGTGCCACCGCAGGTAAACACATACCTCTGCCCTCCGCTGCCGTCCCAGCTGCCTGCCTTGCCTCACCTGTCTTCTGCCTGCCTTCCACACCGCCGAGGGAAACCAGGCACCACCTCCTTGATCGAGCGGTCCTGGACCCTCTGCCGGTGCTGTGTTTTGGAAAGGGGCTTTTGGCACTATCTGTTGACTTTGCTCATTTTCTGGCATCTTCTTGGATTTTTATCTCCCTCTAGGACCTATGAGTGGAATGGGCATGAATATGGGCATGGAGGGGCAGTGGCACTACATGTAACCTTCACCTAGGTAACCAATGGCAAAGCCAGGGGGAAGTAAGTACAAACGAGGTCTTTGTTCTCACTTGTCCGAGGGATATTTGTCTTCTTGCATTTCCCTATGTTCTCCCTGCCCATAGCCTCATGCTTGTTCCTTCCTTTCCATCCATCCATCCTATGCCTGGGCTCCTTCGGGTTTTTCTCTCCCTCCGGTTCAGCTCAAGCTTTCCAAGCTCCCCAAAACCCCCCGTGTGCGCGCGCGCCGTACGTTGACGCTGCCGTACATCGACGCCGCCATACATTGATGCTATTATCCATCCCCGAGCACATGACAAAACAAGGAGCAGCCGGGGAGGTGGGGGAGCCCGTCGTCTTGGCAACAGACTGATTTGCAAAATGTAAGCGGTCTGCAGCAGCGCGGGGAGAGGAAAGAGCATGTCCCCAAAGTGTCATAAATCTGTCTAACCGCAGTTGATGCATGAGTTACATTTCTCCCGCTAACCTGCAAGACACCAAAAAAAGCCAAGCAGAGACTTCTCGTAGGGTAGGAAAAAAGAAGCACACCAAACCAAAAAAAAAACCACGGCAGCTTCACTTAGTTGCGTTTTGGAAGGCGATGGACAAAACTTTGATTTCTTTTTTTTTCCCCTGTATTTTTTTTCAAGTTTATTTCTCTTTGTCTGTCCATCATAATGGGATTACGTGTGGCAAAGGAAAAAGAGAGAATACAAAATAGAGGTGTGCGCAGCAGGCTATGGAGCTTAGCCCAGGCTAATTGACTATATCCAAATTAAGTATGCCATCACTTGCAGTGTGACAAATGGATTTGACTTATTCAGTATACAAAAATAGAGATCATTAATGCAATCTTCAGTGGCAGGCCTCGCGAAGAAAGCCTAGAAAAACTGTCCCAGTTTTTTTTTTTCCCTCTTGTCTTTTATAGGGGAAAATACATTATACAAATTTTTTTTTTTTTTTTTAATAAGAGCGAAGTGGTTTGAAACACCAGTACACCGGTACCCTGTTTAAATGGTGCATGATTCTGTTCCTCTTGCTCTTTTCTGGAGTTGAAAGAGTTATTTCAGCGTTTTTATTGTGCCCCCAGCCTATATTAACATAGGGTTTGAAGTTACCCAGGGCAAGTGTATTTCATAGTAGTCTTCTCTGGGCCCAAGTCAAAACTAAGTTTTAACAATTAGCTATGAAAACATTCCTCTGAGCTTGGGAATGCAACAGCCTTATTACCTCATCATGAAAATTTCTAGCTTAGTTAATTTAAATATTGTTTCTTAGTTTCTGGGTCAATTAAATTTAAATGATGTATTTTATGCTTCGTGACCAATTAAATTAATAGGTTATTACAAAAAATATTATCATCTTTTTTGATTAAAGAGCTGTGAGTACAGTATATTTTATAAGCAATTTTCATTAGTTCAAAACTGTTCCTTTAGGCTAGATTAAGCAGCTATTCATTGCTAGAGCCTTGAGACCTGATTCCAAGGTGTTCGGCGCATTCACAGCGCGCTCTTACTTAGAACTAAAGCCAATTGAACCTACTTAGCAATAGCGTATGCCTTTCACCCTTGATGATTATGGAGCTTATAGCTCTCCGAAACAATACACCTGTCAGTTCCCATCAGCTACAGCAATCCAAGCAGAAGGCAGAGGCCCACAGAAAGCAGGAGGTTTTATTGTTTTAGCTCCAATTTTTTTTCTTATTGTTCTCCCAAACCCACTGAAAGGTTTGACTGAGTTGCAAGTCTGATTTTTTTTTTTTTTTTTGTGGCCGGAGGTGAGGAAAGGGGAAAGAATTAATTGATAACTGTTATTGATTATGTATATATTTTTAATGTGTTTAAAAATATGGGTTTGGTTTAACAGTTGTACTTAGTAATCCTATCAATTTAGTCTTCGTATGAGGCCTTTGTTCAGCAATGTATGTCCTCGTTGTATGGCATCTATTTGAATGGCACAAATGCTTAGGACAGATTCCAAGTGATCAGGCTCAAGAGCTAAATAAATAGCTGTTGATAAACCTTGACACCTATTTAACTCATCTCTCCTCCCGAGCCCCTCATTAACTACTGTGGATTCCCTGCCCTGTATTCCCAGCATGCTTTTACAAGTGGGGAGACGAAGGCAGGTGGTTGGAGTAAGGTCACGGGGAATGGAGCCCACCTGAGAGCCCTTACAGGGCTTGGTGCCACCACTCCTTGTGACTTCAGTCATCTTCGGGCTGGCTCTGCCTCTCGCGTGCTTCCAGATCAGAAACATCTCCATTGCATATGTCCCTAACCATAAAAGGATAAAGCAGTTTTATCTCCAAAACTTCTGTATTTGGAGGGAAGAAGAGGTTCCTGGGGGGTTTTCTTTCCGCCTGGGAATCGTTCCTGTTGCCGTCACTGTGAGTCTGTACGTAGGGTCTGATTCCACAAAGGCAACCTGGGCTCGCGCGTCTGTGACTCCGCGTCCCTCCCTGGGCTCAATCCCGGCCTTCTGTGCCCGAGCGGGTGAGCTCCACGGCCCGATGTCGGCAGCCAGTCCCCACCACTCACCACCACCTCTTTCTCTCTGCAGGGCTGCAAAGTATGCCAGGGGATTATGTGTCTCGGGGTAGTCCAATGGGTATGAATATGGGACAGCCAAGCTATACCCCGCCCCAGATGCCCCCCCATCCTGCTCAGCTGCGTCATGGCCCCCCCATGCATACCTACATTCCTGGACACCCTCACCACCCAGCGATGATGATGCATGGAGGACCACCCCACCCTGGAATGCCCATGTCAGCATCAAGCCCCACAATGCTTCATACCGGCGAGCCAGCAGTGAGCGGACAAGTGATGGACATTCATGCTCAGTAGCTTAAGGGAAAAACACACATTGTCTGCAGCGATGGTAGATTTCAAACATTGTCTTTCTGCAATGACTATGGAGTTCTTGGCGTCAACTTTGGACCAAGGGACGTTCCAGTTCTTCACAGGGACCCTGAAAAGCAGGAAAACACCAACCGAAGTCAACTTCTGGGGACATGCTAAATACCTATATAAGACATTAAGAGAACAAAGAGTGAAATATTGTAAAATGCTATTATACTGTTATCCATATTACTTTGTTTCTTATAGATTTTTTAAAAAAAATGTGAAATTTTTCCACACTATGTGTGTTGTTTCCATAGCTCTTCACTTCCTCCAGAAGCCTCCTTACATTAAAAAAGAAGCCTTACACTTATCCTGCAAATGACAGAAAGGGCTTATTTGCAGGATTTTTAGAGCATTAAAATAACTATGTCAGGCAGAAGAATCTTTCTTCTATCCTAGGATTTCAGCCATGCACACTCTCTCTCTCTCCCCCTCTCTCCTCCTCTCTCTCGGTCTGTCTTTCTTCCCTTTCTCTCCCTTTCTCCCCATCTCTCTCCCTCTCTCTCTTTCTAGCCTGGGGCGTGAATTTGCATGTCTAATTCATTTACTCACCATATTTGAATTGGCCTGAACAGATGTAAATCGGGAAGGATGGGAAAAACTGCAGTCATCAACAATGATTAATCAGCTGTTGCAGGCAGTGTCTTAAGGAGACTGGTAGGAGGAAGCATGGAAACGGAAAGGCAGTGTATTTGAAGCCTAATTGTCACATCAGAGCATCCTTGTCCCCATGCAGCAACCACCACCTTGTACATCACTTCCTGTTTTATGCAGCTCGAAACATGGACTGAAGATTTATTTTTAATATGTTAACTTTCTTTCTGGGCAAGACATCGGTCATGTGTGCATTTTTTTTTTCCATAGTCCCATCATGGAGCATTTATGTATACATTGTAAATAAATTTTGTGCAAAAAGGACTGGAAAAATGATCTGTATTATTGCAATTTTTTGTAAAAGTAGCAGTTTGGTATGAGTTGGCATGCATACAGATTTACTAAGTGGGATAAGCTAATTATACTTTTGTTGTGGTTAAACAAATGCTTGTTGATAGCCTTTTTCTATCAAGAAACCAAGGAGCTAATTATTATTAATAATAATCATTGCACACTGAGTCTTAGAGTTTCTGATTGAAACAGTTTGGATTGTATAATAACTCAAAGCCCAGTTGTAGTAGTTTGAGTGCAGTAATGAAATCTGAATCTAAAATAAAAACAAATTATTTTTTGTCATGGTGACTCCACTGCTTGCAAAATTTGTTTCCTGTCCCCATGCAGTATTTGTAGCCATTCTATCCCAGATTGGGAACCGAGCAGCTACAAAATTCAGCTGGCTCTGGAGATGTTACCTATCATTTGCTATTTAAATATCAGCCTCATATTTAAAGAATGAAAAAATAATGCTACGCTGAGTAAAGAAACTTTCTTGCAGCTTGCACTGTAAATTGTCAGGATGGGAACTGCTGCCTGTTAATAAATGTAATATCATAGGGCATTATTGGACAGAAATTTGTAAATAGTATTACCCCCTCTTCCCCTCAAAATTCTGGTTCTAATATACAGTTTCTTTTTGGAATTGAGCATAGAAAGGAAGGAGGAAAATAAAACTTGGAAAACATTGCCCGGGCAATGTATATCTGTAAGGGGGTGAGGTGCTGCTGGACCCCTGCAAGCAAGGCCAGTGCAGGCCCTCCTCTCCTCTCCTCATTAACCAATTTCCTTGCACATTTGTACTTTTTCTGCACCGCAGCCAGCGACTTAAACAGTCCCAGCCAGCCTGGGCAGGCTGCGCCTGCAAGACGGTCTCGTTTGCTTTAAATCAAATCGCAGCCATAGAAGAAAAAAAATAAGAGTTTCCCGAGGCTAGGAAAAGGGCACAAATATCTTAATTAAGGCAAAATCACGCAACAGCCTCCCCCACCCCTCCCAAGCCAGCCGGCACCCCCGGTGGGAGGTGTCCCGGAGGTGTTTTGGGTGTTTTGCCCTCTGCTCCGCGTGTCCCCCGGGTACCCCTGGGCTGGGCAGGGGGCAGGCGCGGGTGCAGGCAGAGGTGCAGGCAGGCAAAGTGGGGTCCTCTGCCCCTACGGGCTTGGCCTTCCTCTCCCGCTTTTTTTTTTTTTTAAACTCTGAGGGGTTGTTTTGTTTTTTTCCCGTGCTTTTCCCCCCCCCCCCCCCCCCCCCATTTTTAAAGGGCCGCTGTGCCGTCAAGGAGGCTGCACATCCCGGCTCCCTCTTTGTGAGCTCGGAGTAATGACACTTTTCTGCCAAAACGTGAATGAACGGGGCTCGCTTTTTGCTTTTCCTTATTTTTTTAAGTGGTTTTTTCCTTCCTTTTTTTTTTTTCTTTGTTTTGTTTGTTTTGTTGTGCTGTGTTTGGGGGTTTTTTTAACGTTTCTTGAAAGACAAAAACAAACCGCCCTCTCGCAGGAGAGGGCACACGCGTCCCTGCTGCTCGCGGCCGCAGCGAAGTGGGGCACAGACCTTCCTCCGTGGGACCTTTTTTTTGGGGGGAGGGGGCACATTTCAAATTAAACCCACTATTACATCCCAAGACATTTAATCAGCTGTAATTATAACACATTCAAAATGAAGAATATGCCTTGACAGTATTTTTATTGTTATTGTTCATCGCATGATGTTAGACAGCTTCAGAGGCACAGGAAAGAGAAGTAAACGGGTTACAAATAGGGAATTATCCCTCGTTTAGCATTAAAATTCATTTAGATAAAATTGCCACAAACATTTAAATGGGGAGATTAGTTCCCCCTCACGCCTTATTGCACTCTCTCAATGGCTCCGTTAAGAACATTTTACACGTTGGAAATTCCGCCTTTTCGGGCCGCTCGCTGTTTCCTAGCTACCCTCCTTTCACCGCACCGGGGGGGGCCCGGAGGGGCCCGGGGAAGGCCTCCCGGCTGCGCCTCCGCGCCTCACCCCGGCCCCGGGGGCTGCGCGTCCCGCGGGGGCTGCGCGGGGGCGCAGTGCGGGAGCGGCGCGGGGAGCGGCTCGCCCCGCTGTCCTGCCGCTGCCCGCCGCCCAGGAGCAGGAGAAGCGGGAGAGGCAGGAGAGGCAGGAGAAGCAGGAGAGGCAGGAGGAGCAGGAGGAGGAGGAGGAGGAGGAGGAAAGCCGTCTTCGACTGCCATCTCTTGGGGGCTCGGGAGAGTGACGCGGGGGGGGGCAGATGTGCGGGGTGCTTCGGGGCCGCCCGCGCAGTGCCGCGGGCGTTGCGCGTTGGCGGACCAAAGTTTGCGCAACCCTCCGTGAGGCTCTGTTTCTCCTATATTCTCCCTCCTGGATTTTTTTTTTTTTTTAATTTTTTTGTTTCGGAGTTTTTTTTTTTGTTTTGTAGGTTTGGTTTGGTGGGTTTTTTGGTGGTTTTTTGTTTGTTTTTTTTTTTTTTTTGCTTGGTTTGATTGTTGCCTTTTTATTTTTTTTCCTAATCGGCCCCAGTTTCCCGCGTCCCCCTTCTCTTTTTCTGCCAAACATCTACCCCCCCCCGGCCTCGGCCGTCCCGCACCCCCGGGCGCAGTGTCCCGCGGAGCCAACACCTTTCCCCCCTCCACAGGCGGACGAGAGGCCCTCAGCGCGGTATTTGCACGGGGCCTGCCCTGTGTCCGGGCTGGGCACCCGCACGCCACGAGGGTTTTTTGCGGGGGGACAACAAATTCCAGCCAGGAGGACTGAGCCCCGCTCCAGGCAGAGGGACTAGCGGGAGGCGGGGGGTGGTGTGTCTGCCCTGCCGTGCCTCCATCGGCCACAGGTACTTTTGGGCTCAGAAGCGGCACTTTTCGGCCACGCGGTGAATATTTCGACCCCCGACGCTGCTGCGCGGGAAGTTCCCCTCTACCCGGGAGCCTCGCTCCCCGCGTCCTGAAGCTGCATGGAAAACAGCAGAGCATTTCCCCACTCCCCTGACCTTGCTGTGCCGCCCGGGATGATAACATATATATATATATATATAGTTATATATTTATATCCATATAAAGGCGACGGAACGCTTCCCGAGGGCCAGGAGGAGGCAGCTGCCCCCGGCCGCGGGCAGGAGCGAGCGGTGCGTGGGAGGCGCGGGGGCGATCGCCGGTGGGGTGGGTGGGCGCTCCCGGTGCCGCCTGGAGGTGGCTGCTCAGCTCCGGGCCGGGCTGGTGCTTTTTGTGTGACAGCCAGCAAACCTTCCCCGTCCCTTTAATGCGTGTGGAAATACCCGCATGCCTGTGTGGCAGCTGCTCCCAAAGCCCAAACTAACTCTTTTGGAAGAGCAGGGCGAAAAGAGTGAAAGGCGAAAGAAAAAGACTGTTCATTTTTTTTCCTTTGGTGCCATTTTGGATGTCATCTGTTACCTTGGTGACTGTGCTCAGCCCCCAAAGCCCCTGGATTGTTAGGGAGGGAAAAAAAAAAAAAAAAAAAAGCATGCTATTTCTGCACCGTCATTTATCACTGTCACCGCATAATGATTCCCCTCGCAGCTCCTTATTGATGTTTGTAATTGCATTATCTCATAAAGGGAGGGGGTGGCGGGCCGGGATGATCAATGGAGCCGCGCCGTGCATGCCGGGGTCAGGGGCTGCGGGAGGCGGCGGGGCCCCCCCCGGACCCTCCCGGCCCCGGACCCCCCAGGCCCCGCTCCCCGCCTGGCAGACAACAAGTCCCGGGCACCGCCCGGAGCGCGGCCCCGGCAGCCGGCGGGCAGGGCCAGGGCAGCTCCCGGCGGGGCCGTCCTGCTGGGATCCCCCAGTTTGGAGAGAGGGACTGAGGAAGGGGGGTTAAAAAAAAAAAAAAAACGAAGAAAAAAAAGAAAGGGGGCTCCAGCCAGGGCCAAAA
>JAWMRA010000113.1:16289574-16338089 GCA_035584735.1 Pseudotriccus pelzelni
CCCCCTTTTTTTTTTTTTTTTTTTTTTTCCAGCGGAACGTGAGTTATCACATCCCCAGCCTCCAGCCTTCGCTGTCCCCCGCAGGACGGGCAGCTCCCGCCTCCGCCAGCCGCGACCGAAAGCATCTCTCCGCGCTGCGCCGGCCCCTGCGCGCCGCGCAAGCGGCCGCGCCTTCTCCTCCCAGCACGGCGACCCGTCGGTCTGTCGCACTTCAAAGGCTGATAACCTAATTGCTTCCAGAGTTTAAAAGTAATTAAGCGATATTAAAGGAACTTTAAGTAAAACTCGGTTTTCCGCGCGTTGGCTCCCCTTGCCCTTTAAGAGGGTAAATAGAAGCCCCGTTTCTGGAAAAAAAAAAAAAAACAAACAACCAAAACTGCGTTAAAAAATCTTGCGTTTGTATAACATATGCGAAAAATGTAAACAGATTTCGTTTTTGAAAGGGTATGGGTAAAGTGGAGGTAATTATGTATAATTAATGCTGAAGGGAAAATGAACACATAATAGGTTCCAAAGATTAAACCATCTGTAACTATCAGGGGAACTTTTAAAGTTTTTCTTTTCCTTTTTTTTTTTTCTTCTTTTTTAAAAAATACATCTATTTCCTTTCACTAAGGATTTTTTAGATGTTAAAATTCAAGTTAATATTTGCATCTCTGAAGTATTCTGATTTGAGAAACAAATCCCTGAAAGGTTTCAGCAATTCTCAATCTACAACTTTGAAGATCATCCAATACAAAAATAAATTGAATGGTAATTTTAACTATTATTAACATTTGTGGCACTTAATTTAGTTAGGTGCTGGCTTTCCATTTTTGATTACACCATAAGGAAGTTATTTTACTAAGAAATGTTAAGATAAAGTATAGGCATTCCCACACATTCTTTTTATTTTTTTTGGCATGTCTTTATTATGGTCTACTCAATCTATTTTAATTTCTAGGTAACGCATAATCACTGGAGCCAATTTTTTTCCCATGTTTGCCAGGGTAGAATCAGACTGCGAAGATGTAGGTCCTGCATATCTGTACGTGACACACAATGAGAGCGACTATAAATTTAAATAAAGTTTCCCTACTGTCTCAGATCTAGTTCACAAAAGCAAATCCGGTGCCTTTAACATTTGCAAAGGTAGGAACGGATCTAGCTTTAGCAACACTAATAGATGTTAAGATGCTGTGTGAGCTGTAACTTCTGTCAGCGACTGTGCCCTTTTGATAACGGCAATTCCTAAGGTGTGAAGGTAGAGTTGTTAAACCTCATGTATTAATGGACTAGTTGCCCGAGCAGTGGTTTGCAGAACTGGTGGCTGGAGAAAATAGATGTATTTCCGCAGAAAGAAGAATAAAAGCAGGAACTGAAGTTTAAACTGCTTTGTTAACTCCAGTCTCCACTTGAGAAGCAGAAATTAATCTCCTTTCAGTCTGGATTCAGGTCTGGTTCTGCTGCTGTTCTGACTGTTCAGGTATGTGGGGGATGTTTCCTTCTCCAGGAGGAAAGGATAGATACCTCCTGCAGGGAATTCACCAGCTGGCAGTTCAAGACAAGGTTTAGGTTGTCACTCCCACTCCCCAGTTATTGTGTCTAGCTTGGAAAAGCAAATTTTTAGGCAACAGTACTACTCTTTGATATCTGCCATACTGCACAGGTTTATATATAGCTTAACCCTTCAAACTGATTCCCAGACTTGCTCTTTAATGCAGAGGCCAAGCAGCTGAGTCTCAGCTTGGCATTTCTGGCAAACCCAGCTGAAGATGCTGAGGACTCTGCAGCAATAAAGGGGTTTGCCCCTCAAGGGATAATCTACTTTAACCACACGAGCAGCTTTTATTCCTCTTGCTTCTCAGCCTACCTGGAGGAGGATGAGCTGCCAGAGGATCCCAGCCCGGTGACTCACCTGATAACTTTTCCTGAACCACATCCATGTTCTGCAGAGATCAAAGTGAGTAGTACTTGGGCAAATGTAAGTATGGGAAGGGTGTGGAGGAGAACAAGGCTCAGATGGGGATTGCAACCTCAGGAGTTTAATTTTCGGGAATGAAAGCGGTTGTAAGGCCCAATGTGAGCCGAGCACTCATAGAAGCTATAGTGCCTTTTAGAGCTATAAAATCAGTTTACTACCGGAATGCTCAGGTATTTGCTGGTGACAACACAAGGGCAGCATGTGCAGGCAGGTGCAATGATCCCTGGCATTGACCAGCATCTAACAATGGTGGATCAAGCCAGCTCCTGTCTAGGTCCTGATAACTCTTGCAACACCAGAAACAAACTTCAGCCAAAGGCTTTTTCCCAAGCCTGGGAAATCCCCTGCAAAGCCGCCTGTGTTCAAAAAAACTCCACAAAACCCCTTCCCACCACCCCCGCCTCCACTGGTGTCCTAAATGGAGATGAAGGACAAATCCGCCACAGTTTGTCACCGTCTTTTACCAGAGTAAATTAACAGAATACTTCCCTTTTCAATGTCTTTTGATGTGCTAATCATCACTCAGCCTGATGTAGCCACCTTACTCTTGTAGGGTACCTAACGTGTCCAACCACAAGTTGAACAGAAAACCAATGGGATTTCAGCTTCTAAGGATACCTTGGGGTGATGCAGAACCAGGGGTGGATGTTACCGCCTGATGGGTGCCTCAGTTTCCCCACTGATGGAAGGTGCTTTGTGGTTTTGTTTTTTTGACTTGTTGGGGTGAATTGCTGCCCGTGGTTTGAGTTGGCAGAGCACTGGCCGCTGGGAGCATCAGGAAGGTGATGAAACAGCTGGGCTGTTCTTTCCCTAAAATATTGCTCTCACAGTCCTTTTGAGTGGGATTTCCACCTCCCTTCCCAGCTGATTCCCACGGTTTTTTTTTGGTGGTGCATGGCAATGAGGCTGTCCTGGCAGAGCTCCCACACAGCCTTGGGTCCTAGCATGGGAGTAAGCCCTACCCAACTCAGACTGCAGAAGAAACTGAAAACATTACCTAAATTCTCTTTTCTGGCTGGATTGCTTCCATTTTTTCTCTCTCTCTCTTTTTTTTTTTTTTTTCCCTTCACCTATCTTAAAATCCCTTTGCCCAGAGCAAAATTAACAGCAGGCCTTGTTAACGAAGGGATCAGCAACATCTACCCTGATGGCATTAAAACCTCCTACCTGGCAAATTAGTCCTCCTGCTACCTCCTCCTCTTACAAAATGCTTTCTTTATTGGAACTTGTTAGCGGATTGTTACTTGAACAGTAATTACTCGGCAGTAATTAGAGAGATGCTGAGGGGGCCGAGTGCATATTTGGACCCAGATTTAGCTTTCTGCTGAGTTTGAGGAGTTGTCTGACCACTGAATCTGAGCCAGAACTTGCATTTCAATAGGCTGTTGTGGGATTTTTGCCAAAATCTGACCAGCTCTCCCCCTGAATTGGTGTTCACACTGTATTAGAATGAGACATGAGTCCAAACTGAGAGGTGAGGGGTCTGCTCCATTTAGCATCTGTCCTGGTATCTCTGTTGAACCTGTCTTGAGAGCAGATAAACCTCTCCTTTGGTGCCACCAGGCTGACTGAGTGGAGGGTGCCATCCTGGAGCTCCTCTCCTCAGCTGGCCAGCTCAGGCAGCTGCTTGTGGTGGTCTTTAGCTCAGCTTTGGGATCGTGGACAGGGAGTGACCAAAATGTGCAGTTCAGGCTTATGACAGGGGAATGGCCTTTTTCTACCATCGCCATATATCTCCTACTAGACGCACTGCCCAGGGACAGATGTACAGTGCTTTACCAAACTTCTCTGCCAAGCAGAGCCACGTGGCTGGTGCGGGCTTCATTGCTAGAGGAGCCACCAAGCACTGAGCCCGCTGACATGGGAGAGGGTTCAGCAAGCAGCATGTTGTTTACGGCAGGAAACAGCAGATAGCCACAACACATTTTGGAGCAGAGGAAAGTCCCTCCAGGCCTATGGATGTAGCAGCTTGAGGTCCTGCAATGAGGTCTTTGTAGAGATGTTGTCTGAACTGGTTGCTGGGTGTGGTGGGAACAGCTGAGGTGGAGATCTTTGTCCTGGAGAGGAAGAAAGAGCCCTTTTAACCTCCCTGTTCCCAAGTGTGGCAGGGACCTGCAGTGCTGTGGCTCCCCTCCCAGCTTCCTTCCCCCTGCTCCAGCCACAAGGCCCAGAGGCTGGCCTGGAAAGCATCTTATCTTGTTTATATAACGTGAGTGCTGGAGGGTTGGCTCCTTCTTTGGCAAAAGGTTCTCACACTGTGGGCTCTCCTCTTCTGCCAGAGATAGAGCAGTCACAGCCCGGGCTGGTCTCCTTTTGGGGTGGTGAGGAGGAGAAAGTTGGCACAGAATAAAGCGGAGAGTTGCAACGCTTGGGCACTGGGCTGTAACCTGGAAGTGTGGCTGTAAGTGCTGGGACAGCTTGGCAGCATCCTGCAGCTGGGTGCTCTTGCCTTCCCAGCATAAGGGCTGAGAAACACTTGCAATGAAGAAGTTGAGAGAGAGTGAGAAATAACTGCTTATTTATTAATTTCTTTTTTAGCAGGTCTTTCTTTGCACCCAAGCGGGGAGACCTGTAGTCATGTAAACCTTTTGTATTAGAGCAGAGAAAGGTCCTTGACCCTCGTCACTGGCCAAGTGATGCATCTGCTCACCTCTGACCGAAGAGGACCAGGCACAGCTCCATCAGCCCTAGCAAACTTCTCCCTCAGAAAAGCTCCGGCCAGGCAGGCAAGACGGGGGGGACGTGCCGTAAAAGCACCTCCTTGGTGATGCAGGCTGCAGCCCTGTAATGGACGTGACCCCAATCTGCCTCAAATGCACTTTTTATGGCCTTACATCACTGCAGCCTGCCCCACCTGCCTGCTTACTCTCAGCCATACTAGCCCCTAGGCAAATAGTGAGCCTGATAATCAATGATTTTTAGTGCATTTCTTCATTAAAACCAGCATGGCTTCTGCTCTATAAAGTTTCAAACACTTGGCTGATGCACAGTGTAAATTTTATATCTATCTGTGTGTGTTCAGATATATTTATGAATTTTAGCCTGACTGACTATGGACATTCTCATTATACATCTAAATGCCTGCTCCAATTTGGACGTCTCCAAAGCTATTCAAATTCATGTTCCTAAGCAGTGTTACCATCTGAGCAAGGGAAGTTCAAGCTTTCAGAAGACAGATGCTTAGGAATTGTTGATTGAGGAGTTTGTCATTCTTTGCCAACCTTTAACATTAAATACTATTTAGTTATTATAGTTAGAAAAGCCCTTCAACAACAGTGGCAAGAGCAACAATAACTACAATAAAGTAATAATACATTCCCTTGCTTTTTACTTCTTGAAACTATCTTTATAAGTTTCATGCCAGCATTAAGCAAATGTTATTCAGTGTCATTGAACAATATTTTTCTCCCCTGCAAAATCCAGAGCGTTGGAATACACATCAGCTGAGCTGAGCTTACTAGGGAAGGACTCTGACCTTGCTCTTCATATTCTGTAGGTTGAAAAGCCCTTGACTTAGCTCAAGTCTCAGTTTGAGAAGCAATGAATGTGTAGCCTTAAGTTTTTCAATGTGCTCTTCAAATTGTGGCTTGGGAATTCTTCTTAGACCAGGGCAAAGAGGAACTTGGTGAAAGATTTCCTTTCTAAAACAGGTTGACCTTACAAGTGTATGGGAGGATGAACTGTGCAATTCAGGGTCCAGAAATTTCTGATTTATTAAAGCTCTCCAAGGCCTAAAATCCTTAAATAAAAGGGGACTCAATCAGGACTGCACTTTCTGCAGCTAAAAATCAGCAAATTTATATGTTGATTGCCATCCAGGGTCTATAGGTGGACGTTTATTGCTGTTTGGGGACAAATTCAGTAGGAAACTTAAAGTGGTCCCCTGAAATAAAGGGGTAACGTCCAATTACCCCAGTGCAGAGGGGAGCTGGACTTGTTTTGTTCTAGTGGCACATAGTGGCTGCATGCTGGTTATGTGCAAATACAAATGGAACATAGTTCCAATAATACATAACACGTGGTTTCCAAAAACTGCTTTCTTAATACTTCCCTCTCTTTCTCATCCTTGGCTGCTCTGTTGGGCTCAGTTATGGAAGTTTCTCTACTGGGGGTGTAAAAACCCACACAAAATGATGGGATGTGTAAGAAACAACTTGTAACTGAAACTACTCATGCCCTTACAGTACATATAATCAAAGAAGGTTGGTAATAATTCCATGGTTAGATGAAATAAGGCCTTTGAAGGAGTTGAATGGAGCTGTTTGTTTTCCCTCTTGTAGCCTTGTTCCTCCAAGGCATGCTGTCATGCTCACCAGACCCGAGTTTTATAGGTTGGACTGGAGTCTTTGACAAAACTGAATTTACTTTAAATGACTGAAATTAGATACTTATAATCCAAAGTAACAGCCTAGAGGCTCTCTTGTGTATTATCCTTCACTCTCAGCCCTTTGCTTTGTAGTGTCAATGGAATAATTTGCAAAGAAAGTAGAAATATAAGCAATAATTCTGAAACCAAGAAGGAGCACAGACTAACCCTGTATTTTGCCAATACTTATCCTCTTACCTAATACAACAGTACCTCTCCCAGGGATAGCCACTTCAGACCATGGGTTTGTCAAATTCCTGCTTTTGAAATTATGGTTCAAATAGTATTTTCCCTCCAACCCCCCGCCCCACTATTTAAGTGACAGCACCACTTTTCTTGTCTCCCAATGAGGCAAGACATCCATGGCATGATGGGCACTCAAGTTGGGGAACAGAAGGCAGATTTCTTCCTCCTTATGGTGACTGCTTGGATACCCACCTTCCAATCTGTTTTCTGGTGAAATTGAGGTACCCAGATGTCCCATCAGTGCTCAACCATCTTACCAAGCAATCTCATCACATGCTGCAATCTTACAAATTTCTGGGTTGAATATTTCAAGGGGTCTAAACTGGAACAGTTTCATTGGCTTCAGAGGCAGATTATATTAACTGGGGATATGGCCCTTTTTAATTTTAATTTGGCAAGGTGAATAGGCTCTAAGTCAGCCAGCATTTCTTTAGTTTGTAGCATCAAGCTGTACATGTGTATGTCTACAGAGAAAGGAGAGTTCAGAATTTTTTTCTCTGTCTGCCTCTATGCACACACACACAGAGACTAAACTGATCATGAAATATGTTGGTTTGCAGGGATGCTGTAAAATATTGCAGGGAAAATCTTTAAACATATGGAAAATATTGGGACTGGCTTTTCAGCTGAGCTGTTCTACTATTAATGGAGCATTTACTTCAGTGGCACTGAACACCCTGCTCTTGTTTCCCATTTATTGAAAGTAGAAAGTCCCACTAAGGTGCTCACAAAACCCACTAATGGTTCAACAGAAACCTCTGAAGTTTGTACCGTGATTGGGTTTTGATGGATTTAGTCTACTCAACAACAATTTTTCATCAATCTACTCTGGAGTGATCCAGACCTGTTTTATCTCATTTCCTGATGAGCTGCTTCAGGGAGCCCTACCTGCATTTCTTCCTATTTCTCTACACAAGCACGTAAGGAATTTAATGGGGATTATTATTAACAGATTATCCAAGAGTGACTTTCACATTAGGGCAAAGAAATACCCTTACATTGGTTGACACGCAGACTATGCTCTAGCCTGTAATCCAGGCTGATAAACAAATGGATTTGCTACAGGATGCAGAAAAAGGGAACTGCGCACTTTGAAAAGGAAGTGCTGCCTTGAAACCTATTTTTTTATGGTGTTGTTTGGCCTGATTGAGTTGCAGCTTTGCTATCATTACAGGAGTAATGATCTCTGAATTGTGAAAGTGTGCTTTAGGCAGGTAAAGAAGTCGTAAAGGTTTTTTGAGGTGATACAGCTGGGCTGATCAGATGTTTCCTTAGTACCTACACCGTCTGCAGTAGGACTAGTAAGCTACTTTCGTGAAGGAAAAAAAACCCCTTGCTGCATGGTGGGATTTATGCATGCCTTGCTGTTAATTGGAGAGTGTCACATCAGGGCTCTTGTATCGCTAATAGAACAGTCCTCTCAATCATGAAATAGGTAATTGCTGCCAGTTGAAAGGCCTCCTTCTCTTTTTGCTCGCGTTGAAGAGCTCTGCAAAATATCAAAACCAGGGCCCATCGCTGAATACAGACACAGACACTGACACTGAGGTGGGATGGGGATAGGGGATGTGACTGGAGGTGTATGTTATCAACACATTGGAGGGAAGAAAAAAGTAAGGCCTGGTGGAATCCATCCTTTACCTTTGTCACATAATTTCTCTTGTGAGAAAGGATGCACTGGCTCTGCATGCCACCAGTGTGGCATGACTGCCCTTCCTCCTGCCTTTGTCTCCCAGGGAGTGAAGTGTCACACATGACTCTGCTCTGCCCCTCCTCATTCCATGCCTTTCTGCATGGCATGTTGCAGCCCCATTCCCAGCCTCCCCAAAGGTAAGGAGGTACAGGTGCATCACACCCCAGCCGCAGAACTGGGGGGAGTATCTCTCATCCCTTACGGTGCATGGCTGGGTTTTGTGGTAGAAGCTGGACATTGAGGGGCTTGACCCTTTCACTCTTTCTTTGGTCCCAAAAAAGGACTCTCTAGACTGCTTAGGGCATGCAAGTTTATTCACCTGCCCTTCTTGAGGTAGCTCAAATATTAAGAAGCTTTTTTTCAAGTGCAGTTTTAAAACTTACCTATTTATTAAATCACAATTTTGTCCGCCAAATTTAGCACTTAGAAGGCATCATATGGATCATACGGAATTCTGGAAATAAAATTAACTAATGAATGGATTACAATGACCTATAAATGTCATTGTTTCATCTCAAAGATATATTGGTCCTGTAATTTTTACTTAACTCTTTCAAAGGACCACATGTGAGCACCACTGAACGGGTACGGAAATTATTTATACAGCATGTTAAGGGGACATTAAAGCATTTCATAGCATGTGGTAGGGCCTCTCAGTGAGGCGAAAGACACAGATCAGCTATCCAGCTGTGGTGTACTGCTTTGGCTGTGCCAAGGCCACCAGATGATGTAGCTTTCCTGCCTGCCTGTCTCTAAAATAAATGTGAGCCCCATTCCCCAGGAAGGGGCTGGATGCACAGTCTGGGGTGGGGGATCCCCATCTTTAAATCCACAGAGGAGACAAGGGCAGAGGTTTAATTTTCAGCTCTTTTACTGCCTGTTTTATTCCCTGTCTGTATTTTCTACCCCAGGGTTGCTTGCCCCATTTCAGGTAGGCACCAGCCTTTGCACGTCCTCTTTGTAGAGGCAATGCAGCATCCCTCAAAGATCAATGGCTTGTGACTGCTGCCAGCTTCAATGATTGTAGTGGTTAGAAAACCCTTTCTAGCTGTGCCTCTTCTGCAAACTATTTAGTAATAATAGAAAAATATGAAAAAGAGAGCAAGCATCCGTCCTGTATGGGTTCCAGCTCCCCAGGGAAGGGGCCAGATCCATTGCTCTCCTGCAGATCTTCTTCCAGCTTGGGGTACTTGCTTATGTCTTGCCAGTAAATACTGGCTGAGAATAGGTTATATACATATATATATACATATATATACATACACACACATCTTTATGTAAAAAAAGAAAGTTATCATACGTATAATTCTTATATACCTCTCTACATCCCAAAATTATATAAGAATATAGGCAAATTTTATTTATATATGTGTGAAAAATATATGCATTTTATAAATATGCAATATATATATGCAAAATAAAAAATCTATTTAAATTTAAATATATACATGAAAATATATATTTACTTAAATATATACATGAGCAGAAGGCTAATGTGGATCAGAGCCTTGTTGGGATGTAGGTGCATAAGCTCCTCCTGTTACAGAAAATGATGACCATGAACTATGGCAGCAACTTCAAGAAGCCTTCTGGTGACATCATAAACTGGCTGAGCTTTGCCCTCTGGGTTTATGATGATGTCATCAGAACACCTTGATAAAGAGTACCTTTAGCCTCACAAGTCACAGCTGACCATCATTTATTTGATAATCTATATGCTGGGTGACACTCTTCGTGGTTTTGTAGCCTGAATCCAGAGCAGTGTGACTGGTCCAACCCCACCTCCACCGAAGCCTTGGCGGGGGCTGGAAGGCAGAGCCTGTACTTTCGTTAGAAACCTGAGCGTGAACTTGATTAAGTTTGGGCCACATGTTTAACTGGCTCAGGAGATGTTTTTTTGGAGCGAAAGGAGAGTGATTTTTGTGATAATGAAATATTGATGGCCTGAGTGGTGTGCACAGGATAGACAGGAGTGCTTATGGTCCAGTTTTGGTCCTGGCCCTAAACCCCAGCAAGGTCTTAACATCTAAGCATAAATTCAGGTGCCCAAAAACTACACACCAAAATACAGCAGTAAGGCTGTGGAGCCCATAGGGTCTTTTGAAATCTTGGCTGTGGCTCTGTTGGACCCTGGGACCACAATCACATCGTCCCTTTGGAAAATCATATGCAATGCATATTGTAGCCAGCCCACGCCAGTGTTAAACTGCATGCTCAGCACAGAGGTGATCATGATCACAGTTATAGTAAGAAAACCTGAACAATGTTTACCAGATTGGCCACAAAGTGAGTGTGTTCAGTATGATACAGAAAAACCGAAAACCAAACAACAAACGTCTCCCTCTTCCCCCTTTTTCTCACCCCTCCTCCCCCCCCAATCCATCAAGACAGCTTATATTCAGTTTTAACTGTACTTGACATTGTGATTTTCTACTTTTGGATTTATATGCTGAAGAGGATTGCAATGCAACAACACATCTGATACGAGTACCCTTCGGCTGTGGCACCTTTGCTTTTAAAGTCAGATTGATTTTTGGTGAAGACTGCAAAAATGATAAACCATTGGGAGGCACACGCAAAGTGATCTGACTGTCCTGGTGTCAGCAAAACTTGGAGTTGGCACAGAGATTTCGAAACAAAGAAACTTTTTAATATATTTTATTTAAGTATTTGCATAGTAAAAAAAAAGGTAAAAAAATAAAAAAAAAATAAAATTGTGTGTAGGTCCCTGGGAGCCATAGGTTCCTCTCTCAAATTCCTATATGTTAGTAGGGTATAAAAAGGTATTGGTTTCCAAAGTAACCATAGCAACATGTTTTCATGACTTCCCATTGAGAAGCCAAAAACCTTTGTGAGCAATAAATCAACCCGTTTACATCTCTGAACTTAAATCTTTTATTGGTTACTGATTAACTTAACTGTGCTGCCTGACAAATCTTCATAATAAATAAGCCAACCAGCAAGCCCTTAAAAAATCTAGCTAACTGTGTTTAAAGGACTATCCCTGAAACATGCCCTACATTACAATGAATTTGGCAGTCAGCATGCGGTCATGGGCCGGTTTCAACATGGATCTAAACCCCAGAAATCACAAGATGGGGAGTTAAAAAGAAAGATCCCTCTGCAACTACTCTAAGTAAATATATGCCTTGATATTTATCAGGAGTGTTGCTACGGGCAAAATAATTAGTAACTGCTAATTAATGTAGCCCTTCTGAAGGAATAGAGTGGGAAAATGTCTACTGACTATTGGTGCTGAGGTTGCCTGTGCTAAAGATGATGGGATAGCAGCAGAAAGGTAAATTGTGGGATTTTAGACATTTATTCTGTGTGCATCTTATAGGTTGTGTAAATGGGAATCCCACATCCTACCCATGTATAAACGTATAGCTTTCCTGAGGTCGGGATGTTGCTGACTACATTTCGGGAGGCTATTCTTTTTTTTCCCAGTATTTTTGTGGAAGGCTCATGTGAGGTTTTGGCTTCTGCAGTAGGTCTACATTTAAATTAATTAATCTGTTGACAGTTAAATTGTACTAAGTAGCTTCGATACAAAAGATGATTCCCAGATTTTTTTCCATGCAACTTAGAAAAAAAAAAAAGAAAAAGAAACAAAAAAAAAAAGAAAATTAAGAAGGAACTAAGAATCTGAGGAACTCGGTTTCAAACATCTGTCTGGGCAGATGTCAAAATGCAGGGTGTTACTACATTATACTGTGTGAGGATATGACACCGTGTTATTACTCTTGGCTTAAATATTCACAATGGATTTTATGATCTATTTAAAAGCAATCTTTGATGGGAGTGTAAACTCTTATATTTTGTCATACAATAAGCACCTTTGTGGAACTAGTTCTAGAGTAAATATTGAAAAATAACAATGTTTTCTACATCTTATTCTACAGAATATGAATATATATACAGAGGGAATTACGGGTATGTGTCAGTGGAAAAGATTTGGCAGATTTTCTTTGAAAATGAATTTTGGTGAATAAACTCCTTTTGAAGTAAGATTGTTTTGTTCAGAATTGCTCTGGATAAAATCATAAGCTTGGAGCTGTATGTTGGCCAGCTGATTATAATCTGGTACAATAATCTGCATTTCTTCAAGAAATGAGAGAGAGACAGTGTCAAGGACATTACAAATCCAATAGTAATTTAGGGAATTGAACTAGAACGAGGCAATGCTTATAGCACTAATATTCCAGAAACATGTTGTTTAATTTTTGTTTCCAGATTGCATATATTAACCTATTTTATTAACCTGTCTATAGCCTTGATTCAATAAACCATTCCTATTCAGCAGAGCTCTAAAGCATATGTTTGCCTTTAAACACATGCTTAAATCCCATTGACTTTTTAATGCTTAAAGTTAAGCATGTGCTTAGATGTTTTTGCTTGGCTTTGCAAAATAAAATTTTAAAACAAAGTATCCCAGGGGAAAAAAGAAACAACAACAACAATACAAGATGAAATTTTTAAAAGCTTAAAATACGACAGCAACTCCCCAAACTGTTCATTTTTCCCCGTATTCTCAAGAACACCCAAACTATTTTTAACTGAATACCTGAAACAAACAGAAACAATTTTCATGCCTTGTTTTAGAATGCAGTTGGACCTGAGCTCATGGAGATTCTCTGCCAAAGACATGAACAATAGTGGGAATATCTCGCTGTTTGCTTAATGAGCAATGAATGGGAAGTGTGAAGGTGAAAAGACAGATTCTGAGTTTGAGAATGACAAGGTGAGACTGCTTCTTTATCACACCTTTCTTTTTTTAAACCCAGGCATCATTTTCCAAAAAAAAAAAAAAACAATAAAAAAAAAAATCTGTGGCTGGGAATTGCTCCGTAGCTCACAGCCAACTGATTTGTGTTTGCTCCCATTGCTTGCTTCATGGGAAATGTCAACTTGCTACAGAAAGTTTTAATTGGTTTATGTGTGATATATTCAAGCTGCTTATTTCCTAAAACATCTGTTTTTGTTTTAGTTCCCCAATGTCAAATGGTTGGTGATATCCCAAGGTAGCGCGCTGTTTCCAAGTCATATTTCCTGGGGTATCTATCAATAAAAAGGCCCTTAAATTGAGCATAATGAAATTAGTACAAGGTAGTCAAGAAGTCTCCAAAATCAAGATATCAAAACGTCCCTCTGCACATTTTTTTTTCCATATTGCTTGTGATTGACTGCTTTTGGGGCTTGGAGGAAGAAAGTCATGAGAGTTATGGCTTATTTCATCTCCTCCCCCCCCCCACCCCCACTTCTTTGATGGCCTTGAGCAAGTCTAATTTGTATTGTTATGGAAATTGGAATTAAGCCAGGGAAAGCACAAGCCTCGTGCTGCACCCTATGGCAAAATCCAGTCATTTTTCTGCTTGGTGGACAGAGAGACTACAATTTGTTTGAAGATCTGTCTGTTCCATGTGACAACAGGAGTCCTAATGTAAACAGGCAATTGTGAGATCTAAAAATGAGCAAAAAATTTTAAGAGGTTTTCATCCGCATGCACTCAAAACCAAAAAAAAATTCCTCAGTTTCCCACCACCCTGGGTCTTGGTCCAGAAAAGGAAAAGAGATTCTTACAGTTATTCCTCCCCATACGTGAATGTGTACAGGAGTCTTCTCTTTGGCTCACAAAAGAGAATAGTTTTGCAATGTTTATTTAGTAGGTGGCCCCAACACCCATTTGTTCTGTTTTCATCCATTGCTTATCGTGAATTTTGTTTTTAAGCTTTTGGGGAAAGGAACATGCGAGCAGTTAATTTTTTAAAAAATTTCTTTATTAAGCAAAGACACTTTGAGGCAGAGACAGTCCAACTGAAATGAGTCAAAACAAAGCCCATCTAAAGTCTAAATCAACTAAGCGTTACTTATCAAAATAAGCCCAAAAGCAGAAGATGGGGGGGGGGGGGAAAGTTTGTAGATCAACTTTCTTACCAAACTCATTTGCACCCAAATGAAATGAAGTTATAAGGATAAAATTCTCAGCAGATTTGCACAGCACAGTAATAGCCTTTATGCTTGGAAATTTATGGGCCATGGACAGTTTATAAGAAACGATGTAGTTCATCAGAGAAGCAGACTGATGGAGCACATGGGAGCATTCTGTGCAGGAAGTTGGGTTTTGGAATAATACTTACTTTGATAGAGTTGTTTTGTTAGCTAAGTAAAACAGTAGGGAAGCCAATGGCCACTTAGGCTTCAAACATAAATATATATTTATAAGTCACCCAGCTGCTTAATTGAGATCTCTAGTGTTTTCCCTAAGTATATCTTATCCAAAAAACAGTAACACAGAAAATAACAACAGCAGCAAAGACCTGTTATTTGCTGAAGTTCATTTAATCAGTCAGTAATGCTTAGGGGGGAAATGGAGCATTATTTTAGAGGCAGATTCTTTGAGGCTCCCAGAGGCTCTTCAGCCCGACTGGTGGCTGAGGTTGGGCTCAAATTGCTCTACAGCAATTTCATGCCGAAGAAGCAGCAGGATAGATGCCCTCGCTGTACCTCTCTCTCCTCTAGGTGTCTTTTCCTCCAGAAGAAGGGTGCAGTGTAACTTATGAGCGAGGAGTGTAACTGAGTACTTGCAACCCAGTTTGGAAAGATAAACGCTGGGGTTCCTGCCAGATGCTGGCTGTGTTGGCCGTGGAGGGGGAGGGAAGTACACGGGGCTTCAAAATGTTCTCCAAGGGAGGTTACACAGGGGATGGTTCATTAAATTTGAGCAAAGAACTGGAAAATAAGATTTCACACTCCTAGGCTCGAGCAGCCTGGGTGAATCTGGGATCCCCGGAAAATCTTGAGGAAATTTGGCAAGTTCTAGGGAGCTTCAGGAAATACTGGAGGGTTTTGCAGAGGTGTTTTATTCTCAGATCATGCCTCCAAGCTGAGGTAGAGAGTAAGGCCTCCCACTCCATGCACCCTGGGGTGCTGGCCAGCTCTCAGCAGCCCTGTCTGGCTGTGGAATCCAAGGCAGGTGGATGTTGGGGGCTTGGGCTTGGCTCAACAGTCCTATGGCCATAGCTCTACTCATACCTCTGTTTAACTGAGAACAACAGTTTTAATCTGTGTCTCCTACTCTACAGGTGAACATCCAAACTTGGAGGTTGCTGAATACATAGAGATGTGGCTCTCAATCTTTTCTGGTGCAGTTGTTTCTCCCCATTGGGGTAATTTAATATCAGTTTCAACAGAGACCCAAAATCAGTTCTTTCCTAGATTTGAGCTTGAGGCTTGACCAGAGCAAGACCTGACAGTTGAGTTTTCTCTCCCTCTCTCCCTCCTTCTCTCATCAGAGGTGGGGTTGAACTGGTTTTGATGTGAATCATGATTCTTATGCATCTGTCTCTTCCCCAAAGAGGAGTATTGACATCCTCTGAAAAAGTCTAGGAAGTTATTGGGAATTTTATGAAAATGTCTTTGCTCAATCAGGGCTTTAAGCACAGGCTAAGACTGAAATGTATTTCTTATACTCTGTGCAGTTTTGAGCACCACAATATAAGAAAGATATAAAGCTATTAAAGAGCACCCAAAGATGAGCCATGAGGATGGTGAAGGGTCTCGAGGGGGAACCATACAAGGAACAGCTGAGGTCACTTGGCTTGTTCAGCCTGGAGAAGAGAAGGCTGAGGGGAGACCTCGCTGCAGTTACAACTTCCTCGTGAGGGGAAGAGGAGGGGCAGGCACTGATCTCTTATATCTGGTCATCAGTGACAGGATTCAAGGGTATGGCCTGAAGTTGTGTCTGGGGAAGTTTAGGTTGGATATTAGAAAAAGGTTCCTTACGTAGAAGGTGGTTGGGCACTGGAACAGCCTCCCCAGGGAAGAGGTCACAAACCCAAGACTGACAGAGTTCAAGGAGCATTTGGGCAATGCGCTCAGGCTCATGCTGTGATTCTTGGGTTTGTCCATTGCAGGGCCAGGAGCTGGACTTCAATGATCTTTCCTGAGTTAGAAGGAACTCACATATTCTGTGATTCTCTAAATACTTAGTACAACAATTCACTTAATTGGGATCTCAGAAACATTACATGGTCTGAAATATCAGAGACATGTCTCCTCCACCTTGGCTGACTTCTGGGGGATCAGGGTCTGTTCCTGAAGCTGGTGGTCCTGGAACCATCCTGCACATTCACCACAATGCCTGACGGCTGGGAAAATGCTTTCAGCTGATCATCTTAATTTCCACTTTCTACCCCCAGCTCGTAAGTATATTTGTGTTCAAACCAGAGTTTGCTCCTTATCGTGCTCACAGCCCATTTCCTCCTCCTGTTTTATAGGCAGTGAAGTCTAAATGGTGAATTAGTGACATCTTCATTATTATGGCAGCAGAGTGCAATGCCATCCTAATGCTGTTCCCTGTAGGAGTGAGCAGAAGGAGAAGCCAGGATGGAAGCGATAATGATCGTATTCCAGTATAAATATCTGAAACGATAGCCAAAAACTGCTGTGCTGCTCTCTGGCTTTTCCTGTAGCTTTGTTTCACCAGCTGAGAACATCTTGGAGAACATTTGCTTGCTTCAGGACTATCCTCCTTCCGCAAGGTGCAGTTGAGTTTATCCATAGCTGCTGATCTATGCAGCTGGAAATAGAAACTGGTGTTTTGGAGAGCTCTGCTTGCTGAGGAGGATTGACTCTCCAGATTTATAAAGAGCTCTTTCACCACAGTTCACAACTTCCATAGGAGAAATGCCATGAGCAAAACTGCCCCAGAGTTTACCAGGGAGCAGGAGCCAAACACTGAAGGGATTTGCTGCTTTTTCTTTCTCATGTGAAGCAGAGAAAATCTTGTAATGTCGGGTTGTTTATTTTGTTTGGTGGCACTTGCCCACAAAGGACAGGGAGAGTAAGAGCTTAAATAATGTGGTGTCTCAGGCAGCTCAAAGGTGTTGAAGAGAGCTGTGTGAAATCAGTTTATAACCAAACTGGCAGGTTCATTCCCCATCCCACACAAGTTGCCTTTGAGCTCTGGATTTGCCCCAAGCTTGAGCCTCTCTGTGGACATCAGACAAACCTTCTTATTAGAAATAAGTGAGACTGAGGAAATTGACTATTGTCCTCTCACTTTGCCCCCATTCCAAGCTTCCACAGGCAGACCAGTGAAGCTCCTGAAATGTTTGCTGAAGCCTGTGCTGCAGGTTTGCTTGAAAGGGATGTCTGTGCCATGCTTCACCCTCTTGGTAACCTGGTCCTTTCAGTGAGAAAGTAGGATTTTTGCTCTGCTGTTTCTTGATGCACCATCAAGTGCAAAAAAACCCCTCTGTGCTTGAACTCAGGGGAGTTTGCTCTTTGCAAAATGTGGGTGTCAGTTTGCTCTGGGACAGTCGATACACATTCTATAAACTCTCCATCTGAAGGAATGAGCAAGTGAATAAAGCACTCTGGTCCCAAATGGCTTGGTAAGTTGGAGGGGTACTGGCAGCTGGGAATTAAGGTGGCATTGCTGAAGCACTTCCTGGGCACCAGCACCATCCCAGGGATCAGCTGCACTCCCTGCACTAGTAGCACATACCTCCACGAGGAGCTGACCCTTGGACTTGATGTACACAGGCATCCACACCTGTGTCCCTGTCCCTTGGCACTGTGACACTGAGCAAAGCTGTATCCTGCCTGATTTTATAAATTCATCCTTTTGCAGTCTTTTGCTCACTTATGACTTGCACCTGTTTAAAACTGTAGGCTTCAAGTTTATTTTTTAAATTCAGGGTCGGGAATTTGCTTTATTCACTGTTTTCTCAGTTAGATTTTTTTTCTTTTTTAATTTTTTTTTTTAATTAGGGGTCTTATTTTAACAAACTCTTAATATTGTACAACTTGAAGAAAGCTTTAGTTTGTACTCAGAAGAATGACAGGTATTCAAAACCAACATAATAAGGCAGAGAGAAAACAACTGGTCACTTTTAAGGAGACCTTTGTGTGATATCCTCTACCCTTTTGCTTTCCAGGGTCTTGGTTTTAACAATGCTGCTCATTGCTAGGTGGGAGTTGCAGAGCTGCTAGTGGTGCTGGCAGTCCCCCTCTGCAACCCAGCTCCTGCAGTCAGCCCTCACACTGAATTTCCCAAATCTTGCTCCCGTTTCTCAGAAATCAGTGACATGACAGAGGGTCTGGCAGTAGGACAGCTGGCACAGCTCAAAGGTGCCAGAGCTGTTGTGGTGACCATCTGACCCAAGGACGCGTCGCCTGGCTCTCTCAGCTGCTCTCGTGGCCTCCTGCTCTCCTTTCTCCTCATGTGACATGTCCTCTTCAGCGTATTCATCCTGCCTTTGGTGTGCTGTGGCAACTCTGTCAGATGTTTTATTCGTACTTTTTTCTGTTAGCCTGCAACTGAACCCAGTCTCCTGGGAAATACAGGCTGAGCCCAAAAGACATTCATGTGCCTGCCAAAATGTCGTTTTTTGAACCTGTGGAGGAAGAGAAAACAAGAAAGGCAAAAAGAAGGGTCATCATGTTCTAGGTACAGACACTTTTTGTGCCTTGCATCATGTTCATAAGGTGGATATTTCTCAGATATGCAGAAGCAGCATTGCAGAAGTCGTGGCAACTGGTGTTGGAGGAGACCTTGTGAGGCCACCAGGTCCAGTTCTTTACTTCTGCAGAAGTAGCCATTCCCAGGCTAGACCAAAAAAACTGAAAGGAGCTAAGGCTGGTTTACATGGTGCTGTTTGGACCCCCATTTCTTTAAAGTCATTCAGATGCAAACGCTGGGGGGAAAAAAGGCAGAATTTTTGATGTCTTCACACTGTATGTTAATCTCTTGAATTATCATCACCGGGTTCAGTAAGATATCTAACTCTCCTCTGTCATGGTCTTTCTCAGTTTCACAGCCTGACACTGCTGCCATAGTGCCACCCAAGGTCCACCACTTCTTCAGCATTCAAGAAGACTGTGTTTGCTTTCTGGGTGGTTTTAAACCCTTCTGGCTGATTTTGCTATAGAACCTGTCATGTGCCGGTGCCCTCTCATCCCTGAGCTCTATTCCTGAGAGCTGGCCAGAGTTTTGCAGGAGCTATGGGGTACATTTTCCGTAGCTTTTTTTTTTTCCTTTTTCCTTTTTTTTTTTTATTTATTTTGTCTTTTGGATATGGCAACACTAGGGGAAGCCAGAACTTCCTTGTGCCTCAGATCTTACAATGGCTTTCAAGGTGTTCCCGCAACAGGTGGGCTATATGGCAAATGCAGTGGAAAAATGTCAGATGAGCCAATAAATACATAGCAGGCAGCATAACTTCCCGATGAATTTGATAGGAGGCACTCCTGGCCCATCATGTGAGGGAAATTGCAGCCCTCAGGATGATAGCAGGCAAATTTTCATCCTCTGCCAGGAGACATTGTTAAACGCCAGGTCAGCAATGACTAGTGTTTTTGGCAAGTGGGAGAACAGCAGGAATCAAAGCTCCTGGAGGTGGCTGTGGTTGACTGCTCCAGCAACGCTGTCACGTGCTAGAGACGCGGAGCAGGGAATAAAAAGCCACGTTTTCCAGTGAATCTAATTGCACTGAGTGGTGGCTGGAGGGGTCCCGCAGTGCATTTCATGAGAGTTTACATAGTTCTGGATCCTCTACCACTTAGAATGGAAAAAAGAAAGCCAATCTGTTTGATCAGGCCTCTCCCACTCGATATGTGTATTGGATTTTACATTAAAGCTTTTAACAGCTACGTACACATCTGAGCTGGAGCTATTGTTAGCCCATGTGATGGATTAAGATCAAGAATGTTAGTGTTAGCCAAAGGAACGCTTTTTAATGTATATTGCGATTGTATAAACAGGGTCACCAGAGCTAAATGGGATGTCAATGACCTATGAAGATCATAAAGTAAACAAAAGATCTTAAAATAAGCATGTAACCTGAACATGTCGGGGATTGTTGTATATCAAAGGCATTTGCTTATATAAAGTAAGGGAAAATTACTTACGGGTAATGTTATTTGCCACAAGCCTACCTCTTGCCTGCTCTACAAAGGAAACCTACCCAAAGAGACTGGGATATGTCTCCATCTACCAGGAAGCACTGAGGAGAGCCTACATGGATGATAAACACACTTAAATCCCAGGGTGTAGAGACAAGACGTCAGTGCTGGTGAACAACAAAGCTCCTCCAGCCCTCGTTAGAGAGGGAGCAAGGGCGACCCCACCAAATACTGCTGCCAGGAGGGTTCTGGAGCACTGGTGACACAGGGAGACCATGGCAGGTTCATGAGGCCAGCCAGCTGAGTGGGAATTATCAGACACCAGATGGTTGAAAACACTGTGAAGGGAGAAGGAGCTTTTTTTTTTTTTTTTCTTTATTTAATGTAAGTACATTAGATTTCCCTTCTTGCTCCATGTCATTGAAGAGTAGGGGCTTTTTGTTTTTTCTCTGCTTACTGGGCAGTCCTTAAATTATTGCTGTGGGAGGGTGAGTCCCTTCTTCAAGATTCCCTAAACTAAGTGATTTCTTGTGAAACAGGCTTAAAATCAGAGGACTTCCCCAGAAGAGGAGGATCCTGGGGTCTTACTATCCTGCCCTTAGTGCAGTTGGTCATCCTACCAAAATCCAGGGCCTCTCATTTTGATCATGCATTCAGTCTCATATGGGCTTAAGAGTTGGACTTGATAATCCTTGTGAATTCCTTCCAACTCAGAATATTCTGATTCCATGATTTGTTCTCCCTGAATTTCATTTTATCATCCTCAAGCTGCTTCTCTGGTTTTTAGTTCTAATCTTGTCCATAAAGTCCCTCTCAGCCTGGTCCCCTTTGAAAATTTAATATATTCCATTCCATTAATTGGTGCAATAATGGAAATAAAGGCCAGAGCTGGGACTGATCCTGAAGAATGTTTTTGCCGTGGTGACTATGATGGGAATTGTAGAGAACACCTTTCTGGAAATGGCTTTAAAAATAGTTTTACACTTAACCCAAAAGAGTTCTATTGGGACAATATTTTCTTGATTTGCTTACAAGAATGTTATAAGAAGCAGTTTACTAAGTTACTCTTTCTGTACAGGCTGTTATGATATCATAGAAGGAAACTCAGTTTGATAATATTTGTTCTTCGAGAGATCCATGTTGGCCAATCCACATTTACTTTTTATCTTCTAGGTTTCAGATTATTTACATGTCCCAGATTCTTTTTTTCTAGCAGATAACTTAACTGGTTTAGAGTACCTAATATCTTTAAAAAATAAAACAAAATAAAAATTTAAAAAAAAAAAAGAAAGGACCCAGAAACAACCCCCTGAAAGACCTTCGCTTGCCCTTGTAAGATGTCAGATTAGCCTTTGAGAGATGGCCACAGCTAGTTCCTTAGTGACCACCAGGTGATATTTACCAAGGTCAGCTGAGCTGGAAATATCTAATTTATTTAAGTTTCCTGTGAGCTTTTTCTATTGTGGCTTCAGTCTGGGAGTTTACCTGTTTGCTTGTGGAATTATTCGTATGGGATCCTGGGTCATGGGTTATCTCAAGAACTGATGCAAAGCAGAGGTGAGAGCAAGGCAGACTGGAAAAAACAGTGTGATGCTATTTTGCTGGCTCTGAAGAAATCCTTCTGGACAGGAGAGCTTCAAGTAAGGCCTTATTTAATCCTTTGATTTCCATCACTTTCTGCCAGAGACTATGAGATATAGATATCTAAATGTCATGCCGGATGGTAGTGTAGACGAAATGAAACTTGGTAGCTGTCATAGGGCAGGTCTAAGCCCTCCTCCCTGAGTAGCTGGGCACTGGGATCAAGGGAGATGACTGCTCCCAGTTGCTAGCAATAAATGACCTCTTTGCCTGCAGCCCTGACCCTGATCCTTACCATATGTATCGTCCTGACAGGGACTGAGCTCTCAAATGACACCTTGAGACGGTGCAATGCTGCCACTCAGGAGTGAGGGACTGTGGAGCTTCTTTTTCCTGTGCCTTGTTTCTTCATCTCACATCTAGTAGGCCATTTCTATGGCCTTCCTCTTTTCGTCCATCAGAGGTAGGAGTTTGGGGCCTTGGAGGCCAATATCCAAGTGCCATTCCCACCATCTCAGGGGTTTTACTGTCATCTTATGTGCCCCAAACAGAGCCCTACGTGACCTCATGCCCCATGACTGCTCTCCCCAGGGGCAGGAAACTATGTCCATGGCAAAGGTGGCCTGAGAACCAGGTTCTCCCCTCTGATGTGAGCATAAACCTTCTTCCAGCTCTTGGGAGAGAGTTATTGATGTTCAGCCTGGTTGCTTTGGTTGTCAGTTGCCCATCAGCATACCTCATTGTTCCCGTGTTAACTCTGTGGGTTGCTTTGTTTTGGTGTAATTTGGTTTTTCGTTTGTCTCAGAGAAACTTAGTTCCCACTTATCTCTGGGAATTTTCTGTTAAATTAGTGTGAACTAGAATATCAATGTTTTATACAGAAACATAGGTTTCTTCTTTGTCTATTGGAAAAAGGAAGAAGTTCAAAGCATTGATGGTCCTTTGCTTTTATGTTTCCTGTTGTGGGCATGCAGTATTGATTTCTTTCTTAAATATATGTACCAATGCACAACAAAGGAGGGATAGCTACCCATATACAAATGATCCTTGCTGCTTGAGCAAACTCTTCATAGCATACAGAAATTCAGCTGTTCTCCATCGCAGATATTACAATAGTAATCAGCAATTTTAAACTCTTTCAATAATTGTTAACCCAAAAGGTTTTGTTTATTTGTTTACTGGCATTGAATGATGGTTATTATCAGCTTTGAATGACATTCAGCATTCATTTTGCAGCTCTGTCTGTTTTCAAATATTTGGGGATGTTCTTGTTAGGATGTTTTCAGTGCAATTTCATTCACAGCAATCCAAAGCACGTGCGCTGTATGTGATCAATTAATCACTGCTTGTAATCAAAATTTTTTCTTAACGTGCAGAAACACAGACAGTAAATATGCCTTAAAATGTCTTTGTGTTTTCAGGAAACGACCTCCCAATGTGCTTTAAAATATGCAAATAGGTTTGTGCTCCACGATGAAGCATTGCTGTGTGGGTTTGTCTAAAGAGAGACTCTCACATGGAAGAGATGTAGTTACCAGCACTTTGCATAACTTAATAGCAGGGCTGGTGGCTGTGTGCTGTAACTTTGATCCTCCTGACTTCAGGGAGTCTGATGGGGGGATGTGACAGCTACTGTCTTGAGTTTTCTGGTGGGTGCTCAGGGCTGGGATCACAGCAGGTGTTCAAAAGGAATTGCAGAGTTACTAAGGCAGGAGACCAAAGAAAGATCTTGGCTGATTAAATTGCCTCACTTGATGGTAGAAATTAAACACATTTTAAAACTGGTCCAAATGACTTTAGAACAGTGTCAGTGGAAGTTAAGCATCAAGTTTCTTCAGGTGTTTCTGTCCATCCAATGTGCTACTGCTGCTATTTTTCCGTGTCTAGACAGTCATTCTTCTTGAGAAAAACCAGTGAACTGAAGTAAAATGGTTTAAAGCAGGAGGTAAGTTTTGGGGTTAAGGTGAAGAGTTGTTTGGGAGAGATTAGATTATCCTCTTTTTCCATCATAGGGCTTTTCCTGTTTGTTTGCCTCCATTATCTTCCAAAACATCTGGTGTTGGCCTCTGTTAAGACAGCAGGATCTGCAGGTTAGATCCTGTGTGGTCTTGTCTCTGTGAAAGAAAGGGCATTTGGATAAGTTAAGTAGCTGGGAGTCACTGAAAAGACTGGTCTTGAAGGGAGTTTTCAGCCAAAGATGGATGAGCTCTCCTGCCTCATGGACCCATTCCCCCTGTTACCTGATTTCTTTGACATGCTGGCAGTTGCCTTAGCTGGGCTCTCGCTGCGAGGCAGTCAGCACCGCACTCACAGCACTGCAGGAAAAATAAACCCGTTCAGACCAAGCAAAACATTTGGAAAAACATGCAGATGTCTTGATGTCTTTTTTTTTTTTTTTTTTTTTTTTTGTGAGTTGTGAGTCGTGCTTCCTCTTAAAGCTTTGCGTACAAAGACCTTTTTGTGACGGTTGTCAGCCTTTTCACTAAATTTAGCAATTTTCTTCTGACTCCACTATCGCAGCGAAGGAGAGAAGAAAGGGCTGATGACAGCAGCCCATTAATTTAAATTAGATACTGTTTTAATTTTGGTCACTGTCTTTAAACCATAGCAATAGCAAAATGCCTTGGTCTCTTTTGTTTTCTTCTTCACCTGATTAAAATGAGAGGGGTCAGGCTCGTCCCTTTGCTGTACCACCATCCAAGGCATTGAAATGGGAGTCTCGAGAGATCTGGTTAGGCTTTTTGGTTGTCCAGGCAGATTGATACCATCTGGAAGTCTGGCTGGGGAGAGGATTTGAAATCCGGACCCTGATACTGGCTTTTTAGACTTCCATTTTTCTAAAGTAGTTTTTCAGTGGGAGTAAATAACTCTAATTGTATTGAAGGAGCTTGACTAATTCACACCAGCTGAGGGACTGGCCCCTGAGGTCTGGGCTGGCCTGTTCTTTCTGTGTCATTGAAAAAAAAAAAAATCCAACTTTTTGGATAATAGGGTAGAAATGGAAGTCCTTGGTTGCTTTGCATTTAGTTTGAGATGGAGCAGCACCTTCTGGGAAGAGTGTGTATTTCTGTGATGGCTCTGACCAAGAAGTTGTTTCCACTTGGGGAAATGGGCATCACTTGGCCTATTCCACCTCCAGCCGGGAAAGGGATAGTGAGGTGGTGGATTGAGGCTCTAGCAGCCCATGTCTGATGGTCCTTGCTGAGGCAAGCTTGCTTTGTAGCAACGGAATGAGCAGGAGGCAAAACTCATGTGGTAGCTTTAAGCCTCCAGGTTGTGAGCAGGGCTGGCAAGGAGCTCTGCACCTATTTACACAGTCTCTGCCTGGTGGACATAAAATCCTAGGCTGGGGGTGCTAAGGCTGTGAAGAACCCTGACTCTCTGATGTCCCAGCATGGTATGGGTGCAGCTCGTGTGTTTCACTCCCATTGAAACCTCTTGGGAATAGGCTTCTCTTTTCCAGGGTGCAGTGAAGTCCTAGGCTGCTGAGCCTTAAGATTTTTGTGATTCAGCCGAACAAAGTATAGAAATATTTGCATAATTTTTCGTGTACCTGAATATACAGTATATTGGAGTTTATTTTCAAGACAACCAAAGGAAAGAATACTGCAATTCAGATGTTTATACTGAACCGCATCTTTACTTTGGTTGTTTTTGCTTTATGCTGCTTTTGCTGTAGAATTTTTAAAGGTTTGGGGAAAAAGAAAATATGCTGCTTGTCACTCTCTGAGATGATACTAAATGACCTTGCTGTGAAAGAAGCAGCTAGTTCTAGGTAGCAGCTCTAAAGCTTTATTGTTAAAGTCACATCCTGTTTGTTTGTAAGGCCAAAGAAATAAAAAATACAAATGTTCACAAAAAGGGAAGCAGGAGAGGGGAGAAAATAAAAAATGAAAGATAAGAAAACTCAGCTTCTGATGCTTACAGCTTGCTTTCTGGAAAATCAGGTTGCAATATTTTTTCTTATTGTGGGCTTTAAAGGAAGCAGACCAAATGCTCAGCACATGTACATCCTGCTCCATTGTACCACTCTATACCTGGGCTAGTTTTCTCAGCTTGCCTCCAATCAAGAGAGGATTTTTCCGTTGCTGAACAAGCCTGACCTTTATTAGGCAGGATGTTAAGAGGAGAGAAAATGGAAGATAGAAGGACAGACCTAGAATGACTATTAATAGGAATTGAGGTTTACATCTCAGGTGTTGCTGAGGGATTCAGTTGAATCTGATAATCCCTATATCTTTATCTGGAGCAGAGCTGTGCTGACAGGCATGCTTCTTGTTTTCCTCCCCTCAGGTGGCTGGGTTGGCACATCTTTTAATATCTGCAGGCAATACAGTGATACATGGCTGAGTACCAGCAGCAGAGATGGCCAGGATGCTCTGCAAAATTACTTGCCATCCACTGAAGCTTTTGAGTTTTAAAGCGCCTCTAGGTAATGAAATCTCCCAAAAGTTTGGAAACATTTTTTCTAGCAGAGCTACTCACTGAAAGCAAATATCTGTTCATTCTAGCTGTGGGTTTGTTTGTGATTGTCTTTGAGCCAGCTTGGGCTTGGAGACTCTGCGCTTGTCTGGTAGTTATGTTTCCCATCACTGCCGTTTGTATTTGCATCTGGTCCTTGCTGTATACAGGCAACCTCGTCTGTGTGACCACCACCTTGACGTGGCTAAGACAGTCCTCTGACCTCACTGCACATTTCTCAACAGGCATGTCATTTCCTCCATGAAGCCCATCAAGTTGTCATTACTTACTTCGGTTTATTTTTGCAAATCATTTTTACATAGGATGTATATGTGCTGAGGTGTCTGTCTGCTGCCTTTCACCTGCTTAGGACATGGAAAGACGTCATTTTGAACTTCAGTACAGTCCTTACTCTACATAAATATTTTACAAAGCTCGCACGGGTCCTCTGGGATTAGGAATGATTTGTTCCGTCAATTCAAAATGTTACCTAATACCAATAAATGCTAATAAAGAGCTTGTAGCTGGCATCATATACCAAAGCCCTGTGCATTCATTAGGAATCACCTATGCAAGTGCAAGGCCAGCCAAAATAATCTCCTAATCAGTTATACAAAGTCTACAGTACTTGTCAGTAGTTCAACGTGGGGCAATAGCATTGAGAGTTGTGGTTTCTGGCTGAGGCTCTAAATCTGTTGCACATGGAGACAAGCCAGAGCAACGTCCTTACTGGGACCCAATCTTTCCCGCGTTCAGGGTAAGGGAGCGGGAATTTTGAATTATGAACATTAAGTCTTCAGATAGCTGACATTTTGGGTTTATTGCTGTTATAAAGGGAAGAGTCTGTGTCAGCGGTCTACTGTTCAGTGGGAACACATCTAGGAGTGTTTTCCAAAATACCTGTCTCCTCCAGTATGCCAGAAACCTCACTGCATGTCACTTCTTACGTGAGTTCAATGGCATGTGTGACTTGGCATCCATGAGGCTGCATGAGGGATATCCCAGGGTGGTATGTGTTTTTTCAAAGGCAGTCTTCATACTGTGGCCTGGGCCTTCCCATGTGAGGTAAATCCTGACCCTGGCTGTTGAAGTTGCTTCACGTCTCTTGGCTGGTAGTGCAAAGCTTTCTCTGAGGGGAACAAGCTGCTCCATCTTCCATGCTCCACCTAAGTTAGTATTAAAACTTTATTTATGTCTGGTGATTTAGGACTTTAAGGACCCCTTAGGCTGACCATCACTCATGAGTAAGTATGTCATCTTTCTGTGCACTTCAGTGGAAAAAGAGTTGAAGTGTCTCCAAATAATATACTTCTGACTGGGGCTGGAAAGCTTAAACGGTCACTTTCCAGGCAGTTTTTAACAGGAGATGAAATCACAAAATATCAGACTCTGTCTCTTAAAGTGCATTCTGGAATCAAAGGGGAGCACACATTTTTCCTAAATACCCAACAGCTATGATGATTTATTAATTGAGAAATGTCTTTCCTGGGGTTGTTCCACCTTCGAGTGGCAGACGTTTGTAGAGGTCTGATCTGTCCTGTGTGACTATGTTCATTCCTGTCCTGAGGGAGTGCAGAAGTCCATGTGACGTGGTGGGACTGCCCATGCCTTATTGCAGAGAGCATGACAGGCAGCAGCAGGCAGTGCCTAGTGCCTCAGAGCCATGATCCTTAGAGTCAGCAGCAGCCTTGACCTCCTGAACATGGGGTTCCATGCTGTGGTTCAGACCCAGAAGGTCATCTGTGTCTTGCACCTCCTTTCTATTGCTTTTCTAGCTTTTTCCTCAGATCTGTGGCTGGGAGCTGTGGGCTGGTAGGATTTGTCCAGCTGTTTTGCCCAGTGCCGTGTTTGCAAAGACACCATCAGATGTGTGTAGGGAGCCCTATTTTGGTGGTGTGTCAGGTTGAATATGCCATGTGTCGGGAATGGTTGCACCCAGGCACTATCAGCTTTCACGTTGGTTACGACCAACAGCACAGCTCTGCTTAGAGAGACACAGAAACCTGAGTCACATGCCCAAGTGTGTGGTCCTCAAACTAAGCATTTGAGCAGGCAAATTATGTTGGTTTGGCATTTTTAAGCTGTGTACATGCCTACCCACCAGCTGAGGCTGCCTGAATGTTCAAGTTGTAGTTGCTTTGGCTTTGCCTTTCTATAAATATTCAATTATTGTGCTTTTTTTTCCTCGGACCAATGAGCAAAAACTAAAAAATAGTGTTTTAAAAATTATTGTCTTCAGGGAGGCAGTGCAATACTTAGGCATAGGCATTCCCACAAACTAGGATGGGTTGCAGTATGCTTAGCCCTTGGTTTATGAGACAAAGGTCAAACGTGACTTGTTGCCAGATGATGGATTGTCAGGATTGTTTTGCCAAACCATGTTACCAAAATTCTAGTTCTTTGTGCATCAGCACTGTATTTATTTGGGTTGTTGTTTGAAAGTGCTGGGATGAAACCTGCTGCCTCTGCTGTTTCTCATGTTGAGTATAATAAAGTATGTGGTTGGTATGACTGGATACCGGATTTTGTGCAACTACTCAAGTTATGTCTTCATTTTCTTCAGTTTTATACACTTCCTCCAAGAAAGGAGCTTGGAATATTTGTGTAGGTGTCCATGAATGCCTTGTGGGAAAGGCACCTCGATTCTGGTTCTGTATTTGATTGTGCATAAGTGGAATCACTGATCCAAAGTCTACAGTTAAGTCACAGATGATGTGAATCCTTAAGATCTCCACTTACATGTGTAAGAAGTTGGGAGTAGCTGTATTCAGCAAACTCTTCTGCAGTTAAAATGCAGACAGAAACACTTCCTGCTTACTCAGTAGCTTCTGCTGTGTGTTGTGGAAGTGGCAGTAGGTTCCTAACAGGACTACACAAATGGAGGTCCTGGGCTGAATTTAGAACGTGCACCAATGTTGCTTGGACTTCCCTAAGTCACCAGGCAGACGATGTGTCCCACTCTCTTAACACTGACTCCACACTTCTTTCCTTCCTCCTACTGTGGGCTTGGCAGACTGAAGCCAACCCCTTGCCACTTTCTTTGGGAAAATTGGCCAAGTTGTCTGATGGAAAAATAAGAATGACGCAAATGGTGGTGTTGTTACCAGACCAACACATGAAAAACCCATCAGTGTGAAAGAAATGCATAAAGGAGTGGAGGGGAAGAGTTTTTACTTGTAGCTTGCCACAGGCTTGGTTATGACGTGTTCATGGTGAGGTCTCACTCCCACCTCACTAGTGATGCACATGTTTTTTTGGCTAATCCTGCGTTGTCCGCACATGAATTGATGTTCACTGAGGTATGGTTTCCCATTTTCTGGTAATACTTCAACTCCAACCAGGTATCTTAGTACCACAGGACTTCTCAATTTAATTGGAATCGCTTTGCAAGACCATCCAGGGTAAATACTCTGGACAACAGAACACGGTTGGTAATGTGGAACATGTGATTTATTTTTTTAACGAACCGATATGGGAAAATGTTTCCACACTGACAAAAACAGAACAAATGTAGGTCAGTGTCTGAAGGAGATGAAAGAAGCCAAGTGTAATGAGAGCCTATTGTTTCATGCTGACATATGCAGGAAGCTTGTGGAGAATGAACATCAAACTAAAATGTGAGGAAAAAAAGAATAGAAGGCATGAAAATCATCATACTCAAGAAAACAAAGAGATCAGAAAGTTAAGGGGCATGCTAAGAAATCTGCACTGAGAGGCTAAATAAATGAGTTTCATATTTCCCCTTCTCCCTTCCCTTCAATTCCGGGTTTTTCTCTCCCATTTGTCTACTAGGTAGCAGCCTCTTCTTCCTTCCAGGAATACTTTGATTTTTTCCTTCCTCTCCTGCAGATGCCAGGGCCCAGAGAGATCCAGATGGCAAACAGACCAGAAAAAAAGGCTGCTTTACTATTTCATTTCTCATCTTCCTCTCAAGTTAAAAACACATGAAAGATCTATTGAAAAGAACAGACAAGTCTTATTTACTTTTTAATAAGTAAATTTAGTTTATGTATTTAACAGAAGTTAATACACTGTTCAAACAGCTGGAATAAATATGAAGAAGCAACTTAGACTATAATTCTTGACTTGCGTTCACCACTCTTACACTGATGTATTTTCTCGGACCTCAGAGGCGTTTTTCTGACTTGGGCAATGGGCATGAAAATTGGCCCTTCATGCTACTTATTTCTGCCACCCATTGTCATCTGGAAACATCTTTCATGGCTCTGGCTGTCCAGTGCCTTCCCTAAAATTTCAGAGTGGATCTAGGAGGCTTAAATCTGTTCTCACCTCAGTGCAGAGAAAAAGTGATGCCTTACCCAACAGGGCCACACTGGAATAAAACGGTTGCCAGAGGAAATAGTTATGTCCCGGATTTTTACAGATGAGGCACTGGTGTGTTTTTTTTTTCCTGCCAGCTATTTCCTTTTCATATAGTTTTTTCTGCCCCTGGTCATAGAAAAATATATTGGTGGGAAACTGTCTTCCTGAATCCTATGATACCCCATTGACTTGAGTCCCGTCATCCTGAGGCTGACCCAAGGGGGACTGCCCTGGTGACTGTGCAAGTGTTCCCAGGATTGTCCCTTCCCATACCCTTGCTTAAACAGGATGGATACCAAATTTCCACTCTGTCAGTATAATGAAGGGCTTCTATGACAGTCTGATGGATGCTCTGGGTCTGTTCCTCGTGAGCGGTGAATTCATGGCACCATGAAATACATTGTCTGATGAGAGGTGTTACAGGGCCATTGCTATTCCTTAGAAGTTCAATAGTTTCTGACAGTCAAATTGTGAGTCCTAGCAAAGAACAAAAAATCTCCTATCTGTCATCCTTACAACGTATAAAAATGAAGCCCAGATTTTTGGGTTATTTTAGGGCACAGGGTGATGATGACCGTTTCACTTAGTGATACATTTAAATTGGTGATTTATGCAGCCTGACATTGACTTTAATTTAGCTCATGTTACAAGTAAAGTAATTCAGTCCTTAATGAAGTGTACTTCATATGACATATTGAACATGGGATCTGACAATCAGTGGTTGAAAACCAGCCTAGGTTACATTTTCTTTTGTCACTGAAAGTGAGCTGGCAGTTCATAAACTTAAACCAAGGCATGCAAACCTATCACTCTCTCTGAAGTGGTGCTGAAGACGAGAGACCTGTATTAAAAACAAACTTTCCTCATCCTTTGAAGGGAAAAGGAGGGGAAAAAACTTCCATACGAGCTGTGTTAAGAAGATGAGAAAATTGATGTGAATGTGTGTATATACACACGTTTTTATTTAATTTTCTGCTATGTGAGTATACAGAAAAAAGGATTGTTAACAAAGAGATTCATGCCCTGACCTATGCAAACCTTTGGACTGTGTATAGGGGAGTGAGAGAATTTGATATACGTGCTCCTGAGCAAATGGATCCAGCTCTGAAGTAGTATAAATTACACTTATATCAGCTCTTACAGAGGTTCAGGATAAGGCTGCTGGGTAAGTGATAGGCAGCACAGCTTGACTGGCTTTGGGAGCAGTTGGGAAGGGTGTGTGTGGGTCGTTATACCTCTGCATTTCAAAGGAATTAACGGAATTAACAGAACAGCTCTGAACTGTAAATATGCAAATCTTTTTAACACTTATGTTAAGAGATTAGTCTTTGTTTGTCTGTGGAGAAGGAAGGAAAAGTTTTAAGTGATTTCAAGAGGTAACATTTAAAACAGAAAGTCCACTGCAGCCTGGGTTAAGTCTAAGCTTTGTTGTTTCTCAGTGCAAAAAGTTGACTTAAAGTAGCATGGTGAGGTTTTTTTTGTGTGCAAGGCTGATTCAGATTTCTACATCATTGCTCCTTTCCCGCTTCATTTTACAAAGCTGTAAAAGGATGCTTTTAGTATTTGAGCGTGAGAGTGGGGGAAAGAATGGAGATAAGCAAAGAACGTCTTCTGGGCCACTTGAAAATAATATATTTTCCCTTTAAAAAAAAAAAAGGGTGAGAGGCAGGGAAGGAGGACAGATCTTACATCCCGGAGTGTTTTCTGGGATAAGGAGGACAAATGAAAGGACAGGAATAAAAAGTTGTAGCTACAAGGGAGGAGTGTGGGAAAGATGTTAGCTTGGGTTAAAATAGCACTGCAACTGGACAGCCTGGGTTTTAAGTCTGTCTAACATGAAATTATCCCAAACTCCCCCACCAGCTTGGACTGGAGATGCCGGTACCCTGAGCAGTAAACTGCAGGTCTGAGCTCGCCTGGTGCCCTGGGACAATGGGTTCAGGTTTAGGGACAGGGTTGCTGGGTGGAAGAAATAAAGATGCTTAAACTTAAAATGGGCACCATGCTGCCCATTTTTGATGCTCAGCCCATGTAGGTCTTGATTTTACACATGTATTTTTTTGGGGGTCCTGAACAGCCTCAGTGCTCCTTGGCTAGGAAGTGAGTAGGCTTGACACTAGGGAAAAAAGGCGAAAATTATCACCTTGAAAATGTTCAAAGAAAAAGTAATTATTTGACAAAAGAAACCCCCAAATTAGAGAAATACAGTGAAGGATCCTCAACTTTTGGACTTATATAAATGCCTGTTGGATATCCATTTGATCTTTTGCCTTAGGATGTACTTAATGCAGAGTATCTGATATCTTGCTGTTTTCATAACTCTGCTCTGCAAAGAATAGCAGAGAACAGGGAGGGGGGACCCAACCCCAAGATTATGACCTTTTGTTTTAATATTGGGCATGACACGGACCTAGTTTTCCAAGAAGCAAATGAACTATCATACATCAATACTGAGCTGGAGAATGGTCTAATAGTTAATATTTGAAGTATCTGTGCACTTTTGACTAAATAGCTGATTGATCAAGGGAGGGATGTTTGACGTTTTTGGCGGAGGGCACAGTAATTAAGTAGAAACAAAATACTTCCCAAAAAAAGTAAAACAATCCCAGGAATAGACCACATAATCATAGGTTCCAGCTCAGCCCAACACTATACAATTTCATATTTGATTTATTATGTTTTAGCCTGGGAGCTTCAAAAGTGTCTAAAAGTTTGATAGGCAAACCCCAATGAGATTCTCCTGGCTCCTTTGAAAATGGTAGGAATTTTCTATTTACAGCACCACTAGTGATCAATGGAATTTTTGGGACAGTTCAAGAAATATTAAACAGGCTGAGTTTGCTCTTTATGAATTAGTCTGGTGTTTATTCAGCAGCTCATTTTTCATCGAAGCACAGTATTAAAATTTCACTTGTTTGTTATAGGGTTGTCAGAATGAAATCTGTTTCCAAAAATATACATTTCCATCTTCTCGTACCCTTTCTTCTTGCTGTAGCTGAGGTTATGTCAACACTCCCAATGTAAACCCCCTCATTTCAAGGATCAGTAATGCTGGCATCATCGGCCCAGGCTCAAGCATAGCAAAACCATGAAATAACCTCTCTAGGAGCATGTTTTGAAACAATTGTTCTCAATGCCTTTGCCTTTTGTGTTAAGCGTCTTTCCCTACAGAAAGCAGTGGCTTTCAGCCTCTGTAGCAAAGTTATAAGGAAGAAATTGTGTGGGCCCTCATATTTTCACGACACCATTGGAGCATTTGTGCCTGAAGTTTAAACTGGATGCCCGGCTAAGATTTAAAAATCAACCCCCCCTCGTGCTCACTAATTTTTTCCATGGTGTTGTTTACCACGCATAACCATAGTAACATCACAAGGGTCCGTGCCAGGGCTCTTGGATGGTGTACTCTTCCCACTTGTTGCCATCCTTTGGATCCTCCTATAACATATACATTTAAAACAAGTATACAGCTGTATATTTGCTTAATCTGCAAATGTTTTGGCATCTTCCATGGAAAAAAATAAGAGCTAAACCCTGCATGAGGCTTAGGAATGCCAGGGCAGTGCTGTGGAGTTCATCACTCACTGCTCCTTCCCTATCTGCCTGGTTTCCCATCATTGAATGGGCTGAGCTGTGGAACAGGATGAAGCTTGGCATTAGTTGTGCCCCCTTTCTGGTACCAGCTAAGAGGCTCACAAAGAAGATCTCAAAGCACTGCAGAGCTGCTGCAAAGTTATCTTCACGATGCATTGATTGCACATAAAAACCTTGTTTGTTTTTTTTTTTTTTTGTTAATGTGTTTTGGAAAGCTTAAAGGCTGCTCTGTCCAGCATGCCCTGGGGTCACCCCCTGTTACAGGTGACAAAGTTGGTTCATAAGACAGCCTGGTTTGGTTTACATGCAAGGCTGCATCTTAACTTTCACAGTCAACAATAAAGCGCCATCCTTCCCTGGCTGCCAGAGGAAACTTGTCCTTGGCTGAAGGGGGTCTTCTACAGTCACAGATCCTGGTGTGCCTGTGCTCTGCATGCAGTCAAATACCCAGCTGGATTTTGTGTAAAAATGGATTAAAAGAGGCTGCTGGCATGGTGATAATTAGTTCAGTGATTTCTGATGCTTTCATTGTCCTAATTTTCAGAAGGCTGGGATCGTATCTTTGGTGCAACAGGAGCTAAGGTAAGGAATGCCAGGTGCTTGTCCTTGCATTGACAAGACTTCAGAGCCAACCCAGTAAACTTTCACGGACCTCATTACCAGATCCAGTTGTGGCACTGATGACAGGGCCACCAGGTCTTTCCTCATCAGCCTTCAGCTGCCGGGTGAAGGTGGAAGTATAAAATAAGAAAATAGACTTGCTAAAGACTTTTCGCAAGTTGTTTTCAAAGGAAGAAGCAGTTGGTGATAGAGAGCAGCCGCTGGTGACATAATCAAGGCTTGAAGAGGAGAGTGGTGCAGAAAAAAATTAAACTGAGTAAAAGTACGGCTGAGCCCACTTGGCAATCCTGGTCTTGTAAATACCTGATCAGCAATCATGGGAAATGATGGAAACTGCTGGATACTGCAGGTGATTCCTCTTGAAATGCAAAACCGTGTGGAAGCAGGAACAGCTATTTTGAGGCAAAATGGGAATGTGTGGTCATGTAACTAAAAGTTAGTGCTGCAGGAAAATAAAACCTTGCTGAATACCTGGAGGCTCAGAGAAAAAAAATAATCAGAGAGGTTGGAAATTTGGAACCCGATTAACTTGTAAGAGGCCTTTGCTTTACATGAAATTCCCTTTTAGATGGCTTTGGCTCTCTAATCTGAGAAAAGACAGGGAGGCCAGAATCAGCCACATCTGAGATTTGCTACCAAGGAGCCAAGCAGGGTTAGACTTCATGGTGGCGTGGACCTGCCTCTGTAGCCACCGGACTGAACCAGTCAGCTTGTACAAATGTGTTTCTGAATGCCAGTTTGAAAACTGGGCTGGCTTTCAAACATTCCTGTTTGCTCTCTTTTCTTTCATTATTATTGTTTTAAGTCAAAGATGTCATTTCTAGATGTTCTTGACTGATGCATACCCAGTGTTTTAAACGCTGCGCCTGGAGTCTCCGTGATTTTTGCATGACAACAGGATTACATTTATACAATTAATTAACATTTGCTTGACCACTTTTATCCAATTTCTTTCTCCAGCACATGAAAGAGAACCTGACATAAATTTCTCTTTCAAAACAATTGACTTAGCAACTGCTGACCTTCTGTTCTGTCATTCTGAGGATTGATTGGATATTGTTGAATTGTTTCATTCTGCAGTAATTAAACATAAAATTAATTATGCTAGTAACCTATTATTTCTTTGAACCAAGGACTAAGTCATTTGTTTTTGCTTGGTTACTCTGCGGGTTCTGACATCAGACAGCAAAACCTTGCTGTTACAAACAAACTAAACAGTATAAAGGGAGCAATTTAATAACCAAAATATAATATAAAGACTTCTAATTTCCGTATGGCTGGCCTATTGCATTAGGCTAATATAATTTGATCTATAAATCTTTTAAACCTTATGATTTTGTAATTTAAACATTTCCTGGATGGCTAATCATGCAGGGAAAGAATAATAATAATAAAAAAACCCCTAGCCTAAAACAAAACACGAGCCAAAAATATACCTTAAAAGTAGATTAAAAGATTAGATAGGAGGAGCATTTGTTGAAGACTTGGTAAGCCCTAGTATGTCTGAATATTTCTGGTGCTTGCTGCTTACACAAGTCTGTCTGCATTCAGTCTGGTGCTGATGCAGAATTTCCTTTGTTATGATGAAAGTGTTGTTAGATGTTTACACTGCTGATATTTGGTGTGGAAAGGGACATCAGAATGACAAGTTGATATTATCAAAATGTATGTGCTCATGGACAGCAAAATAGTATTTTGTGGTTTTCATTAGCACGGCCCATATTAATTTAATTAACATGATTGAAAGTTGTATCATACCATGAGGCAGATACCGAGCCAGGGCTTATTACTCCTCCACGGGCTATAAAATACTATGGCTGAGAAAAAGGGTGCGTGTTTCTACATGTGTGCATGTTTCCAGTTGCAAGTTCACCTGTGTGCTTTACCCCGGAGCTGGTGGGGATGGTGTGATGATAACCACGCAAAAGTCAGAACACGGGAAAATAGAAATGAGCAACCAACCACCTGGCTCCAGCAGCAGGTGAGCTTTTCCCAGGATCAGATGTTGAGGCCCCCGTGTGCAGTGGTTGTCCTCTTTCAGGACCACCAGCATCTTCCCAGGGCTCTGCCTGGGAAGAAGCCAGGAGATTTTACAATCCAGGCTTGGAGCACTGCAAACAAACCTTTGGTGTTCATGTCTACCAGTATGAATCCTGGAAGTGCCCTTGGAGGTTGGCTCTTCATGTCCCTGACTCCAGTTGCCACTGACGGGACCATCAGGCAGGCTCTGCTGCCACACAGGGGGAAGGACACCCGGGAAATGCTCCTAAGCCTTTTTCTCCCTGCTATTTTGGGCAGCTGCCTGCTTTGCTTGTACCCAGAGCCAGCTCTTTTGGAGTCTTGTAACACCTCCAGGTTGTTCTGTGTATGTCTGTCTCTTTTTTTCCCCTCTCCTTTTTCCTCTCAGAATGATTTTTGCTGGTGGGCAACTTTTCATGGTGCTCGAATCCCTTCTGAAGTAGAGCTAAACTCCCGTGCTGTGACAAGGCATACGTCAGGGATGTGGGAATCTTGAACATAAATGACTTTTTAATTGTATGACTCCACATAGGCCATTGCTGAAAGATGTGGTGGGCAGGGGAGAGCGATACTTTACAGACCAAACACAGATACCAATATATGAGCCCTTTGTTCTCATTCCCCTGCCCTAAGGCAAGCAATACACTCAGGTCTGTGGACATCGAGCCTAATTTGATCACACTTAGCCCCACGAAACTATATTGACTTCGGTGGAGACACTGCTTTCCAGTGATATAAATGAGAGTTAACTAGTTCTTGAGGCCAGTAGCTATTACCACTCGGGTTAAGAGCAGCACACGCTGACGGCTGCCTGTTCTTCATCGGGTGAGAAATGTCTGCTTTGTGGGCATGTCTTTCAAGACTCATTTTTCTCCTTGGTGTGGAGGAATTTTGGCCAATGAGCTGTGCTTCCAGTGTCCTTGTGTTTCTGTGGGAATGGTTTGATTAAAGTCCTGCCATTAGCTCATAGCTCAAATGTGCGGCCTCGCTGCCCGCAGGAGTAAAGTGGAAAAATTTCTGAAGGATTCTGTTTCCTAATAATCTGGGTTTTTTCAAGACTTTGACCTGTGCTCACTCTGTGTGAGATCAGTCATCCCTGTCTGTACTAAAGGTCTTTGGTCCTCCCCAGGCTCTCTTGGCTCCCATCTGACCCAGTCCCTGAGCTCTGTCTGTGCAGATGCACCTTGCTCTCTGCTTTTTAACCTCAAAGCTTTATTCATTCTGGGTGGCCTCAGAGCTGTTGTTACTCTGTAACTCCCCATTTGTGAGTTTTCTGTGGAAAAGACTGCCCCGGAATCTTTCTGTCTGCTTCCAAAGTCACTGTTATAACTCAATACAATAAATCAGATTCCCAAGCTTTATCCTTACTATGAGAACTGCAGGGATCTTTCTAGGATCCTTTCTGGACATAGGTATCCGTTTTATTAACTTACTGCCTCCAGCAAGCAGCTGGAAGCCTCTTGAGGTTGTTTAAGTTTTTTGGAGATGTGATAGACAAGGAAAATATTCTGCAGCTTTTGCATCTCCAGTCTCAAGAACCATCTCCTATCCTTAGAAACCTTTCACATGACCAAGTTTTGCAGCACAGGGCTGCAGAGTTCTACCTATTCTTTTCCCAAACGCCATGGCCCACATAGTGTAGTTTTTAAAATATATTTCAGCCTCTGGCCTTGGCATCTTGAAGGGCATGATCCTGCTGGTCCCTTCTGCAGCCAACCAGAAGGGTTTATAGAACTGAATATTGGCAATCCTGGTGCCCACCTGCCCTGCACACTCCGTTCCACACCAGTCTGCCCCAGCTGTGCATAAACAGCTCTGCAGTGAGTTATGTCTTCCAGCTGCCTATTGCTGGTTATAAACCTGGAGTTATTTTTCATGGCCAGACCTTCTGAAGCTGCTCTTGGTATTGTACTTGATGATGGGAGGAAGAAAGCATGTTAGAAGTTTCCTCGCAGGGACTTAGTTGCTGATCCTTATGGAGCCCTTATGGCTTTTAGGATAAAAGTCCTGACTCTGCTGCTGACCTGGCCCTGATTAGAGGGGCTATTCTGCACCCTCTGGAGCTCTTCCAGGAAGCAAAGCTTGAACCAAGGCACGCACATTGCTGAGGTCAGAAATGGAGGAGAACGGAGACACAAACTAATTTTTAGCAAATACAGATCAAAGTAGGACTAGGTAATCGTGCCCACAATTCAGTTTATGGACCTCTGCAGCTAAATCTCAAAGGAAATGATTGAAATATGCAAGAAGAAAAGGAATGAAGTCTACTCAAGTGAAAACTACCTCTTGTTTTCTCCATCTTCCTGAGTTTTATATGGCAAACTTCTGCACCTTTTTCAAATGCCTGAAGGAGAACTTGACCCATATGTCATGTCCCACAGAGAGGGTGGACTGGGAAAGAAATGCTGCTGTTCTACACTTCTTCCCTGGCCAATGACTTCTGACTACTACTGGCCAGGCAGATGTTTGATCTCATCCTCTTTAGGCTTTGTTTGTATCACTGGCTGAAGCTGGGACAGGGCAATTAAAAGTGACACAGGAAAATAGTGGTAGGAGAGCAGTAGTAATAGCAGGAGGAACGGTTGCAGGGTGAGCAAGTAGTAATTTCTATAACTTTTCTAGCAGACATTGGGAATTGATTTTTGTTGTTCTTGATTAAATGTTTGCTGAAAAATACTGGTTAGGATGAGAGCTGAGTTTTAGGTAAGAATGATGTCTACAGATAGGCATTGTGGTCAAGTCACCCGGTGTTTAGACGTCTTTATTGTGCCAGGTTACAACAGCACAATCCTCTTCAGATTAGGTGTTTTGCTTTCTTACTTTCTACACCCACTTGGCTTGCTTATATTGATGGAAGTGTTGAAGCTTGTCTCTTCTGGACTAACCTCTGGACCATGGGAGTCAACTCAGGCAAGTGGCTGCTACATCCTTCTTCATGATTCTCGTGATGGAAAAGCTCTTGTTGCTTTCTACCACACATGTTTATGGAGATAAGAAACTATGCCAGTTTATTCTCCTCTTGCTTTGTATTTAGTTTCTCACTGGTAGTGAAAACATAAGGAAGGAAAAATTGCTTGGGCAGACCTGCTCTGAGAACAAAGCACCTGAGGTTTCCCTCTGGTAATGGGCAGCTCCAGGGAAAGTTAGCTCCAAATCAAACATTGATGTCAATTGTGCTCCATGGTGGACAAAAAGAGACCTCAGTGTTACCATGTGGCGTTGGGGTTTTCAGATTAAGATGGGAGGATTAAGGAATTTTACTCAGCAATTTGAGAAGCTCTGTTAAGAACGGGGGAGATTTGAGCTGCTTTGTTCTCAAACCACACGTTACCGAAAAAGCAAACAGGCACTTAATGCTGACAGACAGCAGAACCTGACATCAGTTTGTCCCCAGAGAGGTGACCAGGGGTTCTCCGTGCCCAAATAAAATGATAATTCCTTCTCTTTTAGGAGCCTTGTATTAATCCTCCCACAGAGGGCTGCACACCTCCATGTGCCATGCCTCCACGTGCCGTGCCACTGTGGGAGCCTTGTGTTCCCCAAGATAGCCTTAAAAACCCCAAACAGAAGTGGCCAAAATGGTTACTGAATAGGGCTAAAACACGTTATAACTTAAGGTCATGCCTCTAGTCTTAAACAGCACTGTGCCAAGAAAAAATAAAAGGAGCTGATAATTTTCCTCTTTGGGACTTTGGCTGGTTTCCTGTAACAATAAAAAATATGGCAGTCGACATATAGACAGCTGAGTATATACATGCTTGTATACTGCCCTCTGACACAAATGTTAATGTCTTATATAGATCTTCGAGGTTCTTTTAAACATCTAGTTACATTTTGAGGTCGTGTCCTCAGAGGTCATTGATGTAAGTGTATTTGTAGAAAGAAACAAACAGCTCATTGAATTTGGTTTCCCATTTTAACATACATCAGTGAAATTAAATACGCGACGTTAGAATGTCTGGCAACAAACCCATTTTCTGATGTATAAAATTTGACTTTTCCCCTCTGTGTTTATGTCATAGCTAATACACAAAGATAAAGTGCATATACTATACTCTGCATATTTACTGAACTTTGGCAAGTCGCTAAGAGTCAGTACTCAAATCAAACAAGAAACCAACCGATTTATAAAACACCCTTCTAAAATAATCTTATTATATTAAAAAGGAGCTCTAGGCTGATACAAGGCCAATCAATAGCTCATGCTTCCCACTGTGATGCAAATATCAACTATCCCTTTCTAATCTTTGTGTTTTGCCACCATTGAAACCTGTTTGAAAAGCTGCCCTCGTGTATTACTTAAATAAACAGTGTAAATGCACCTAAACAAGAATAATCTTCGTACATGCTTATTTTCTCTGTAGGCACTGAGTATCAGGGCACTTTAGTTTTGTAAAGGGATCCCCTCCAGCTAGTTTGATTGATCTTCCAATCTGTTTATTCCAATTTGTAGCAGGCCTTAATTTTTTTTTGGTGCATTGTTCTGCAGCCATCTACTAGTCTATATGCCTCAATTTTAGTGAAAGGATTTCTTATACTGGGAAAGAGGGATTGGTCTTTGTTCAAGTGTTTCTAAAAGATCCCCCATTTTCCTTTCAAAACTGCATTTGTTTGGGAATAGTCCATAACCTGTACAGGGCTGATTTAAACGTATTTTGCTATTCAAACTTTCCAGAGAGCAATAGAAAAAAAATAAATTAGTCATGTTTTAGGGACTGGGAGGCTCAAAGGAAAACTTGACCTCCCTTTTAAATTATCATATGAAAATTAAATTGGTAATGTATAAATTCAAGAGTCTTATCGGTATCACTCCTTGTAAACAGCATGGGAAAAGCCTGGCAGTGGTGTAGTAGGATCTGAATAAGAGAATAGCAATTTAGTAATTCCCTTTTAAAGACTAACAGAGTTCCCAAACACAGCTTTGGCACCCTGCTTGATCCAGTTGCTCCATGCTTCTATGAAGGTTTATTGACTATATAAGGATCAAATAAGGGGTAAGCTGAAATCAGAAACACAGTATTCATTCATTTAGCTCTGCTATAATAGAGCAAATTCAGGGTGACTCAAGGGACACAATGTCTTGTAAAACATATGTACTTAATATAAGGGTCATAAAATTTATTAAATTAAAAGCTAGGTTAAAAATAGGAAGAAAATTTATGCTGCTGTCTAAAATTGCAATAATTTCCCTTTGGCCTTTCCCTTTCCACCTAATTTGGGTTCTAGGTTCTGGGTGGGTTTTTTTAAAGAAATAGTCAACTGGTAAAATCTTCATTCTTCACAAGTGAATGCAAGTCACTCTACCGGGTGAGCTCTGGGACTAGTAATATAGCACAGTAAATACAGAAGTGAAGGTGTTGCCAGCTGGGAGGATATATTGCATCACTGTTGACCACACTGAAAACTTATGGGTATCCATTTATTATCTGGGGAGGAACAGTGGGTTGCTCATGGCCAACAGAGCACAATGGGAAAAGCCTTTTTGGCTAGGAACTAAGGCAGACAAAAGCAAACATTCCTTTTTATCACTCCACAAAAATGCCCTACTGCTGGTGGGATGCCAGCCAGGACCCTCTTTTAGTGATTCAGTCCTGGGGAGTGTGAGAAGACCCTCTTGTGTGAATGTTGAAGGGTTACTTGAACAAATGCTCCAGGGACTGTGAGACACCAAGAATCCCCTCCTGTCCTTGACAGATGTATCAGCAAAACCGAAGTGCTCGGATGAAGTCGATGTAATTATCCTGCAGTCCTGCAGAATGACAGCAGAATTTAGCTCCTTCGATCAAGACAACCATTTTCTATTAGAGATGTTGGGGGGGTGGGGTGTAAATAAAGCGTTGTGACCTAAATTCTCCTGTCTAAGAAATCAAAGTGATGCTGGCCATCCTTGACTCATGACACTGGCCAGACCATTCCTAGCTGAGAGCCCCTGTAATGTTTGCTCAACGGCATAAGTTGATAGGGAAGGTTGTGAAAAGCCCGTGTGTGCAAGAAGGCCACCCTTTTCAGTGTGTTTTTGCACCACAGGATAACACAACCAGCCTTGATTCCCATCCCCTGTGTGCTATGAATGCCTTTTTTTTTTTTTTTTTTTGCATGCTGTTTAAACACTTCTGTGCCCAAATCTGTCACCCGTGACCTCATTAAGTTGCATTTAATCACATGGGGATGCCCATCAGGCCTAACCCCATCATTTCCTGAGGAATTTTTCCCTGATTTACTTAATAGCTCTCAAGCACTAAGCGGGAGACCTCCGGGTGCTGTTCCCTGTGCATGTTGCGTTACTGGCATTTATACTGTGTTTTAAATAAACACTGCTTTGCAGGCACGCTTGTTTTGAAAAACAAACTTCTGGGCAGAAAGAGCTAGTTCACATCAGAGCCAGACTGGTAGCGTTTTGGCTTTCCCCAGCAGATGGGAAGAGGTCAGGGTTTTTTTTTTTTTCATTTGGCCAGGGTGAGGGTATGTGGGGAAAAAGTCATCCTTTCCCAAATAGCACCTAGGATTTCACATCCCCCAGGGAAAATAAAAGCCCTAAACCAAAGTGCTGGCTCTTCTCCTTTGGGAAAGAGAGTATGGTAGCATCCCTGGTCCTGGGACACCCCAAAGGTATCTCATACTTATTGTGGTCTCCAGCTCTGGGGAGTGTGTCTTTGTCTCTTCTTCAGCCTTGTCTTCTGCTGGACTTCTGGACTCTTCTTCTGTCTTCTGAGGGTTGTTTTAGGGAGGTAAAACTAGGAAGGTTAATTGTGGATGTCCTCTGTTTCTTTCTAGGACTCTCTATGTGCTTATCATAGATCATTAGGCACTTGGAATAACCCCTCTGTCCACAACGGGCTGACCGAGGATGGACATGGGAAGCAGTGGCAGCTTGCTGGGACAGCAGTGGAACAGCCAGCCTCAAGGTTATTGAAGTTTCCCTATTAATTCTGAGCTGGATTTGGCCCATCTGAGGTGGAGCTACCCTGCCAGGAGGAAAGCCTGAGCTGGGAAGTGGTGTTTACAAAATGGTTGTCTAAGAAGTATGAGATGAGATGAAGAGTCTTCACGCGGTATGACCAGGTATGACTTTTGTGCGTGTCCATATATAAAAATCTATGCACGTATGTTTGTTGCCCAGTGGTTTGCTGCCATTTAGGGGAAGGGAAAGTGCATCAGGGGGTAGATGGTTCTACTTTGAGGACCACCATTGTGGTCCCACTGTTGTATCCTCAGTTTTCCACTTAATCTTACACAAAAGACACTAGGCTTGGTAGCACAGTGTGCAGCCAGTGAAATTAGTGCAGGTATTAGTGCAGGGGAAACATTTACGCCTTGCAGTATCTTGCTCTCTTCTCCGAGAGAGCTCAGCTTGATCTCCAGCTCTGAGAAGCACCTTGTTCTGACATTTGCAGAGGATATACTTTAGGGCTGACCTTTCAGTCCTGCTGATAGGATCACAACATGTTTACTGGCACTGTGTTTGGGGCAATTTCTTTCTTTTTTCTCGATTATGGAGCTGGGCCACCCTGGTGGAGCATGGGAGTCCTCTTCCATCTACCACATCACTGCCCTCTCTTAAACTATGGAGATAGTTTATTAGGTGAATGAGATGAACACCATCCAGTTATTTCATTTTCCTTGCTTGTTCTCAATAGCCAGCATTGTCTAAAATTCCTACTAAAATCATGCCTGTGCATGTGGTACCTCAGGAGGAGGTATGTAGTGGTGGTCCTGATGAAACCAGGTGGATGATGTGGGTGCCTTTATGTTTTTCAGATCAGAAGAAGCATCCCAAAACAAGGTGTTCAAACTTCTGAAAAGACAATCCTTTGAGAACCCTGGGGCCAGGCTACAATACGAATCATTTGTCCAAGGGAAGGGTCACCAATTAATTAGCAGCTTTATTTAAAAAAAAAAAATTAAACTGGCAGCCCTTCTGAAATTTAAGCACATTGTTCATGGTGTAATTATAGATGAAATATTAGAGAAGTGGACTAATTACACACAATGCACTTGAGCCCAATTAAAATAGCATCTGCAGTGAATGTAGGGGTATTCTCTTTCGCTAATAAGAAATACTTTCTTAACAACAGAAAATAAAATAGCTAAATTGGATATGCAGTTGAGATTATAAATATCCTATTAGCATATAAAATGAGGATTAACCTTATTTAATCACTGCTTGCTTGATCATCAAAAGTCATGTTTCACCTCTATAATGTAGCTGTATCCTCTGAAAAAAAAAGCAGCATATTAATAAATTTAGCTAATTAGGTGCTTTTTCTCATCTGCTCAATGGAGCTGGTGGAGCAAACTGGCTGCCCTTAACCACTTGGCTCCTTCGCATCCTGAAGTTTAAGCTTATTTCTAGGGGAGACCTACCGGTGAAGATGCAAGGTTTATGCAGATTTGTATGCGGGGCTCCGGCTTGTACGGCTTGGTGGGTAATCATATCAAAGGGGGCTTTGAGTTGTGAAGCTGTTGGGGAGGAGAAGAGCGATGCGGGGGGGGGAGGATGAAGAAAAGGTCTTAAATTGTGGATTTGATCCCCTGCGAAGTAAAGTCCCGCCTAAGCATCCCCGCGCGAGGGCCCATTCCGATTTCAGCTCAGCCACTTGGGAGGCTGGAGGGACTTGGTCTGCCACGGGTCTGTCACCGCCGGTGTCCCCGAAAGCCAGCTGGCGCTCGGAGGACGCTGTGCTCCCGGCACGGCGGGGAGAGGTGCTACCCGCCAGCTGGCGACTGGGCTGTGAGAAAGCTGGCCGAGGGGCGACCAGAGCGGCCAGTGAAGCGGTCTGACCTCCCCTCTCTTCTATAAATATTCTGCTGATCTGGCCTATGCGCAGAAGGAGACCAGCTCCAAGCAAGAAGAGGGCTCTCTGAATCGATTATTTTGGAATCTTTTCCAGCCGTGTCCTGTAGGGAATGAGTCCTGCATTATGCTGCCTGCTATAGCTGAGGGTCGCTTGGCAGGTTTCAGAGCTGGTCTTATTTACAGAGCTGTTTTGCCTCTGGCTCCCTCACACTGTCCTTCCATTGGATCTCTGCGTGGTGGAAAATAGAAGTGAAGCCATGGTGGGGCAGGAGCAACCCTATGAAATATGTGCACAGTTTGATCTAACCCTGCACAGGCTCTGCTCCCTGTGTCCTGTTTCCATTAGTGTCTGTGTGAGTTTTCCTGGCACGAGGGCCTGTGGCTGATAGCTTGCAGAAGCCGAGTTTTAAATGTGCCTGTTGACGTATTCCCAGAGGAAAGGCTTGAGCAATACCATCCTTGCTGGGCTGAAGCAGGGCCCTGAAGCACTGATGGCACGCGTTTGAGGGCTGTAGCTGTAATATGGGCTCGTGGCTCCTTGGCTAAAGGTGAATGTCACCCCCTGTGAATTGCCTCAGCCCCAGGGGCCAATTCAGCTTTGATTTCACTGTATGTGTTCAGTTTTGATGCAAGTGTGAATCAGACTATCAAAAAACCCTAAAACTCAAACCCAATCCAAAATTAGCCCAGTCTCGCAAAATATTTAATACTGCAATGCCTAAAATGACTGAAGTGGTTGTCTCAGCTGTAGCAACTGTGCAAATGGGGATGGAGGCATAGAAAGTATTGTACTTATCTGCAACTCTGCTCTGATTTCTCCCCACTATGCCGAAGCATCAGCTGCCTCTGCCCTGACCCTAGGCAGAAGTGTGAATTTTCCCCTTGCTTCCACAAACGCTAGTCAAGTGCACCGAGGGACGGTGGTTTTTATTTATCGTACTCAAGGAGCCACAATTGGATGTTTCACAATAAACTGGGCTCAGCCTGTGATTTACAGTAATGGGGAAGAGCACTCTGCTGGCATGGCCCTGGTGTTGCCAAGTCTTGTGATGGTTGCAATGATTTTTCCTTACTGCCACAGAGCCTGGAGCAAAGTGTTCATAAGCGTTTCAATTTTTTTTTCTTTTTCTTTTTTTTTTTTTCTTGTTGGTAGTGGCAATGGAAGGCTTTGTTTTCTTGTATTAAGAGCAGCTTTCCATCCCTTAGGGCAGAACAGAAGAGCTTGGAAGCATGTTCTCAGTGTCCCCACAGACTCAAAAGGCAGTAGGATTTTTTAATTTATTTTTTTTTTTTATAGGAACCCCAATTTGTTTTCCCAGGGTTGGTTTAAATCACTCTGGCATGAGTCTTTCTTGCCTGATTCATGGAGGCTGGAGATGGGCAGTAGCAGCAGAGCCCGAAAGGGCAGGGGGTGGGGGGATGCTACCAAATTAGGTCTGCAGGAAAGTTTGGGGCTGATAGGGCAGACCTACACCTTTTGTTGGTGTTGCTGCTGTCTTTAAAACTCATTTACTACTTATAGTTTTAGGGTTTAATATCCATTTTTCTCTAACCTGGTAGAACAGCTTTAAAGGAAGCTGAAGCATGAATGTAGTTCGAAATATTAGTCTCATGGTGGTCCTATTTCATTTCTCTTCAAAACCCTCACTTGCAGCGACTCCTGGCAGTGGCACAGGCCACCTTCTTATTTGTGGACTGCCACTTTCCCCCTCCTCTGCTTTTGGTACCAGAAATCACATTCAACTAAACCCTTCAGAGAAACACGGGAGGCAAATTGAAAGTGACTGGGAATAAAATAGACTTTGCCATGCGAGGGTATTTGAGGTGTTACACTGTCGGGGAGGGCTGTGGGTGAAGTGACTGAATCCAGAAACATATGGAGAATGGAAAGGTCTGTGGGTGATTGTAACATCAAAAACATGAAATGAAGTCAGCTGCCCATGGTAGAAATGCAAGTTCAGGGACTCCGCTGCAAAGAAATGAGGGGAAATACAAGAGGGAATGAGAAACATTTTTCTGGCTTTCATGGCTATTCATATGGCGAGAAACCTCTCTTTGGGCTCTGGTTTTAAATTGTTTGTGTTTTTTTCACTGCTGCTATAGCCTTAAATCATGGTAATATTCCTGAGCATAGGAAAGATAACTGGGGGGGACTCTAGTTTCAGTGACTGAGAGTTAAATGCTGCTTTCAGTGTGACTGCAGCCAAACTCCTGCCTTTTTCTTTTTTATTTTTTTCCCCTATCCTGAGCACTGATGTATTAGGCAAACTCAAAATTAATAGCAGCTTCTTGCCTTGTCAGGTGGGCCAAAGGGTTAAAACCAAACCAAAGCTCTCAGTTGACTTTTATCCACTTACATCAAATTAAGAGAAGCTTGCAGCTCCTCATACGTTGTTATTCCCTGCAAAGAGAGAAAGTTTGGGATACCTAAAATCCCCGAGTGCCACAAAAATGTTAGATTTGGGTCTGACCTCCCAACAATGGCAGCTTCCCTTCAAAGAGATCATTCATCTCATTTCCCACTTAGCCATCAGAATTGAAGCGTCCAGATTTCCAGAAGCGCTTGGCAGCCAGCAGTTCCCTTTGAGATTCCTTCTCCTGCGTGCTCAGATCCTGGATCAAGAAGAGCTACTGTCCCTTCTGTGCTTCAGGAGGGAAAAAGTTTTGGCTCCCTCATTAAGACGCCTAAATTTGGCTTGAAGTAATTTGCAGTCGTGGCTCTGACCACCATGATTGGCGGTCGCTGCTGATCATCCCCTCCAGTTCTTCAGGGGAGGTTTACACAGCAATTCAGCTTCAGCCTGGAGTTGTTGCATTACGGATGAAGGGTCCTGTTGTGATGCTGGCTTTGCTTTTATGGGGGAAAGCAGGAACAAAGATTAGACTTCACCGGGAGCGGGGAGGAATAGGTCTTTCCCAAGAAGATAAAGGAGGCAGAGAAGAG
>JAWMRA010000113.1:16338116-16513116 GCA_035584735.1 Pseudotriccus pelzelni
CCTCTCGCTGCCCCTGTGCTGTAATTCACGGCTTGTTTTTCAGAGCCATCACACAATTTCTCCTGTAACAGGGTGGGGGGGGGGAAGTGGGGAGAGGATTTTGTTAAATTGTAAATGAGTATTACTTCAAGCGCTCTGAGGAAATATGTTCTTTCCCCATAGAGCCCATACATTATTTTCACATAGTTACGGGGCCTCACATTTCCTGGAACTATCAACCAGACCTTAATTCTCCTCACACGACATCCCTTTAAAATTGTGAAGCTCTCTTAATCAACCTTTGTATCAGCGGCAAATTTGCAGTATGACCTAATTTGAGAGATGTCTTGAAGTGCTGACTCAAAGGGTTGGTGAATAAAGGCCAGTCATTGCCGCCGTGACACTAATGTGATGCAAAACAAAATCGAGTTGCATCAGCTGAACATTAGTTTGCAAAAAATATTAGTGATTGAAGCCACTCGCTGGTCATCTTTTATTTATACTTATGAGATTTATACTTTTTGGGGCCCGAAACAGCTCTCAAACCAACTTCTGGAGGAGAGGCACGAAGAGACTCTTTAATGGTGAAAAATCCCAGTCGGATCTATACATCTAAGCTGCATCATTTGCACTTCATAATCTCCTCTCTTTTATAGACCAGGAGGCAGACACATTATTTTAGAACTTTTATTAAAATATTTATACAGCAACAGATGAAAATTCTCATCCTAATATGTCACTTTGCATTTTTCGGTTATGTTCCAAGTCTTTATCTTTTTTTTCCTTCTCTAATTGAAACACAGCCGATACTCCTTCATTCCCTGGATAAGTAACTGTCTTAAAATGCAATTACTTTGGGACTCAAAGAAATAAAAAGGAAAGAAGGAATTTGGGCCAGAAAGTTTATGGAGGGGAAAAAAAAAGTCCCTCAAAAAAGCAAGAAAACCTCACCCCACCGTAGTTTTATTTAACGTCTCCAAAAAGAAAAAGTGAGTATAAATTATTGAGTTTCTTTTTGCTAGGATTTTACAGGGGCATTGTTTCAATTCTTCTTTTTTTTTTTTTTCTTTAACTTCTCTTTTTCGTGCTTCCTTAAGGAAACTTATCTGAGCTAAAACAACCTGGCTAGAGAGGAACAGAGTGCATTTCTTTACTGGTTCATCAAATATTGGCTGCTAATTAACACTATGAAGAGTTACTTAAGAATCAGAGGTCTAGGGACGAACCGACTCAGCAGTAACTATTTTTCCCTGTGCTTTTTTTTTTTTTTTTAATTTATTTTATTTTTAAATTGAAATGTCAATAATGCAAATCGCCTAATACGTGCTGATAAAATGTCTGTGACTTTGCACTGAAGTGGCTGAAAACCAGATACAGACACACACCCAGAACAAGGGAAGACAGGCCATTAATTTAAAATTTAGAGGACCAATAAGTTTTTGATAGCAATGGGTTACTGTGCTAATGATTATTTAACTTGCTTCATGTAGGGTTAAGTGTGTACGGCTACGTGAAATGTAGCACCTTATTGAAGTGCGACAATCGTGCCCCTGAAATGTTACATTCAAATCAGGGGGGAGGAAAGCAGTGAGATTATAAAAAGCAGTTACTATATAGTGGCAAATTTCAAGCAGTTGTGAAGCAGAAGCTGCTGCAGTTAGAGAACTAAATTTTGCTACTGCAAAAAACAAAAAAAACCCCAAACAACCATACACAAAATCAAAATACGTCTGTGTTTTCTCTCTGCTTCTTCTTAGGAGCTATTTTAGCATGACTGCGTTTATTGATGGGTGCAAGCATGGAACGGGAACACGGCTGGATGTTTTTGGTATTTTACCTTATTGGTTAGTCTTCTGATTATTCTCATCCTTTTTCTTGGTTTGCTTTTCTTTTATTTTCTCTTGTTTATCCTCAAGGTGTGTATTTCCACAATAAGGTACTCTGGGGTTTGTGGTTTGTTCATGTCGTTTTGAGCTTGAAGGGACATCTTCTTATATACATATTATTCAATATTGTACATACTGTTCATAAAACACTGGTCATTCTTTTTCAAGTTAAAAATAACACCACTTCTAAGTAAGCTCAAAAAAACAAGGTAAGAGTAGCAATAAATGTTTGATAACCTGTAAATGATTTACTGGCTTTTTTGCTTTTTTATTCCAACACTCTTCAAGTACAGTATTGTTTGGGGTTTTTTTCTGTTGTTTATTTTGTCTTTCTAAAGGGATTGCATTTGCTAAACCCCCAGTTTTGGGTTGCTTGTGCTTTATGTGGAAGATTCCTTAGCAGTATTGCCATTTGTGACTATTTTGTGCTCCTCAGCCCTGCTGGGAAGGTGTAGGTAAGGGAGGATGGCAAAGTATATGATCTGGAAGCTAGCTGGAACTCGGAGACAAATAATAAACATAATATATCTATCTACCTATATACGTATAAAAGAGATTTTTTTTTTTCCTAAAAAAGAAGCAAAAAAAAAAAAAAAGCAATGAAAATTTATGACCTTAACATTCCTTCAGGGTCAAGCAATTTATCAAATTCTCTCACTTTCTGGTTTCAATTACACAGCTATCGTGGAAGGAACTTATTTTAGCAGGTTCATTTGCCTCAGTAGGGAATACAGGACTTTGGCCTAATGCTTCACCTTTAGTGCAGGCCATTTGAGCCTTAGAAAAAATACCAAACACCCCCCTTTGGGAAAAAAAAAAAAAAGTAAAAAAAAAAAAAAAAAATCTGCATTGGTATGGCCTATTGGAATGGGGTTTCTGTCAAGGTAAACGGTTGTCGGCAATGACTGTGGTAGAGTGGCGATAAATCCCATTTTATTGCTGAAAAATTCCAGCTTCTCTCCATGTCTGACAGCTCCCCACATTCTCGTACCCATTTGGGCAATTTCTGCACTATGTCCATCTGGTTCTTATTACCTCTCAACCTGCCAGTGTCTGATCCAGAAAAAGTACAGGTCAAAAACAGGGGAAAGAAACCAAGGTGATGGACAAAACAGAAAGAGAGCGATTGAGAGACCGAGCTGCACTCCCTATTCCTCCCTCCCCAGCCAAAAAAAATATAGCTTTGAGCGGAAAAAAACAAATATAAAGGAGGTTACTAGTTTAATTATGAAGTTGTCAGCAATGTCCTTAAAATAAAAGATTAAATAAGTAATAATCCATATGCTCCAAACTTTGATATTGTCACCAAACAGTTGATATTTGCTGAGGACACGGGTGACATCTGCCTAAATAAAACCTTTGTGAAGAAATGGGAAAAGCCAAAACTTCAAACCCTCAGTTGTAGGAGTCCTGGTGTGCCCATTTCATCTGCAGCCTTTTCCACTGAGCCCTTGACATTCAGGAGGACTTGTCTCCAAAGGTTCATTTTGGGGTTGCAAATTGTTTTAGGAGGTCATCCAAAGTATAATTAAATTGTAATTTGAAAAAAAATAAATAAAAGTTCAGCTAGTTTTATGTAATAGAAAAGTAAACATATGAGTTCTTTTTTGCATGCTGCTGAATCCAGACCTACTTCAGAAAGCTCAGTTTCTCCTCCTTCTTCTCAGAACCCACTATAATAAGTAGAGGGAATGTCTGGCCACTTTTCAAATTTAAAAATCAAACAAATTAGCCCACAACTGAATTGTCAATAAGTCAAAATAAAAAAAACCCACTTGGTCTTCTGCAGTTAAAACTATATTGCTTGGCATTTTTCAAGGACCCCCTACTGCTGTCAGTACTGCCCTGACCCACCAATCCAATATCCCCCTTCAAGGGAGCCCTATGAGTTTAACTGCAATTTCTGTATTTATTCTACCTGAAACATCCCATCTTCCACCCAAAACACTGCTTGCTCTACCTTCTTCTCCGATAGATCATCACTGCTCAGGTCCTGTGGTTTCACGTTAGCTTTACACAGCCTCTTCCTGAAATTCCTGAAGACGCAAGGGAAATTAAACCCAACTTTTTGGAGCTGTCTCCTATCCTAAAGGTCTGACTGAATTCTGAACGGCAGGAAATCTGGATTGTGCCCTACAGTCTACTTTGTGATCCTTGTTGCGGGGAGGGCTTTTGAGCACCCCATGTTGAGCGTCTCATATACTTGCTGGTAGGTTTAATGGTCTTATCTGGTACCAAAAGGCTGGAAATTGTGGGAAAAGTTAGGAATTATGTCCTCTTGGCTTGTACAAACCTGTTGGCTCCCAGAAGCTCAAGATGGGGCTCTGGCAGTGAAATATGACACAGGGGTACAGTTTTCAGTGAAGCTGGAGGAACTTGTTGCCACAGAACAAGGAGATAGGACAGAGAATGACTAGGAAGGAAAAGGTGGGCAGAGTTCAAGTTCTTAATCCAGAATAGGTCACGCTGTGTAAAAACTCCTTGTGTAAAATGTGATATCCAGCTCATCACCTGCCCTTGCAAATTCTCCCTCTGCTGTTGGTGCATCCATTTAAAATAAGAACTCAGAGGGCTTAGCTTTGATGGGAAAAGCCTTCCTCCCTGTTACCTTTTGGTGTCAGTAATGGCACTGAGAAATCTGACTGCCTGTGGTCAGGATTTGCTTGTATTTGTCATGGATTATGGAATTAGATTTTTTTAAAAAAGTATTATTTTCTGCGTGTCTTTTTCCTTATTCAGTTGCAGGGGTGGCGTTATGCAGATTTATGCGCCAAGCTGTAGGAGTGTGGTTTGAGACACCTAGAAAAACCTTGCGGGATGAACCACTCTCAACCGCCCTGTTTGATTTGCCTGCAAATCCATTGAATACAAAAGAGGCTGACAACAGGGGAAGCCCCAACTTCAACAATAAAAATATGTCAGCATGAAAATGGTTAATGGTGAGTATTATAGCTTCAAAAGAGCCCATTGGCTACCCCTAAAGGATGCCCTGCAATTGTTAAACTCATCAGATGCAACTACCCCTCCTCAGCTAGCCCTTACATTTGTCTGGCTAACAGTAAAAAAATACTATAATAAATCAGTAACATATGTTGCCAGACAAGAATAAGTGATATAAATAAAGAGTCAAGAGACATAGCCCCTCAAGAACAATGTGTAAAGATTTAAACTTTCAATGTATTAGTTAAGCTAGGAACATTTTAGGAGGAACTTGAAAGTGCTGTACTGTTTGTTTATATCATTCCTTCTCTTCCCCCCCCCCCCTCTTTTTTCTTCTCTTCAGATTGCATTTTAAATCAAAATGTTCTCCATGACTGACTGCTTTGCAGCACTAGGGTAAGTCCCTTTTTTTCCACATCTTAAACAAAAATGATGCCTAAGAAATCTATGCCAGAAAGGTATTTTATTGGGTTTGGGTTTAGGAAATAAGCACAATGTTGTTGTGAAAACAGTCTCCTTTTCTTCTTCTTCTTTTTTTTCCTTCTTCTTTTTTTATTTTTTTTTAAAATCCAAATATAGGAAATTGTACATTTGCAAACACAGCTACTATCAAGAAAACCAATTCTTTGTAAAGGTGACAAGTCTCCAAACTTGAAATAAATTAGCAGCTTCAGCATTAAAAAAGAATGTATAAAATGTAAAACCAAACATGGTTTGAGACTTGGCTGGATGCTTTATCTTTTTCTTTTATTGAGACATCCTTTGAAAAATGGCATAAAATAAATAGTTTTACAAAGCAACAATATAATCAATCTCTAAACGAGAAGATAAATCAAGGATTTCATTAACTGCTGGTAGCCAGTTTAAATTGTAGTCTTGTCCATAATGTCTATCTATCTATGTATGTCCAAGTTATATTAAAAACCTTTAAATGGCTTTGTAATATCAGCTACATCTAGCTATTATAATAATTAATGATACTGTTTTATAAATCAATATATGTATTCTTGATAAATTCATATCCAGTTAATGGTGTAATTTAAATAAAAAATTAATGTAATAAAGGACATACTGGAATAGGCAGGAAATCTTTAAAGGTTAAGAGGCAAATTTGTCTAAATTCTTTTCTTTGTACCTATTTTTTGAGAAAGCCTCCATTGAAATGCAGCTGATAGCAGGCTGGCTCTCTGGATCGCACTCTCGCCATTAGTTTTGTATTAACAGTGCTCGGTGAGTTTTTGCAGCCAAAGAAAAAGGGAAAGTCCCTTCAGCAACAGGAGTACTTTCCTCTCTGACTTCTCATCCTGCTGCAAAACTGCAAACAGAAAAAAAAAGGAAAAAAAAGGAAAAAAAAACGAAAAAAAAAAGCAAAAAAAAAGGAAAAAAAAAGACACTCCGGCATTTGGCCAGAAGCAGAAACGGTAAAAATGCTCTTTTTTTATCGTTCACTATTGATTCCGTATTTGTATTATTACAAGGGTATTTTGCTTGTTCTGTTCAGTGTAATTAAAAAAACGTAAAATATGAACATTTTCTTTTTCCAGGCATGAAGAGCATTCAGAGGAGCCTGGAAACCCTGCAGACTGTTCAGTGTAATAAAAAGCTGTTCTTTATCTCTTGTTTTAAATACAGTTAATCCTGTTTATTCAGCAAACACATCTAAGAGCAACTTTGAGGGGAAAAAAAAAACAAAACAGAAAAAGCTGGAAATTGCCTTTTTCTATTTGCAGTGGTGAGAAACCGTGGCTCTGTTCCTTTGCTTTTATTTATAGTCAGTAACCACAAAATGTATCTCTAACAATAACAGGGGATTTTAATAGGCAATATTAATTGTTCTTCCCTTAACTTTTGATCTGAAATGTTTCAAACAAAAGCCCGCTGCCTGTTTATACGCTTAATTTTTTGAAGAACATCTTTTTGAAATGATGCAAAACATGACACTTTGTCATTCGGACTGACATGGGACAGAAATGTCATTTTAATCCATTGAGTGATTTTTTTGTTGTTGTTGTTTTTCCTCGGGGGGGGGGCAGGTTTTTTTCTGAACATTGCTTATTTAGAGCAGCAGCGATCTGCGCAGTTTCTTTTGACACTGATGGGTATTTCAAACCCTTTACTCCGAGGGGAGGGAAATAAAGGAATTTGCTGCCAGTCACAGTGGCGATTCAACTCCATAAGCCATCGCTTATTTGCTAAAAGTTTACATTTCAAATGAGCTTGAAATGTAAAGGCGGTTTTTTTTGATGGTGGGGCCGTGTTTAGGAAGGGAGAGAGAAAGTAGAGGGAGGATGATTATATTTGTGTGTTAAAGTCTACCAAGATATTGGTGATACAGCCATTTAAAATGTATTTTGTTTTTCCATACAGCAAGGAGCAGGAGATACACAGCCATTTCTAGGATGCTTAATTTAGGTTTTATAGGAAAAACGTCAAACAGCAGCTTACAGTAACATGCCGAAATACATTACACAATTTAAATATCTTGGTTTGGAAATGCATGTTATATTTTTTCCCCTCCCCTCCTGGGATCACTAACATGCCTCTTCCCAGACAAAGCAAGGACAAGTCCCATCTTTAAAAATTATCTGCCTTACAGATCACATTCCCAGGCATGTTCCCCACTTTTTATTACCACGGATAACCTCTTAATGCTATCACAATTTTATACTTGTTAAGTGGACATCTTCCCTATATTTAACTGCAAACAAAGTGACTTCATTTCGGGGGGTGGGAGGAAGGAGAAATGCTTTGGGATGATTAGAAACATAAGTTTCTATCTTCTGTCACACCAGCCTATCAATTATTCAAAACCCTACTAAATTTAGATGTCTGTTCCTAAAACGTTGTTTGCGCTCGTTCCCCGGGAAGATGGAGGCAGCTGATAATTTGGCTAAATTATGCGTTTAAGCCCAATGGTTACAAATGAAAGACTCGAATTCGACAGATTTATTTGCTGCTGCTGAAAATTCTTGGTGGCAGGAATTCGGACCGACTCTGCCGGGGAGCAAACCGAGGGGTGAGGTGGTGCCCACAGGTATTTACGTGGACCAGACCTCATTGTTAGAGCTAATAACATGATGCATCAGTGACTCGGTGGGAGGTTTTACTGATCAATTAGCCACCGGCTACTGGGGGCCGAAGGGCCTAAAGCAGCCCCTGAGGTGCTTTGTGCCCCAGGTAGTCATTACCTGAGTATAAAGATCAATAAAGGGGAAATTATTGCTGTTATAAGACGAGCTGTGAAGGATGAGGGGGGGATGAAGCTGGATTGGGCAGGGTGTGTAACGTGCTCACCCCAAACCTGTTCTTTGAGCATCCCTGATGCAGCCCCGGCTGCTGCAGTGGTGTGAAATATCTCCCTTTTTTCAGCGGTGTCGGGCTGTGATTGGCAGCAAGTCTCCACCGAGCGTGGGCGTCCTCCCGTGCGCACCAGTCACAGGACGTGAAGGGGGAGTTTTTGTAATTTATTTTCTTTTTTTTTTTCTTCTTTTTATAAATAGATGGGCTCTGACAAATAACACCGCCTCTTCGCGAGAGCGTCGTTAGCAGCAGCAAACAGACCTCTGCTTGGTTTATCAGTGGCAGAACCTCCTTTCCTGAAGGAAATAATGCTTTTGGTGAAGATAATTCGTCTGATATTGCAATAGCTCAGGGGGGCAAAAAGCTGCAGATGCTGTGGCAGGAGAAGAGCCACGTTTCCAGCAGCCCCGGGCATGGGGCATCACTGACTGAGGCACTGGGGGGCTTTTCACGGGGCTAGGCACGAGAGCAAGAGAAGAGTAGAAAGAAATGCTGCCGACTTTGAAAAATAACAAACTAAGTAATCAAGTAAAATCAAATCAACCCAACAGCAACACCACCCTTTCTCTTGCAGTGACAGTCTGTAATTGCCAAAACACAGACAGCCTTAGGTTAAAAAAAAAAAAAAAAAAAAGAGAGAGAGTAAAGAATTTATTTTATATTTAGAAACCAAAACATTTCAGGCAAACAGAAAGCAAATTGCAGAAGCCCTTGTTTCGCCCCCCCTACCCTGTGCTCTTAAGTCACACCGCTAAGAAACGTACCCCAATTTTTACAACCCTGGCATAAAGGAAAGCGAGTAGGAATGGGGAAGGGAAAAAAAACCCCAACAACCCCCCAGGAAACTAAAAACAAAGGACGTGTGAGGGCTTTCATTTATTTTGATAATCCTCCTCCTGCTCCAGAACGTTTTGCTGTCTTTGTCAAAGTGAATGACAACAATTTGGCCAACTCTCTCTGAGCTGCACTCAACAGTGACAGGCAAATTATCAGAGGCCCTGCACTCCTTATTATCAGAGGAGAAGTCATCAGGAGGACGTGCGGAGGATCCCTCTCCCCTGTCACTATTTGTCAGTGGGACAAGGGCCACTGCTATGGGTAGCTGACAGGTAATTTCAACAATAACAATTACTCCTATTACTGGTGTCATAAACAATTCGCCCAAGGCATGACAATAGCAAAGCTTTATAATTCAATGCCATATAAATAAATGCCAGCAGGTAACAAGTAATTTAGCTCCAATCAGGCCTTGGCCCTGGCATTAATATTGTTATTGCAAGAAAATGGAAAATTGAAAAAATTCAATATGTTAATGAATTAAGAGAAGTTCAAAGGCTATGGGAGGGGAGGCATGATCCAGGATGGGGGGGTGGGGGGTGAGGGAGGAAAAAACCAAAAGCTAAAGATACAAAATCATGCTTTCAGAACCAGCCCAATACTTGTGTTCGTACAGCCTTATAACTAGTTTTTGATATAAAACATGATCTTGCTATGCTGCCTTTCAGGTTAAGGCAAAAGACATGCAGGAACCTGAACCCCACCCCTTGCCTCCATCTGCCACACCGCAAACAACGTGCATGAAAAAAACTAAACTGAATTTAACGGCTTTATTAAAAACAGAATTGTATTTGAAATGTTATGCAAGACATAGATTTAACAGAGGTTAAAGGTTTATTTGCAACTCCATTGCTTTATTGTCCACTTCTTGCATTCCTTTAATCTTTTCTAAACAAGCTCTGTTAAATCATCGATCCTCTATTTATCAGAAAGAAGGATTTTATTGTACTTTTTCTCTCCCCAAATGCCCTTCACAGGCCACAGCAACCCCAACCCTTTTATGAAAATGATGATCAGCAGCAAACAAGCCAGAGTCCAGTATCTCCAAATCCAACTTCTTGATCAACCCAATTTGCAATTTTACTATTTGTCCAGAAAGACAATGTGGCATCAGGCTGACAGCAGTAAAAGAATTTGAAAATCTCTAATTAGGAGAGCTGCGGAGCAATTAACGCATGTCAAATTTCACTTCATCAAGTGCCACTCTAATTTTCCCACTAAAAATTAATGGACTTTTTTTTTGTGCGTGTATGTGTGTGTGTGTGTGTGTGTGTGTGTCCCCTGAAGGCAATGTTGATTCAAATCTGCTCAAGATGCAGCGTTGCACAGCTAAGCATCTTCTTGATTACAACCCGACACACTTCTAACTGCTTTCATTCTCACTGCCACAGATACTTTGTCAACAGTCAAATTACGCCATGCTGATAACAATGCATAATGGTCTTCCTCAAAGGAGGCTCCTGTCATGGAGCAGCCTTTCATAAAAACCCACTGGTTTCTTCTCAGGGAAATGGATCTGGATGAAAAAAAAGAAATGAAGTTTTTGTGGTTTCAACATTGGTTGCAATGTAATTTTTTTTTTTCCCTTCTTCCCCTCACACTATAATTTATTTATTTTTTCACTCACCCGAAATTACGGCCGGGAACTGTCTGAAGAGCAGTACGGAATGGAAAATATTTATAGTCACTGTTTGTACAGGCTTTGCTTTAAGCACTTTGCTCCAAGACATTTTAAAGGGCAACATCCTCCTTCCAATACCACTGATTTTTTTTTTTTTTTAATTTTATTTTTTTTGTTCCCTTCCCTTTCTAAAGGTGCAGGGCAGCATCCCGCACCCTTTGCCTAAGCACAAGCCCTGCTGACGTCAGTGGGAGTTTTGCCGGGGCGAGGGCTGCTCGCCTTGGCTCGCTGCTGTAAACACGTTGGGACTTTCTCTTTTAATGGATGGTATTTAGATTCTGCGTGGGGCTTGTTTAACATGCGTGTTTGCCAGAGTCCTCAAACATCGTGGGGCACGAAAGACAAATTGTCTTTTTGTCAGAGCAGCATGGAGGGCAGGAGAGAAGCACTGAGCTATCACAGCTAGTTTTTTACCTTCTACTTCCTGCTCCCTGCTTCCCCCCTTTTACTGGGAAATCAATAACAGCAAAAGACAGAAGGTGTCATGGGACAGGATTTCCAAGTAGAAGTGGAATTAATAACGTACTTCAGATACATTACAATTTTTTTTTTGCATGTAAGTTTCAGAGCTTAAATATGGTTGTCTGTTCCCAAATCTGGGGAGAAGGAAGGTGAGCACCTTGTTTGTCTCCTCCTCATCCCTGGGCTTCTTGCTGCCAGCCACCCCAATGACACAGGTAGGGTATATAAGCCTTGGTGTGTGCATGTCTACGTATGCTATAAAACAAAGCCAAAAACACACATTGCTTTTGATCTGAGCCACCTTTCCCGCAATATCTTATTTCTTGCCACACATAAATGTTGCAGTGCCAGGTAACACAGGCTCTGCTCCACCCAATAATTTTCTATATCCTCCCCACTTATTGCCATCCCCTCCCCTGCAGGTATTAACGTTTTGCAATTAACTCTCTCTGACATTTTTAGAAATGTGAAGCTTGGGGTATTTGGTTCCTAAATTCTGGTTGTTCCCCATTTTGTGTCCTCCAGCCAGGGTGGAGAAATGAGTCCTCTCCTGCACGCACAGTCCTCGAGCATCCCCAGATCCGCAGCACAGCAGCCACCGGGCCTGCAGTTTCATACCTGTGGAAATGCACCTTTTTTCCCCCCCACCATGTCCTTCGTTAAGCTTAAAAAGTTCTAGTGCTGCTTTTAGACAAAGCACAGATTATGCGCTTTGCCTCAACACCCCCTCCTTTTCTTATAGGGGACGTCATTCCCCCCCCACACACACCCCCCTCAAAAACGCTGCCATAAAAACAATAGGAAAGGCCGTAATTTAAAGAAAGAAAAATGTGATTATATAACACATCCTGCAGTAATCAATTTTACCTCCAATATCTGCTTTTGTTTTCAAAATGCTAAATAAACAATACATAATGCATCCCTCATCAGCCAAAACCATGAGGGCTCTGTGCTCAAATAACAGGAAACATATTCAATTTTCCTAACAGAAGACAGTTCATTAAGCTGTGCCACATCAAATAAAACTTTAATTTCTCCAGCATCAGAGTCGCAATGAAAGCAATTGAGGAAGATGAGCCATATGGTACTTCTATCAGCAAACACATATTGCTCATTCCCCCAAAGTTTTCTAATTCTGCTCCCCAGACCTGTGTAATATAGATAATGTGCTCTGAGCGCAGCAACCATGAGCTATCTGGTGTACACTTCTAATACTGTATTTAATGGGAAATAATGAATCATAAAAGCCTGCAGAAGACGGCTTTTGCTAACCTAAATCTCAGCTGTAATTTCATTGTTCTGTGCCTAAGATGCTGTTTGCCCTTTTCAAACAGCAGCAGTTGAACATAATTATGCTGCTACAAACCTGGGCTGCAAAAAGAAAGCCTTCCTAATAGAACCAAGTTTTTATTAACTCTTGAAATCCTGAGCTTGGGGCAACTGCGAGCAGGGAATTTTTGGGGTTCATTAAAGCACACGTACACGTATATCTCGATTTCCAGTGCGCAGCCCCACAAATTAAATTGATGACTCTCACATCGGGCCAGAAATGCAACAGGAGAAGGCTGTGAAAAATTAGGAAATCTTCTTGACATCGGGAAATCCGACACTTGTCTGCTCTAACATCTGTAAGTGCCAAAGCCTTATAGTCTAGTAACAGGGGGATTTTTTTTTTTAAAGGTAAGTCTATTTTACTTCTTCTTGCCAGATATAAAAATTGTGGTTAGTGCCTGGAGTAAAGGGCTCTCTAAATTTTATAGTGTTTATTCTCCATTTATAAATCCGTAATGATCTATTTAATGATACCATAAGGTTAAAAGTTAAACAGCATTGTTATTTCTCTGTTTTTTTTTCTCCTCTTCCTTTTAGAGAGTAACCTGCCTGTCTCCGAGAGAGGATCAGTTGGGGTTGTTTTCCGAAGAAGCCTAAGGTAAAGAGGCGTCCATACATTCACACAGGAGGATTCATAAAGGCAGAGACAAGAAGATAAAGGTATTATTTTCACATGATCAGCCCTGCTTGGAAAACGTCTTCGACTCATCTGAAGTAAGCCTCTTTCTTTCCTTCCTCCACCCTCCCGCTCCACCCCCCCAACCCCAAAATACGGGGCTAATTTAAAACATTGTCTAGATATGCTACTTATACATATTGAAAACATATTTTAGTGACTGTGTTTGTTTTGGCAAGATATGAACCAAAACCCCCCCAATTAAATTAAAAAGAGCTACTTTTAAAAGTTAGAGATTGCCTTTTAAAAGCTTATTAAAATCAGCATGTTAGATGTCTGTCTTTGAATTAGCTCCGAGGCTTGATTGCTTTCATTAAAGCTGCCTGTTTGGGTGCTGCTTGGTGAATGCTCAAGTCTGGATTTTCCCCCCCTGCTCCCCCCTGCTCTGAGCTGCTTCTTACTACTTGTCAACTTGGATTTTCCCTCCAAATTTGAAAGCAAAACTCCGATTTTGCTTTTTTTTTTTTTTTGAGAAGCAACAGCCACCCCCACACCTTCTTTCCCCCTGAAAAACATCTCGATCAAAATCACCATCAAGCCGAGCCAGAGAGACACCAACAGGTAAAAATACATTAAAAATATATATGTTTAAAACAGCAAAAAAAAAAAAAAAAAAGGCACTCCCAAAATACCCACCCTGACCAAACCGACACCCCCCCCAAAAACCCACCCTAATCCACCAAAAAACTCCAAGCCATCACATTGCTCATAGCCCATGAATGCCTTAAAAACAAATGTTTAAACAGGTTTTCTTTTTTTTTTTGAAGCGGCAGAAAACCTCTGCATGCTCCAATGGGTTACAATAACAATGCTCTATTGCAATGTAAAACAAGCTGGAGGAGAAAAAGGTGCTTTTTGTTACCATTTTATCAAAGCTGTTCATCTTCTAGCTGCAGGCAGCATTTTGCTGGAATTGCAGATATTTCTCTGTCCGGGCTCCTTTGTTTGTGCATCTCATTTGCATATATTTATCTCCAGCTGAGGGTGCTTTCAGCTCATTAAGGCCTCCCCTCGCATTATTTCATAAGCCAGCTGCTAGGAGGGATTTCACCTGTGGTGACTGAGAAAAGAGGGGTGAAAAAACCAAATTCTTCATTAAAAAAAAAAAAAAGGAAAAAGAAGAAAACAAAAAAACCAACAACCAAGGAAATCTTCTGACTCTCTTCCCCTATAAATGGGCACCATTTGTGTTAAACAGCCTCTTGTCATGATAGATGCCTCCTGGGGTCAGGGGGGAAAGTTGATTTGAAGGTCAGCAGTAAAACAACAGACAAACCAGACGCCAAACTGGTTCCTTAGCTGTCGGTGGGAGCAGTGGTACAACCAGGTCTTGAACCTTTTTCAACCTCTAATAAAACAGGGGAAGAATCTGAAGTGGAGCAACCAGGCCCCAGAGGAAAAAAAAAAAAACAAAAACCAACAAACCCACAAAAAACCAACCCACAAATAATATCAATATCGAGCAGCAACGGGAAACAACGGGGCAGCTCTCAGCGTTACGGGCACGCTGCTATTGTTTCAAGAGCTGGGGAATTAATTCCACTTATTTATTTAAGGCGTGTCAACTTGCTGCCTAAACCTGTTTCTGTGTCAAGATGAATAAAACTTTTATGGCTCATAAAATAGAGCCATTCATCTCAATGGTCTTTGTGGTGCCTGGGTTTGTTGGGGTTTTTTTCCCTTCTCCTGGCAGGCTGAGCTGGGCCAAAACCTCTGCATCCCATCGCCACCCCCTCAGTCATAGGAGCAGAGAAAATTTGGATGGGGCATCTCAAGCTAAACTTCTGGGTTTGATTAAAAATGGTAAATGTTAATTCATCATAATCAAGTGCAAAACCCCCACCTCCTCTTTTTCCCCAGCCTAAAACCTACAATGAATTTACATCATCTCTGTGGAGCTTTGGACCAACAGGTAATAAAATACAATAAAGCTTGCTTTTTATCAGGACACACGCACAAAAAAAATCCCATTAATTATAGTTCATGACTACTCTAAACCAAATGTTCAAATAGTAGTTGGAAATGATGCATAAAATCTCAGCATGTTCTGATAGGTTATAGAGTCAGTGGTTTATTGCAATGTAAAACAAGCCACAGGAAGAGAGGGTGGTTTTGTTTACCATTTTCATCAAAGCTGTTCATCATGTTGATATACTTATGTTATATTGTGACCCCTACATACGTTGCATTTCATATATTTATTTTCCAGGTTGTTGCTACTTTTGCTGCCTTTGCCTGGGAGAACTCAAGTAATTCTCAGGTGCCTTTGAAACATTTTCTCATCTGCACTGAATTTCTGAGGGCAAACCAACTGATAGATATGGACCTAAGAAATATTTATCATCATTGACTAAGGTTTTCCTTTGACTAAATCTGAGGCAATTAGTACCTGAATAAACACAGACTAAGTAATCTACCTCCTCAAAAGGTAATTAGACTTGAAAAGCGCTCTACCCAAGGAAAGCACAGCTTGATTAAAATGCTTTGGAGATTCGCTTTCATTTCTATTCCCTTTCACCCTGGAAAACATTTTATAAAATCCCTATGACTTTTAATTTCTCCCCATGCCAAACCCAAGGCCACTGTTGGTTGTTGCTGCCCTCTTCCCCCACCTTCCCTAAATCTTCAACCCCGCTTCTCATTTTTCTTTGCCTCTAATCTAATCTCTAATTCCTTGGCTTGGCCAAATAGTTAAAAATGTTAAGTGCTGCTCACAATTCCTGCTGCCTCCCCCTCGTATCTGTCTCTGTTTATGGAACAGGCCCTGGTTTCCTCCTGCTCTTGTTCAGCTGTAGGTCTGCAGGTCAGGAGACTGTAAATACACACAGTGCTGCCCCAACCCATAAATCTGAGCAAAGGGCAGCCTTATGTATTCAGATAAGGGATGCAAGGGGAAAGCGGGGAAAAAAAAAAATTGAAAGAAGAGAACCAGCAGAGTCTGTGGTGAAGTAGATGCTTTGCTAGATCCCAAACCCAAGGTGCATACCCTGCTACCTCGCAGGGTGTTCCAGCCAGAGGTGAATCTGAAATGTTCACCCTTCTTCCCACCCCTTCTTGTTTATACATAAATCTTTACAAAATGCATTTTATTACCTTTGGGGCAAAGAAATTAAACAAGAGATTTCGATGGCTTTCTCTCCTCCAGACCTTTGTTGATCTATTTTCTCCCCCCTGCCCCCCCCATTATATTTCCTACACCTCTGAAGCTTTCAAGGGAACAGTCCCCCTGTTATTGCTTCTCAGTTCCAAGGTCTTAGAATAAATAACATTGTTATTACTCACTTCACCAATTTCCAAGAAGAAATATTGCTGCAGCAAACGCGAGCAGCACTAATATTTGCAAAGTGATAAATGGATTGTTACATACCTTCCCGTCTGTGTGGCCTCCAGCCATCCTCCGGCCAGCTACATCACTCCTCAGGGTGGGAGGGAGGCTGCCTTTGAACTTAGCGGGGTCCAGACACTTAGTGCCTTGCACCAGAGCCTGCCCCTGGCCCCCTCCCTTGCTCTCTGATGGAGAGATAATTTTTAATGGACCACGCCAGAGACGGTACCGGGACTGGGGGAGAGCAGAAGCCACGTACTGGGACCAAGCAGCCAGGTGAAGAGGCTTTTGGCACACTGGTTTGGTGGGTTTTGCTAATGTTGGGTGCAACAGGGAGGGGGGTGAGAGGCTTGGGACATCCCCAGAGCACAACACTGCCCCACTGCCCTCCCCAGCTCCAGCGGTGCTGGCACAGCTGCCCTTGTTCAGGGTACCACATCCCCGGTGTCACAAGAGCCACCTGTCCTTCTCTGGCTGCCAGGGATGTGAAAACTGGACAGAAATAGTTTTGCAGATTCCCTCCACTCTGCCCCCAAAACATGCCCCCCCATGCCTGAATGGGAGCGGCAGTGGATACTTGAGGCACTAGAGGTACAGATGCTCAGTGGGGTGAAGATTGGAAAAGATGTATTCCCAAACACCGCCTTTCTTTTACTGCTCATTAAATTTCATTAATTCACATGAAATTCTCAGCAAACCTTCTTATCCAAAGCTGAGGTTAGGGAGGTGCTGAGATGGGCAGCAGTCTGCTGGCTCTCTCGCCTCAAACCTGATGGCTCAACACGTAATTTCTGAGCTTGAAAAGAGATGGCAATTGGAAAATTCACATGAAATTAAAAATTAATCAATTTTAAAAAAATATAGTTGTGATTTTTTTTTTAAGCAGCAATTTTTATCTAGCTCTGACACATGATTCGGGCTTCTCAATTTTATTCAAAACAAAATCTCCAACTCAAATTATTCCTGGGCTGCAAGTCACGCTGAAAAAAACTCCCACTCCGAATGTGTGGTAATTAGAAACAAAACAAAGCTTTTTCCTTCAGACACAGAAAGAGTAGGCTGCTAACATTTCTTAGTCCGAGTCGGTTGCTTTTCCACGCCATGGCTCATGGGATAGGGTCTGGGAGGGTTTGTTGGGTTGTCTTGAATTCCTTGGTGGGATGGGCACCCCCACTTTAGGTTATTCAAGCACCAGAGATGATCGTAAATGCGTGTTCTTTAGAGGCAGAGAAAAACTAAGCTGCTCAAGGAGCATCATCCCCACTGTCCCCTTGCTGGAGTGGCATCGCCTGTGCAGCTGAGGTACCACCAGGCAAAAGGGATGAGAGCATCCATCTTCATGCATCCTCCCTGGCCTTTCCTCCATGTACAGCCCCTTTCCTTCTGAGGAGGCTGTCAGAAGCAGGAGGAAGTGCTTGTGGGTGTGTACAGGTCTCACACGGAGGTTAAGCACAGCAGTATCAGCATCTACGTGGTGCTGGTTTGAGAAGGGAGGAGATGAAGGGTGCGTGTGAAGGTTTCAGCACCCTGGGGTGGAGGTGTTGGCATGGTCTGGCAGTGCTAGTATGTGAATATTTTGGTGCCCAAGGGGATGGGGAAGGTGCTAGGTTTAAAGACTGGAGCTATATATTAGGTTGCTTTTCCCTAAGGGATACCTTGATCCATATAAGAAAAAACACAGTTCAAGGATTCGCAGGAAGAAAATCACTCAGAAACTGTGTGCAGAGGTACGAAAGGGCCAATCAGAAGAGAGGGCAAAAATGTATCTGACAGTTTTTCCTCCTGACCAAAGTAAACAACCTCTCTTCTTTTTTTTTGGTATAAGATGAGAAATATTGAAAGGAAGGTTATAAGTTACAGATAAGGCTAGAAAGTCCTTTGGGATGGGCTCTCAAGCAAAATATATACAGTTCACTGTATATATTCATACGTGTGCATATACATACAGTATTAAAAAAACCCTCAATAGTCTGTATTGGTTTTTAATAAAGGAATTAATAGAATCATGGAACCATAGAATCATTAAGGTTGGAAAAGATCTCCAAGATCACTGAGACCAAACTTTACACAAACCACCCATAACACGTGCTCAAATGTGTATGTGTGTCTGATTATGCGGCTGTAAATAGGCATGAGTACCTATGTGTGCATATATATATATATATACAGGTGTACATTTACAGATGGGGGCATATACAGTTGTTGCCCATTTATAGCTGTGCAAATCTACACACATGAATATGAGTGCACGTACACACACAGACACAAACGTACACACAGGTACACCTTACGCTCACACGCACCCCTGAAAACTGAGCAAGCAACAAATGAAATATAGCACGAGCTGCAAAGTTTTTTAAGGAGAAAAAGTGCTGAAAGCAGGTGAGAGCTGGGGCAGCGGCATTGTGGGGAGCCATCCTACTGCTGGGAAACATCCAGAAACCCTTTTAAACCTTTATCAGCCCCTTTTCTGACTTTGGGAGCAGGGCTTGGAGTGCCTCAAAACTGTGACTCTTTGAGACATTCCTGTCGGGCAGAAAACCTTTTGAGAGCAGCACTGCTTGTGCTCTGCTTTGATTCCAGCCTCAGGAAACACATAGGTAAGAATTAAAATCAAAATAATTGAATATATACAAGACATCTACATTTGTATGAACAACAAGCTTTGAAAAGGGAAAAAAGAATCAGGTCTTAATTTTTTATTATTTCTTTTCCTCAACCATAAAAAAAAAAAAAAAAAAAAAGTCAAGCAGTTCTTATTTTATCCAGACCAGTTCATAAATCCCAAGTCATAAATCCACATGATATCCTGGGCTGCTGGATTTTGCATTTGGAGCTCTGAAAGACTGATAGCTGAAAGATTTATAAAATCCCAGGTAGCCAGAGTGCTCCCTATTGGCTTCACATCTGAGGGGTCCCCGCATCCTGCTTAGCCCAGAGAGCTGGATGTATGGGATATATTGTGCTCAAGAAGCAGCACGCCCCCACCCTCCTATTTTCAGATGTGACGAGGGCTAAAATTTGGTCATTTAGGATGGATGGGCCCTGTTCAGGGACTTTTCTGTGCATATAAGGGGACAGCCACAAGCTGCCATTGCCCAAAGACTCCTGCAAAATTGTACCATGGGTTGTGTCATAGATGTATGATTTACCTTGTGTGGTAGACCTGACCACAAACAGAAGAATTGTTTCAGCTGCCTTGAATATACATTTAACTTTGTTTCTTGCAATGTCATGTCCTTGAATAGGAGTGACTGCTCAGTAAGAACAGGGAATCACTGAGGCCAGAGGATGATGATACTTAAAGGGGAACACAACCAGCCCCTTAGCAAGAAAATGGTAGTTGAGATGCCTCAGACAAAGTACAGGTCACAAACAATTTCGCTGGCAAAGCAGCACATCACATTCCCCAAGGAGCGCTAAAAGATGTCACTGTGAGGTTTTTCTCTTTTTCATCAGTTCAGTGGATGTTGAATGAGGGACCCTGTGAAGACTGAGTTGTACTGTTTGTTTGTACGCCACAGGATGCTGAAAAGGTGCTTAAATCCTTCCCTTCTTTACTATCCTCTATCCTTCCTCAATGACCTTATTCGAACCTAATACTTTTCTCCAGACTTGCAATGACATTTTAATATGCTTCTGTTGAATTAATAAAAAGACTAAATCCCTCCCCCCCTGAAGTTACAAGATTTGTTTTATGACTGTAACTAACATCTTTGTTACTGAGAAATTAAATGATTTGCTTTATATCTAAGATACTTTTATTCATGGGTCTGAATCTATTGAAGTGCATGTGGAAAATCCTCCTTCACCTTCCTGGGGAAGGATCATGGAATCGACCCAATGTCACCTCTGCCTGTTTGGAATTTTATTAGGAACACAATTCCAGCTAAATTTACATAATTTTTTTGTTGTTTGTTTGCCTCTATTAGTGGAAATTAAAGCACTGCAAGGGTTTGTGCTCCCTGTGTCATGTGAGCATCTCTGCCTTTGATCAGCCACCTTAAATGAGCATTATGAGAGGTTTGGCTTGCATGCCACAGAGCTGCCTGCCTCCAGCATGCCTCTTCCCCATCAAAATCCCTGCTTTCATTAGAAACAGTTACTCATTTAAGAGGCCAAACTAAACCAGACACAAGCAGACCGAAGCATTTATACGAGGACTATGTCAGACTCATGGCAGGAGAGGTTTTTCTTGGTTATTCTTGAAATCCAAAGCTTTTCCAAGCCTGTTAGTGTCTCTCACGAGGTATGTCCTTCCCCTTCCCAAGCAGAACATATTTCTTTTTAAACCTCAAACTCCTGTGCACTGTATTGATGCCATATTTCATCATTTCTTCCTGCTTGCTTACTCTTTATCCTTCTTTCAGCTGGATTTGAGCCGTCCTGAGCTCACGGCTGTTGAGTGCAAGGCAGCAAGGATGGGGGTGGGGTTCAGGAGAGCTGCCTGCTCAACCCATCCAGGCCATGGGTGCACCATTATTTCATCCAGCCTGGATCTACACGCCAAGTAGCCCTGTCCTGCTCCACAAGGGTGAATTTGCTACGTTTTGGCTCTTTGGCATTTCTAGCACCTTTGACAATGGCATTTGGTGCTCCAGCCATTGGTTTGGGGAGGTTTGTGCCTGTGAATATGCCCAAGCCCCCCGACTTTATCAGTGCCGTTCATCTTGAAATGCTCAGATGGTCTTTGTCGGTTGCTCATCAAGAAGATTGGGCTGAAATGAATCCCCTGGTGCAGAAGAACTACCAGAGCAGGGTGAAGGGCAAATGCTCACTTGTGTCTATTGATCAGCTCCTTCCCCCTGCATTACCACTTGTGGTGCCTTCGGAAGGAGAAGGAGATTTCTTTCTCTTTCCAAGCGGAGACTTGGGATGTAGAATCTGAACAAACATTAATTTTTTTCACTTTTAAATGAGCAAGTCATCTTAAAGTCTCCTTTTATTAAAAGCATCCACAGAAGCTCTTTTCTTCTAGTATTGTTACCGTTTTGCTAATTAAAAATGCTGTACAAGGACTAGTATCGAGCTATAGAAATGAAAGGTCAATATATGAACAACACTTCATTTGTAAATAATACAGCTCTGTAATCAATTATCTCATTTTCACAGAAGACATATTAATCTACAAGCAAAGAATGGAGACATTTAGAGGATGTACAGAGGGGATCTTTAAATGTTAAATGTTCTTTAGCATGTGCTAAATAAAGGGTTTGGCAGAGTGAAAATATAGAGCAGAGCACTGACACTCCAGGGAGAATCTTTAGGTCAAGTGATTTGTACCTTCAAAACAGTTCTCCATAGCACTGTAAAGCCGCTCCTGTTGGTAGCAGGGATGTGGGTTAGTGTTATTTAGGATGATAACTGTAGCAGGGAAAATACTGCAAAAAATCAGGAAAAAAGGTCATCTGCAAAGAGAAAGGTGTGTATTTTAATAGGCGGATCAGCTCTCTTTGCTCTGTTATTTGCTTTCCACCAGGCTTCTGGACTGCAGGTTGGAGCTGAGACGTGCTTGTGTGAGAAGCTGTGTGGCCAAATGCCCTCAGTACCTTGGGCACCAGGAGGGAAACACTGATCCAGGTAACAGAGCATCCCACTGGAGCCCCAGTGGGATTGTTTCCTCCTCCTCGGGTTACACTGGAAATACACGTATGGGTTTAAAAATGTAACAGTTTCTGGGTGTTGGAGATCCTGCACATGACTCAGAAACATCATTAGGGAAAATGACAAGAAAATCCATTCCCTGATCTAAAATCAGCTCAAGCTTTCTGTCAAATGGAAAGAAAAGACTCCTGCCAGCTCCTTTTGGGAGCTGGGTTACCTTGTACGCTTTTTTAATGGATTTGACAACATAGAGGCGGCATGAAAGCAGGCGATGAATGTAACTTTAGTTTCATTTTTGCCTGTTTGCTTTAGATTTGCAGTACGTCTGTCCCGTTCTCGCTCCAGATTTCCAGCTTTGGAATTTCTATCATATGTTGAGACTTAAGGGGAAAAAGCCCCACCCGTGAACCCCAACTCTCCCCACCCCCCCAGTTCTCACCACTCGGTTGATCTCATCCCAACCCTTGTCTTGACCTCCTGTATCCATGGCTGGGTGGGAGGAGCGAGGAGAGGGGTGGTGGGAAGGGCCCCACCAATGCGAGCCCTTGTGCGAGGGGAGGGTCTCCCTCCTGTTCACCTCTGCCACAGTCCCCTTTTCCCTTCTCTCACACTTCCTTACAGCCAAATCCATTGCCTAGGCCAGGAGAAAGCTAAAAAAAAAAAAAAAAAAAAAGGCAAAGGAAAAAATAAGGATTTGTTTTCAGCAGACTTCACAAGCCAAAGTGGCTCCAGGGAGGGCAGGGAGAGAGAGTAGATGCTCCCTTTGGCATTGGTGGGGGTTAAGGTTGACTGTTGTGCCTCACTCCCTTCTGTACTCTTTTCCAGAAACAGAAATTCACCCTTGGCACATGATAATTAAGCAAGGCACCATCCCAACTCCCTCCCAGCTCTCTGGAGGGACTGGAGCAAAGAGCCAAGACCACCAACACCACTGGTGTGAAGGAGGAGAGGGCAAGCCAGGGATTTAGGGAAGCTTGATCACCCTCTCTCTCCCGGCTGATACCAAGGGTAAATCACCTACAACAGCAAAATCCTCATAAAAACCGGTTTTTTGGCTTGCACACCAGGAGAGCTGGTTATGGAATTGGTGTTGCCAAAGGAATGGCAAGTGGCAAGGTGTTAAGGCAGGAGCCCTGTCTGCATCACAGTGGAAATCGCAGTTAAGTCTGAAGGTATCTCCTTCTTCTTTAAGAACGAAACTTAAGTTAGTGTGAAAAAAAACAAAAAAGACCCTTAAGCCTAAATATTTCCAGGTTTGCTCACCCCCATGGGTTCCGTGCATGCTGTAGCTGCTCGACCCATAGGACCCTTCAAAGCTCTCCATGATTTTCTGTGCCAAAACAAATGTTACTTTGCCATCAAGTAGGCAGCAGAATGAAAACCGTAAGATGTGTGAGTGAGAAAAAAAGAGCCCAAACAGGAAAACCCCTTTCTTCTGTTTTAAAAGTCCTGGATGATCAAGGCTGTTCTGCTCACTCTGATGTAATCAGTTTGCAGATACCCAAATACACGTCCAGCCATGGAAAGTGCTCTCCCTTTGATTCCAGCAAAATCCTTTCTAATTCTCTTTAAATGTTCCAGGGCTTTTTGAAATGATTGCTATCAATGCCAACCAAATGCTTTAGATCTCTCTTTTTTTTTTGGCCTGTCTTTAAATACTTGCCTTATTTCTATGCAGCCTGGTTACAGCTGTACATGGAAAAAGTATCTAGCAAACAGATCTGGTTTGCTTTAGCCTTTATGCCACATAGAGTTAGACACTTTAACCTTCTTTACATTTACTTAGTTACTTTAATATAATTTCTGTAACCCCTATACTTTTCCCCCTGCCCATATAACTCCTTAAATATCTATAATACAGTAGCCCATACACATCACATATTATTTGTTACATTAGTCTCACCATAGCTATCTAGTAAATCATAAGTCATTTTCCTCTAAAAGTTAAAACCCAGAATTGTTCAGCTGAGCTTGGACTGAGTTTGTGAGGGACTAGCTCAAAAAAAATCTAAGCTGGTTAAAACAATAGATAGACTTGTTTAACCAGAAAATAACAGATCCCCTAAGGCACTAGATCTGCAGTGTTTCCATGGGTAGGAACACTGCTGGATGGTCTGTTATTCTCTCCATGCTCTTCAGTTGCTCTGAGGTGGGTCCGTGGCCATCGTTCATGGCACATTTCCATTGCTGTGACACCTCTTCCAGCCCAGCTTTAAACAAGCCGAAAGCTGGGACCCACAAGAATGACAGAGCCCTTTCCAAATCCATGAGATTAAAGGAGAGCAAGATTTCGGGCACCTTTGGGGTATGTTATTCTCCTTTGTTTTGTTTCAGTTTTTAGGATTTTTTTTTAAACAGTAAGTTAGAAATTATTTTACATTTTTCTGGAAGCTGTTTTCTCCTTAAATTACAAGGTGCTAAGAGGACAATATAAAGAAAACCACCAGCAGACAGGTGAGTCATAAGAAAGCCCTGATGTCTGCCACATAGTGGGACATTTCACTGTGCATTTAGCCCTAAAATATTACGGGTAAGTAAAACACATTGAGAGACCAGACTTATTTTTTCCCCCCCATCCATTCTTTTTGAACTTACCAGCTTTTGTTGCAAGCCAGTGTTACTTCTTCGTGCTACACGGTGTTTTACCGAACGGTGTCCCAGCCGTGACCGAGGGGATGAAGACGCCACCACAGGCCATGAGCAGTATGCCTGGGAGCCCATTGCAGCAGCCAAGGATTGTTGGTGCTGGTGACCCTGCTCCTGTCAAGGCACAGTCAACAGCTTCTGCAGGCCACAATGACGCTGCTGCTGCTTCTTCCATCCCCATGTTTCTCCATTCTCTCCATCCCCTTGCTGAGCCATGGCCGTGTGTAATTTCTCCCCAGCATGAGCCTGCATCCCTTGCTGCTGCTCTGATGCCTCATGCACCCTATCCCAGAACAATGTGGGGATCCCAGGTCTGAAAAAACGCCCCTCCAGAGTTACGTTTTTGCAAAAACTTCTCTATTTTTTAAACTCCTGATCCTCTCCTTCCCCTTCCTCTCTCTACCTCCCTTAATTTTACCCTGCCTTTCCCACTCTGGAAAAAAAAACATGTATAAAATGATATGAAGCAGTATAATTGCCTCTCTGTGAGGTTTCAAAAAGAAAACCAAGACTAATTGAAAAAGATGATGAAACGCTCTTTTTGGGTGAGGAAGGCAGGAGGAATTCTTCTTTTTCTCATCTTGCAAATTCTGTCTTGGCTATAGGTTTGAGTTCTCTTGCTTCCCCACTCAATTTTCAGCATTAACACTGGTATATAAAGAAACTGAGCTGTCTGTCTGATGTGTGCCTGTTCTGGTTTAATGATTCAGACTGTAAAGCATCAGGTCTCCATGGCACTGCTGTCCTCCATGTCCATGCCTGGCACAAAAGCCTTGGAAAAAAGAATATCCTTGCGTGCTTTTTTATTTATCCTTTACAAACAAGAATTGCAGGCCATGATTCAGCTCCCCACATTTTTGCTGTGGACTGCCCAAACACTGCACGCAAAAGACCACAAGAGTATGAGATATTTAGACCCAAGGGATTGGACACAATATTGACCTGAGAGAAACCTGTGCTTTGCAAGTGCAATTGTTCAGGTAAGCAACATAATAATAATGCATATGCCAAAAAGAGGAGGTAGCCAGACTGTGGGGAAAAAATAATATGAGCTTTAACAACAACAACAACAACCACCACCACAATAATAATAATAATAATAATAATAATAATAATAATAATAATAATAATAATAAACAACCAAGAATACTCATCAATAGGACATCAAGGTGAAATGACACCAGACAAGTCTAGTCTACAGAGAGATTGTCTTTCAGGAAAGATTTCTATTGAAGTTAAGGCTGGAATCTGCCTGCTTTGTCCAAGTCATACGACATTTTTATATAGGGAGATGCCTCTGACTGTGCCTCAGGTGGCCCTGAACACTGAGGGTGTCAGTAAGATGCCAGCAGTGTTCATGGAGCAGTCTCTAAGGCTGGGATGTACCATGGGGGAGGTAGGTGTGTATCAGGAAGGATGGGCATGAAGCCCTTGGGCAGCCTCCTTCAGCACGGTGCTCCAGCCATGGAGTTGTGCTACTTCAGGTAATAATCAGTGGGACAAACCAACAGAGATAAATATTTTTGTGGAAAGGCAAGCAGGACATTATGATTTCTCCCACCTTCCCCTTACTGGGCGTGGAAAATTGCTACCCAGGCACCTAATTCCCAGACCTCTCCTCCTCAATTCATAACAAATACACTTTTTTTTTTTTAATACTCATGTAAAACCAGTACTTCAGCAGACAAATTACAAGCTGAAGATAAAACTAGTAAGAAGACATAGGAAAAAAAGTGCCCTTCCCAGTCTGACAGATTAAGAAGGTCTTGTTGATACACCCATGGCCCACACATGAACCTTGTTGCTCATGTTTTGCACGAGCATCCAAATGCCTGTTTTCCTCCTCCCATTTTTTCCCTTCCCCTGTTTGATTTTTTTTTTTTAAATAATTTTGTTTGGTTTGAGGAAGAGGGAAGATGGGCAATCTTCCATTGAAATACCCATTGACCATCTTGACAGTAGAGCTTCCTACCAGAGGCTCATGGCCCATCAGCTCCCATGGGATTGAGATCAGTGGGAACCATATTTGTTTTCCAGTTTTTTGCTCCATCATTTGTCATCAGTGTGTTACCCTACTCATGGGTAATAGATGACATACGCTTGATTCTGACTGGAGAATAGATTTCCATGGCATAATACACAAAGAATAAACAGGCACTCTCTGTTTTCCAAGCCTTCAGGAGAGGCAGCTCCTATTGGGCTGAATGTCTCTTTATTTCCACATACCAACCTCCACTTGCTTTCATGCTGCCAAAGTACTTTCCTTTTCTATCTTATGCACCCACACCTACTAAAAAAAAAAAAAAAAAAAAGATAAAGGGTTAAAAAAATAAAAAAGCCTTTCTTCCCCCTACTAAAAGCGGATTTTTATATCCAAAGACACAAAGGTAATTCTCTCTGCATTGTAGCTTCAATATTTTTCTTTTTTTTTTATCCAACAATGGTGAAAAGATGTGATTTTTACATGCAAATAGGAAGAAAAAGCCTGAACACACCATGGGAACGTGTTTAAGAAGTTGATTTATGTTTCATGCTGAGCCTTACACCTGCAGTTCAAGCAAAACTCAACTTTGCCGCCCCACAGAGTCTAGTTTATTAGGTATCAAGGAGTCACAAGAAGCCATGTAATTAAAACTGTAATTAACTGGAAAAGGAAAGTGCCACCTGAGTTTTGAGAGGCTGTCAATTTTATTTCCATTACAGCTTTCCTTCTGCTTCTTTTGTCTATAGGGTGCTTTTTTCCACCCCCCCCGCCCCCCATCTTGATAAGGAAAAACAAAGTTGCAGCTTTTTTTTCCCCTCTTTATTAACTAGAGAAGCCACCAAATTGTCTTATGTTTTCACTAGCGGGAAAAAATCGAGACACTCAGTTTTGAGCTCTGCTGCAGGTTTCTCTCAGCGGCATTTGCAGCTGTGTTTGCCAACAGGTGTCAATTGTGGTCCAGGCAGGAAAAAAAGCCCTGAAATGTCCTACCGGCGCAGGGTCAGCTGAGTTCAAAGCCCATTTTAACAGAACATAATCAATGCCCTTTAAAAAGGGGATCGGTGGTGCCTTGTTAAAATGCATGACCTTGCTGCAGCAGGCCAGCCAAGCGCCGGGTGTCCCTGGATCCGGCACGTCCCCTCCCAAGGCTGCTGGGTCTTGACGGAGACCACCGCGGTATTCCTGTGGGCAGGACGGGGCCACACGCAGCACGACAAAAAACACGACTGGGAGAAATATGAGGCAACGTGATGAACTTCGGCAACCAGAGAAACGAAAAGTGAAAAGGGGGCCCAATCCCCCCCAGCCAAAAAAAATAAATCTCCCAAGTATCTGGGTGATACTTGCCTCTGCCTCTTGCATTCACCAGGAGCAAAGTCCTGGGGGATCAGAAAGAGGAGCTGGAATAAGGAGATAATTACATTTAGTAAGTTTTAAAGAAGAGGAGACTTAGGTAAACTTGAAAGAAAGTAATTGTAAAACATAGTGGAAGAGTAATTAACTGAAAGGGTAAAATGATGAAAACAAAGATGGGCTCTATCCTAAGTGTCATTACAAGGGAGATTTATGAATATACGTAAATTTTTGCAAAGGAGATGTTTTTGTCTTAGGCCGGCATGTGAAAGTGGGGATCGACATTCTTTGTTCTCCATTTAACAGGTGACAGAAACCTATCAGGTGAAGTACCAGCCTTGAGGAGGGAAGTTATTATTGTAAAAAGTAATTTTCCTTTGATGTCATTCTGACAGGCTTGGGGTATTTTTTCCCCAGCCTTAATCATCTGTATCTTCTCCTCTCCTGAAATAGCCCCAGCTTGCAAGGCAAAGGTCTCCGGACCCTCTGGGTTTGAAGGCAGATCTCCATCAGCACTAATCTGGGGAAGTGAGCCGGAGGTACCTGCAGCAGATGACACACAGGGCTCAGCTTCTTATTCAGCTACAAGTCAGCAGGGGCACCCCCTGACCATCTGTGGTCTATAAATTACAGTAACACCAGCACACACTGCTTGTAAATCACCAATGAACAGGCTTTACCTTATGACACATTACATGAACCCTGTTGGATATTCCAATAAACTCCCATAAACTATCCGATATAAACTATGGATTATGTTTCTTTGGGGGACAGGAGAAAAACCTGGGCTTTTCTGCACTTGCACAAACTTCTTCCAGGTGAAATGAAGGTGTGGCCTGAGCTGTGTTGTGTGTTTATGTACTATGTTTTCTTACAAAAGAGATTACCTCCCCTCTGCCATCACCATTACCATATATATTTCACTTTTTAAGAGTGCATCAGCCTTGAGGTAACCAAGGTTGTCACTCTCCCGCAAAAAAGAAGACACCACTCTTTGGAATGCAATTTTATGTAAGCCTGTGTGACCTGTCCTCTATCCTTGCTGCACCAAGCACAGATTGATGAACGGCAGAGGCTCAACCATGTCCTTTTGTTTTGGAGGAGCAGCAAGATCCAACCCATGACCTCTAGCCTTTGGATAACTCTTACCTGACACGATGGAGCCCATGCTTGCAAGGAGATAGTATGAGCAGATGTTTCGGCACATGGTTGCTGCTCTCTGGGGCCACAGACACTGCTCCACTGAGAAACCTGGCACTTGGCTTCAAACTTTCTTCTAAGACTTGACAAAGGACTGGTTTTAATAATTATATTAGTAAAGCCCTGCATTTAGCCTGTCATCTGGGAAAAAAAAAATCTGTAAAATAAGTTGTTCAGAATGTGGGGGATATGCTAAGTAAACAATGCGATAAATGTCATTTGACCAGCTTTTTTTGCTGACCACGAACAACCACGGGCTGCAGCGTAGACACCCAGCGAGGGCTGTGTCGCAACCCCTTGGCAAGTTCCTTGGCCGAATTTGAAACCCCAAATCCTCCTAGGAGGCAGTGGGAGCCTTGCAGTCATCTTGCTCACACGTAGCACCAGTCTCCTAAGGCGACATTAATTTTAAGCGGGTTTCTGAAGGCCGTGGGGGCCGGCTGCTCACCATGCTCTGTGTGTGGATGTGTGGATGTGTGGGCACACACCTGCATCAACACACGCTTTAAGCCCACTGGGTGACTGCAATCAAGCTGGACAGGTATTCTGACCTCATGGGGACAGGGAACCGAGGCAACCATATCTGCCTACCCTGATGGCAGTGGGGTGAACTCAACTGTGTGTACACATCAGAGAATCCACATCTGCAAGAGCAATCCAAAGTAAGCTGCCCTCCCCTTTTCCCTCCAGTTGTGAGCGTCCAGTTAATTAGTCCCTTCCAACTCAGCACGCTCTGTGATTCTGTAATACTTATACTAGAAACACCAGCATTGTATGATCCCAACATTACCCAGCAAGGCTGCACCTGACTGAAACACTTTGAACAGTCTTGGGAGCAAATTTTAACTCACGAGAAATGCACATTTGCGGCATCTATTGCAGTAAAGCTGAGCCTGTCTAGTTAGTTCAGTTTCAGGAAAAATTAGTGAATGCAATAAAGTTGATTTTTAAATCTATTTTACTCAGAAAAAAACACAACTCTATTTGGATATTACTTTAAATTTTCCTGGGAAGAAAAAGAATGATAGTTTAATATAGAAATATAATTAATCTTTGTCAGCATGGAAAAAAATACCCTGTGATTTTTGGGCAGGGAATTTTTACTTTGTAAACTTTTAAATTTAACATGGAGATTATCTCAGTTGGTTGGAGAATGATGGTAATAATGCCAAGGTTGTCAGTTTGATCTCTGTATGGGCCATTCGCTTCAGAGTTGAACTCAATGATCCTTGTGGGTCCCTTCCAACTTAGAATATTATGTGATTATGATTCTGTAATGTGTGAGAAGGATTTTTGCTGTACTTTTCTATCCAGCAAGTGAACCAAAATCCCCACTTTTCACAGCAAGGCAGTGGGCAGTCCCAAAATCAAGTTTGGGCATCATGGCACTGAGGCTCTCCCGGACTCACCTATAAGGAGTACCCCCCCACCTCTCAGCTATTCAGCCTCCTCCTTTACCTTTCCACTGCCCTCTCCATCCCATCCCTTCTGTGTACTCCCACAAGAAGAAGTGATAGTGCTATTTCTGGTTTTTAACAAGATTTGGAAAGCGTTCAAGTGCCTGACTAAGTGGTTGGAAACAAGGAAGCAGAAGGATGTTTTGGCATCCCGCGATGTGTGCATGAAGAGCATAGACACAAACACATTGAATGCACATACTGTAAAACAAGATTACAAGGAAAGTACGAACTAATAAAAGCCTATTAAAACATCATGGAGGCTATTGCTGCTTGCCTGCATGCCTGTGTATAAAAAACCCCAAATATTTCAAGTGAACGTGCAGTTCAAACATGACTGCTCGCAGGTATAACTTTCAGCAACCTTTAAATGCATAATGCCATCCTGTAATTAATGTAGCCTCTCCTAAAATTTGAGGGATTTATTGATACTGGAAGAAACATTTGCAAATAACTTGGGGAAGTTCGTGACATACCTTTTGTCTCAAGGGATTTAATTCATTTTTTTCCCATTTCCCCCCCCCCCCCCATCAATAAATTCATTCAGAGCTCTTACCATATGACAACAAATGCCATTGGAAATCCTCAGCAGAAAGTTTGAAGAAAGCACCAGCGTGGAGAAAGAGCCTCGTTGTGTTTTTATTTGTTTTGTTCTCTTTCACTTACAGTGAAATATATATAACCATGTCCGAGGGGATTGCTTTTGAGGTCTGAAAAAAAGTGAAAAAAAGAAAAAAAAAAAAAAGCAAAAGCAGACCACGGGCATAGCAAGCTGCAAAAGGATTTTACCTAAATCCTCCAGGAAAACCTATGGTCATTTAGCTCCTGCCTGAGCACCAGGTAGGTGCCAGTGCTGGAATGTTATGTATCAGTACAACCAGGCACGCACACATGGAGAGGTTACATCTTTTATAAGGCCAACTAATACAGTTGGAGGGAAAAAAAATATTTCAACACATTATTCCTTTCCTGGAATAATGAAGGTGTCAACACTCTCATCTTGGGGAAGATGCTGCTTTGTTGGGTTGCCAAGGAATAAGAGACAAATCCCAATATTGTGGTGCACGTTCCTCACGTTCTACAGTCATCACAACTGCAAAATTTGGCGGTGACCCTATGGACATGTACTTAAAATTCATGCAATAAAAAGGATAAGAAATATCCCATCACTTTTCTGGGAGAGGGTTTCAAATACCTGAGGTCTGCACGGTGCCAGCACACAGTCACAGCATCTTGAGCATCAGGTGACTGGTTGTTCTGCTGTTACCAAGCTGCATCTAAGTAGGTTAGCGGAGTGAGCTGGCACATGTTTCCCCTTGCCTGATCTTCACACTTCTCTGTGGTTTCTCTAAATATTGTAAGGAATTTCTTGTGTGGGACTACTTTATCGTCATGAGGTGATTTTGCCTGTGAATACATTTATTTGTACACGCTTACATACATGGGATTAAACATGGTAAGACAAACGAATAACACTTATTTCAGGAAATCGTTCAGATTTTGTTTTGTTCTGCTTTGCTGCTTTTTTTTTTTAAATTTTTGTTTTATTTTGTTTTGTTTTGTTTTCCTATATTTCTTTCTAGGGCTTAAATTTGAGGTACTCCTCTCACATGACAAGCAAATCGGTCATTTGTACATAAAAAAGGTCAACAATTCCTGAAAAACTACCCCAAAATGTGCTTCTGAGTTACTTTTTTTCATTGACTTGAATGCACTGGGTATGTTTCAAACAGCAGAGACACACTGAGGTGCTAATGGCTGCACCTTAAATCCTGGGGTGCCTCAGCCCTCTCCATGGCTTCTCCAGTCCTCCCATCCCCTTCCCACTGTACTGCATTGAGGTCCCCAGTGTTTCCTCACACTTTACTCTGCCCCAACACCAAACATTTCCAATAAAGCAGTATCTCCAGCTGGATGTCCACAAGCTCCTGCTCCAGCAAACTGCGCCTTAATTTTTGTGGGGAAAAAAAAAAAGTCATTTTAGGTTCTATCATGCTGTGATTCCTGTCACCTGCAGGGAGACAAGGTGGGTGCTGGAAAAATGAAAAAGGGGCTTTTCCCCTCCAAGACTGAGGAAGATGAAATTGTGCATCAGGAACATAAGAGCTCCTCACTGACTCCAGTCTGGCTGTGGTGGGGATGGAGTGACAAACCCAAACCAGCATTGCTCTTACTGCGAGTGGCAGGAGGGTTCCTGGCTGCCCTGGGAAATGGGAGAGCTGTGCTGACACTGAGAGGCTGGGGAGGGTTTATCCCACCAGCGAGGAGTTCTTCCTAAAAATGGGCATGGGAAGCTGACAGGGGCCCATCTCGGTTTGAGATTTTTCACCTCTCAAAGGAAAATCAGAAATGGAATTAAAAATGGGATTTAGTTTCTCAACTTCTCCCACTATTTTTATCTCCTTTTATATATTTCAATGCCTTCACAGATAATGGTAGAAAAATAATCATGGTGTAATAAGCTACCTTTCAAGCTTGTTTAGGTGCCAAACTTCAGGATGAGGCCTTCAAGGTGAAGCAGGGTACCAGGATTGTGAACCGAAGTTGCCATCCAAGGTGCCTGCAGGAAGAACAACAGCAAGTGGGATCCATCAAATCAGTGCTCTTCCTTTCTACCACTTTTAAATGAGAATTTTATTTTTTTGTTGTTGTTGTTGTTTGTTTTTTGTTTTTTGTTTTGGCAGGGGCATGGATACAACTGATGCTGCTGCGGGAAAGAGAAAAAATCCACCAAACAAACCCAGGAATGGGCATTTCTGTTGCAGAGAAGCCCAGTGTCTTGCCCACTGAGAGTGGAGCTCCGTACTCCAGTCCAGCTTTCTCCCAGCCTTGGTCCCCACAGTACCCAGGAGAGCCCTGCTGGGGCCCTGAAGCCCCCCAGGAGCAGGATGAGGAGCCTGATGTGCCACCATCAGAGAGCTGAAGTTGTCAGCTGCAAGGATGAAGAATTTGAGGTTGGCTGTCAGAGCACTCCGAGCTCAGGAGGGGTTTGGAGGAATGCAAGCTGGGGTTACATAAAACACTGACTCATGCTGAGAAATCACGAGTTTTGAAAGTTTCAGCTGAAGAACGAGCAAAACCTCAAGCTGCATGTCTCTTACAAATCAACAGGAACCAGAGGATGCTGGGGATCTCTGAAAATCTGGCCTTGGCATGGGATTTGTTTGAAGTTCTGCCACTACTCCCAGGAGGAACCCAGAGCCATGTACATCTGTCAGGGGGAAAATACGGCCCTTCATTATTCCAAGGGAAGTCAGTGTGGGCATTTCAGCTTCACCCATTGGAAAGAACTTCCTAAGACAGAGTAAACAGAAGTTATTTTTTTCCGCTTTATTTTTTTTTAAATTTTCTTTTCCACACTACCGGTATGTTATCGAAAAGTACGTCATCCAGAATATTTACTTTTTGTCAGGATATCTAAGCAGGCAGATTTTTGTGGTTTCATTTACCGGGCAAAAACCGTTGTGGATTTTGGCAGTCTGAGTTGGTCCATGGTTTCTGTGAATGCCTGGATGTGGTTCCTCCTGGGGTATTATGGGTTACTCAAATCGTGTCCCATTATACAGGTAATTTGTGTGCCACGGACATGGTGTGTACATATGCAAAAGAAGTACAAGACCGAGACTTCCTGCCATGTGTTAGAAACACTGGCCAAAATCATTTGCCCTGTGATATTTAAATCAGACTTCTTAAATCTATGTTTGGAGACATATGCAAGTAGTTGATTTTTGGATCCCTTACAATTTTCTCTCTCTCCTCTTATTTATGGTAGATACTCAGCATCTCACACACACACACACACACACACACAAAATCAGCAAAATTATTCAAGGGCTTAAATAAAGCACTGGTTGCCCGCTTGTGTTTGTCCAAATTTGAAAAATCATAGTCTGCTTTCAAGTTTTATTTCTCTTTTCTTTCAGTTACAGTATCTCTCTCTCTCCCCCCTCAAACAGACTGACGGAAAAAAATGAAGATGTACAGATGGGCTGTTCATTTTCAGTCAGGTTGCTGTTTAAATATGGCATCGGGAAGAGTGTTAGAAATACGGTTGTATGTGAGGCATCCCAACCGTCATGTTTGGGCTGTCTTTGTACCGCTGCAGTATTCATCATCCAGCCCAAGCAGAGCTCTATGAGGCCAGAGGGAAGCGTAGCCAATGGAGAAAAAACTATTGGTAAATTGCATGCCTTTCAACTTTGCACAACGGGATAAAATAAATATGGATTAGTGCTGGGGTCAAAGTTTTTATTGTGTGAAGTACTAGATGTGCAACGGCCTGAGTTTCTGATGTCAAAAAAAAAAACCAAAAACAACTAAGTGTATAAATGCACATATACGGACGTGTGGATATATACATATATATATACACAAAATATTTATATATTGAGCCTGTTTTTTGTTTTGCAAAGCTCCCTTCAACACGCTCCCAGCTAATTTCTCAGCCTCCCCATTGCAATTGCTAACAATTTAATCACCTTGTAAACTTCTGCAGTGACTAACACCGAGTCTATGCTTTTGGCACACCACGGGTCAGAAGTTGTTTTAGCAACAGCGGTATGTAAAGCAGACACATTATTTGTGAGGCTCAGAGCCCTTAAAAATCATTCCTTTCTCTCTGGGCTATCGACATTCCTGAGCACTCACGATGCAGCTGCTGAGCCGCTGGACAGCCCACATATGGCTGTGTGCTGAACAATAGCAACTCGCTGTTGTTCTTGTTATAGGCATCACCATATGTGTTTATTAGAAACAGCAATAAAATGATGACGGGTTTCTCCAGCTATCCCCGCTGCTTGGGGAAAAGTAAAGCAAGGGAGGGATAGAATCAGAGGGTTCCCCCCAGCTTTGGGGGAGCTGGACGGGTGAGGCGGTGCAGTCCCACTCTTGTGGATGCGTGGATGTTTATTTATTGGTAACACTGCCAGATTACTACTGGTCCTATAAATGGACACTGAACCCGAGTCCTCTCATTCTGTTTCATTCGAGAAATGCTGGAAACTTGAAAAAATTGAATGCTGAAAGTGCTGGCATACAAAGTCCTGTTCCACCAGGGCCCACCTGCGAATAACCTACCCTGAGTCATGTGGGAGAAACATCCCAGCACTTTCAGGAGCTTTGTCAGGAATACACTTGGCATGTACTTCCATCACAAACACAACCAGACAGCGTGAGATCACCTTCCTTGTTGGGCTGCTGCCTTGAAACCACTTTCAAATTACAGAAATTTGAACTGAGCACTCAGCATGTTTCAGATGGAGGGGTTGAGGTGGGCATCAGGAGCCCAAAAGAATCACAGAAGTGGTTTGAGGTTGTTTTGACACCAGTGTAAAGCCAAGGGAGTCCTAGGGAAGGGGTGTTCAAAGTCGAAAGTGAAGATGAGCTAAGACAGTCAAATTGAACATCTGAATCCTCACGTTTCATGTTCTGTATTATTTCTCCATGGTTTCACTATTTGCTATGTTTAAAAGCAAGAAGAAGGGAAAAAGAAACTTTGTGAACAAAACCAGCAGAGTTAATATAATGGTGTATCTAAATATGTAACATAAGCATAATTTTGATATCCTTGATTGTTATAAGCTGTCTTGAGACACATGGAAATCACTGGGATTGAGTACTTACACCCAAAGGGAGATGTGAGCCTCTGCATACGCAATGCCTATTTTTTCATGCTAAATCTTGATTTTTTCGTGATAATTAGTAGTTTCCTACTTTGTGTCTTTTTGCGACCAAAATAACAAACCTTAGCACCATGGGAAAAAAAAAAAAGCAGCAAAACACAATCAGTTTCAAAAATGAGTTTTCAATGCTGATTTGTACTGGTTTTACTGCAACCTTCAAACTGTGGTAAGAATACCATTTCCACTCTTACTTTTGACTTCTTTTTTACTTCCTACCCATAAAAGTAAACAATTCTAGAAGATGTTTTACATCCTTGAAAAGTTCCCAAAACAGGATTTTCCACTGAAGCTGCAACTCCCTTGGCTTACGTTCTCTTTTCTTTTCTTTCTTCTTTTTATTTATTTTTTTTTCTGTAGCACAAATCAATTTTGTGACCACAACAAAGCTGCATTGCTAAATTCTGTTATCTTCAATTATATTGCTAACAGAATAAATTGTGTAGTTGCTTAAACCTCACCAAAGTCCCTGCTTCGTTCCCCCATTTGCACGTAAGCTACTTTTTACAGGCTATTGTTTTCTTTCCACAAAAGTTCAAACTACTTTTTCTTTTGAATGAACCCATCCACCACTTCTCCACTTAGCAGCTTGGAAATGTTGCTGTATTGGTTTCACACAGTTTGATAACTTTGTCTTGAATGGATCTTTGTCTTGGTTTATTTTGTTAGAAGAAGTTGTTTTGCAGCAAGCACATTTAATTCCGCTTCCTTTCAGTTATTGTCTCCTGAAATATCAGCATGGGGGTCAAAAATAATCTGTTTATAGCTTTTGCAGGGCTATAGTGGATCAGACAACTTTTTGTACTTCTCATTTATTATCAGTAATCCCCACCCTGCACCTACAAAAGGCAATCAGGGCTTTGCCATTGAGTGGAATAAAAGCAGGATGAGACCATATGGTTCTTGTTAAACAAGCCTCATCTTCCTATTGTTGATACTTATCTCCAAAATAAAGTATTTCTGCAGAAAGCATATTCCCATAGCATGTTCTCTTTCCAATGACCAGCTGGTTGCCAGTTTGTTATTTGCACTGCAGTAGACCACTTTCATCTATTTCTATTGCAGTCCAAGAACACCATTTGTACATTGTCCAACTTGGAAATGTTAATCTGACACCATTGGTCACGGGCCTTTTAACTTCAAGTGGCAAACTTCCAGCTAGCTGCCAGTTGAGTATTTACACTGGAATCTTTCTTAGCCCAGAAATAAACTATTTGTTCACCATAAACATCAGCAACAAGCCAATAATTTCTATAACACACATGTAGGAAGGGACAGCCCACTGCACTTTGCTGTTGGCTCCTCCATAACCTCCTAAGTAGCTCCCTGGGGAGATGCTGCTTGTCTTGAGCCAAGATAAATGTATCTGTTTCCCTCTCCATGCATGTACATATTTACAGTCATGGATGTTACACACTTATATTGAGCAGCAAGAAGCGGGACCGAACTTAGGATGCTTGGGCAGGATTCTGACAGCTTCACCCGGAGACCCACGGCTGTCTGTGATGGCCAAAACACCTGGAAACCCCTGATGCCAAAATATCCAGTGGCTTTGGCATCGTGCAAAGCTCCCTGTGAACGACCACAAGAGCAGTGTTTGGGAATGAGGCAACACTGGATGTACTTGAATGCAGCTTTTCAGAAAGCAGAGTGGCATAAGTCCTATGGGGTTTTGCTTAGATCGCTATTACTTCCAGCAATACAATTTATGCTTCCTGAAAGAATATTATACTTTGGGCTCTTTTCAATGAAATTAAAAGACCAAGGAGCGGGGGGGGAAATGTTCTGCTCGGTTCTGCGATTTAACTTAAGGAATGCTGTGCAGTGGCATGGGCGTGTTCCATGTACTTTGTTCGACTCTGTTAAAATAAAACATTTCCTTTTTACATATTCCTGTGGCGACCTGCGGATGGGAGAGGCCAAAGAAAGACTTCAGTGAGTTCGAAATGTAAACTTCATGAATGGAAACCCCCTCCTTTAAAGAAAAAAGAATAGCAGCAATAATATCCTGTTCTCCCCTTTGCTTTTCCTATTTAGTCAGATAATATGCCCATTGCCTTTTGTATTACCTTGGTTGTTCCAAGTACAAAAAATGAAATATCAGATTAGAGGAGAACTGACCAACTGACCCATCAGAAATACTTGACATTATTTCTGGATACCTTGGCAACTCCTGTGCATTTAGCTTAGCATCCTCAGCCATCTGCACCTCACAACCACCAGGAAAATGAAGGTAAAAATGCAAATACTGGCCAGCATGAAAAGAAGGATACTGAAAATGCTCATTATATGAGCTTAAGAGCAGGTGTGCACCCCACATCAGGCTGGAATCTGGGACTTGATGAATGCCCCAAGAAAACCAAGATGCTGTCCAAGTACAATTCTGTGGGGAATGGCACCTGGTAGTCCCCTGCTTCCCTATGGACATCAGTTCTTTAGTCATGATCAGCAACTTAATTTTCAGATTTAAACCCTCTGTACTGGCTTTGCATTGGAAGGAAGAAGCATTTGCATTGCCAGTGAACCTACACCTGAGTTTTGGTGGCCCCACCTGCGCTGTCTAGACAACAAAGTGCCCATGGAGTGTCTGCACACACCCCTCCAAGGCTCTCAGACTTTCCTCCAGAATCCAAAATGCTACTGGGAGCATTTTCAGTGTTAGGGGCATGGCTTACAATGTTGTTTTGGATCTTAAAGGCTCAGATGCTTAAAAAAATTCTCTTTGCTGTAGAAATCATGCAAAAAAGGTTCACTTCCTACCTACCTACAGTGCCTGACAGAAACATGTTAAGAGACACACACTGCTGTGAGAAACTCCAGTACCTTGGGTAAAAAGCAGCTTTTCATGTTGCATGAAACCAAGGGCTTCTCTTTCCAGTGCTGCAGCTCACTTGCTCCTGTAGTCAGTGGGATTTCACTGAGATTTCAAAACATATCCATTTTAATTCTGACCTTTGCTAACTTCCTACTACTTGATTTTTTTTTTGCACCCTCAGCATTCCTTCAATTTGGGTGTACGAAACATATACAACCCTGTAACCATCTACTGTGCACCAACATTTTGATAAACATACATTTTTCTTACCTCACCTAAGGCTCCTCTTGCAATCAAATGAAGGCAAACAAAATATTTTGACGTCTCGAAATACATTCTCTTTTCCAGGAGGGCAAATAAATAGACCTGACAAAAAATAATGTCATAACAATCAGCAACTACAACTTGATTCTTGCTGCTGTAACTTGAAACTCATAAGAGAAGGTTAAAGCAACTCAAGTCTGAATTCCTGGCCACTAAAATAGCACCTACTCCTTTTGTGCTGGGTTTTTCTGTACAGCTAATCCTATTTGGGGCAAACCCTCAGCTGGGTAAAATAGCTTCCCCAAAATGCTGAAGGAAATTTGACCATTGGAAGTTGGTCTTGTTGACTCCAGCAAAGCAATAAGAAACTGTAGCAGGCAGAACTGCAGACTGGAGAAAGGTGCTTGGACTCCAAGGAGAGAAGAAAAACAAGCCCCTTTTGGAAAAAATGCCATCAGGAGAAAAACAGGAGCCTGCAAAAAGATAACGGGCCTGAGAAGAGTGATGAGAAGACGGCGGAAGAACCCCAGGACACCAGAGAAAAAAGGTTGAGCAGTTGAAGAAAGACTCAGAGAACTTAAAAAGAGAGGCCTGGGGCTAATCTTTCTGCTGGTTTATTTTTTTCACCCTGTTTGTTTATTTGCTACAATTCAGATTTTGGAGCAATTAGTAAAATATCATGCAAATATTCCCTGTGTGACTGCACATGAATAACTTTAATTTCGCTAAACATTTGTTTCGTTGTTCCAAAATACATCTGGTGTTTGCATTAAGATAATCTGCTGAAATATTGGGAAGTAAATTACAGTTTTTATAAGATATTTATGAAACAACTTCTTATTTGTATACTAAATATCTCTGACTACCGTGGCCTGTTTTTTTGGCTGACGTTTGCCTTCCCCAGGAGCATCCATGCCCTGTTTCAATTACAGACTGGGCTGAGTACCATCTTGTGGAAAAGCTCCAACTGGCTGGGAATGGCTCAGTGTACACTCATAACAGGCTGAGGGAATAGTACCCTATCTGCCAGCAGCCTATGACAGAAAATAAAAAATCCAACCCCAAAACAAAGTACAAGGTTGCACTCTTGCATTAACTGCGTGGTTTTGCAGAAATTCTGACATGACACCACAGGGGCATGTGTCCCTCCACTTGGAATGGAGAGCTTCTATAAATGCCCTTTTAGAGAAACAATGATTAGGCTTGGAGGCTGACCCAGTCCCTGCTTGGTGACCACACACCATACAGGGAAGTAAATTAAAAACATTTTTTTGCCGTTTCGTTCTCTCAGGGTTGTCCCAGTCTCTTTTTATGCAGAAAGAGAAGTCCTAAGGGGTTGGTTAGTATTTCTGTAGCCCAGCTGAGCTTATGTGTAGCCCTGTTTCCAAGTTTTCAAAGGAGACGTGGAAAATCAGGTCATTTGTTATTTTCCAGCACTGTCTTTTGGGGCAGGACTGGTAATGATAACCCTGAGGGCTGCCACCATGAGAAAGAGACAGAGTGACTGAGGAAGGTGGAGGGTGAAAAACATCCAGATCTATGGGCTGCAGGACTGTACAGCTCCTGCTATACGGTCAGGAGCATATCTTCAGTACCGTCAAGCCTGGTAGATAGACCCGTGGGAGCTCAGGATGGGCAATGAAACCCTTTTGGAGATGTGGGTAAATCCTATATCTCTGCCATAGCTAGCTCTAGACAGGATCTGAATTGCTGGCAGCACCACTTCATTTAAACTAGCTCAAGTGTAGCTGCATGAGCTGTAGCCATCTGAGCACGGACACATCTGTAATACGAAAGAGGATGCCTTAAAACCCAGCCTAGACTGCTCAGGAGCTGCCATGGCCCCACAGCCAGTGTGGATCTGTGCTGTGTGGGGTCTATGAAGCCACAGAGGAATTTATTGACCTTCCAACCTTCTCTGACTACCTAGGACCACATGTCCTTTTGTGGATAAATCATTCCTTGTTCACAGTGTTTCTGGCTTGGAGGGTTGTGAGAGTTCAGTTCAGAGGTGCTGGCAGTGGAGTTTGGGTGTGCAAATCAGATTAGATACTGCTGAGCTACCTTGCCTGGAGCACCGTGTTCATCATTAGTATTGTCTAGTTTTCATTCCCTCCAAATCTGCTCCTTCCCTAGTCCACAGGTTAAAATTGAATGTCCGTTGTACAAGTGAATGGGGTGAAAGGAGAAGAGGAGGAAGTCCAAGGCATCAGGGTTTGCATTTAGGTGATCTAAATTCTGGATGAAGAGGTCTGGGAAAGAGATGGGGAGCCTGTTTAAGACCACTTACCATCTTAAATTACAAATCCCTCTCTGGTTTGGTATTAACATTACCTACATGGTCATGTTTAAAAATAATAAAAGGGTGGTATAAGCAAACCCTTCCTTCTCTGCTTGCACCCATGCAGTGCCCATAACAATGCCAGTATGGTCACGTATTGCATTGACCCAAGGACCCCCAGATTGATCCAAGAGACTGGGAAAACAAGTGGTCAGGGGGAAAACAGCATGGATCAGTCCTCTGATGCTCGCACCATGCAGCCCGTGGCTGCATGGCCGGTCCAGGCTGCCTCGCCAAGGTAGATCAGTACCCACGTGCCATGCTGAGCCCTGCCTGCTGTCCCAGCTTCATGGATCCAAGGGCTCTGGCAGGCACCACACCGCCAATTGTGCAACCCTGCTCAGCCGCAGATTTCCTCTGGCACCAGCAGCACAATAGTGGGCCTGTTGGTAAACAGGAATTGTTTCCCTGCCACAATAGGGCTCTGGATGAAATCATTCCCCGATACCAGGCAGCCTCGACGTGACTCCCCCGCTCCCCACCCTGGTTTAGTTGGTAGCGCTTTCCTGCTCCCTGTGGGCCTCAAGTCTCTCATAAAATGACAACACAATAAAACAAAATAATAATGGAATCCATAAAGGCTTGATGTCTTCATTGCTCCTAAGAAAAAGTGCCAAGGGAGCTTCACCTGAACACAGGCAGCAGGTTCCCAGCATTGGGAAGGATTTTTTAAGAGGTGGAAAGAACATTTTTCAAGCTCTGGATGCCAGTATCCATCTCACCCATCCTCAGCTGAACACCTCCATCAGAAAGAAACAGGTAGTTTCGGGAGATGACTCCCTGGATCTGGCAGAGGCGTATGGAGTTAAGCTCACCTTAACATCTAAGGGCTGCCTGAGGACTGTCAGCAGACAGTCCCGTTGTGGAGGCTTCGGCTGGCCTGGCCTGCTCCCAGCATCTCCCTTCCTGGTGGCATTGGGGACCATCGAGCTCTTGCAGAACATTTTGTGGTCGGGGTAATTGCATTGTGTTGTCTTAAAACCGCCGAGGCGTGGCCCTAAATAAAACCAGAGCCCCGGTCTCACTCCAGCCACAGCAGCCCCCAGCTCCCCGAACATGCAGTCTGATGCACGGCCCAGTCCAGCCTCCTTGCCCTGCTTTTATTTCAGTCGTATGGTTATTAATGAATTTTTAATTGCAGAGGGGGAAAAAAGATAAACATACCATTCAGGACAAATATATACATGTCACTCTCTCTTATATCTCTCTATATTTTTTGGTCAACGGTGTCCTAGAACCCAAATGCACCATTTAATTATTTGTGCTGGGAGTGCCAAAGGAACCTACCATTTATTTATACGGTTAAATCAGCTGCAGATGTGTGTGTGCTTTTTCCCTCATTCTTTCTTTCCTTCAGTGTTGGTATTTCTGACATCTCTAGGGTTTTTTTTTTTCCCTTCTGTCATTCAATGAGGGCATCTGAAAAGCATTGGGAAATGGCCTGCTACACTGTCTCTGGCCCTGTCCGCAGGGGCGGCTATCCCACATCACTCTCACAGAACTGTAGCTTTTTTCCTGCTCCAAAACAAGGGTTTGGCAAATTAGGACCTCAAACACCAGGAACTGAGGGGAAAAGGAAAATTTCCTGTGCCCGGGAGAGCTCGTCTGCTGAAGGTAGTCTTGTAGCTGAGACCCCACAGCTCACTGCACCTGTGGGCACATGCTGGAGGAACCAAGTGCCACAGGGAAGGAGCATCATGCTGTTTCCTGAGAAGCCCAGAACAATTTTTGTCCCTATTAACAACCTTCCCCTCTTCATCTTTTTGAGCCTGTAAGACATTAAAGTGACCTCTGCTTTTCATTTTTTGGGGGCAGGAAGAGCATGGAGCATGTGTCTGAGCTGGACTTTGGCAAAACCTACTGCCTTGGAGGGCTGTTGCTGTGACTTGCTTGCATCAGCCATGTTTGGTGGTTTGGGTTTATCCCTGTGAAAAACAGGCTCAGCATTAGCTTTCAGCATATAGCCAGGTAACACAGTGAAATCAGAGATGTTCACTTGACTTTTAGAAATGCTACCAATTTTCTCATTGTTTTTTTTTTCCCTCCAGTATCAAGTTTCTTTTCTTGAATGGAACTTACAGGAGCAGTGTACCAGCCGCTTGAAGAAGCATGCCAAGAATTGCCAGCAAAAATCAGGACAGCCCTACCCCTTTTGGCAGGAGAAGGCCATCTCTTTCTGCTTTACCTGGAAAACAGACGTCAAGAGAAAGTAGCCCTGGGAAGAAACTTAATGCTGCAGCCAGAAAACGCACTTCAGATTCTTTTGGCAGGAGACTGATGTTTCCTGGTACCATTCTGGATGCTTAAATGATGTGATAATAAACGTATTAGAAGCATTTAGGAGATAGGACTGTTAGCAAAGGATGATTCATTTTTAAACTTTCCTGTGTATCTGAACCTGATGTTCATATTGAAACCCCACTCACTGTCAGAAGGCTGGAAGTGTGAGCGGTGCTGTGGGTGTCAGGTGCTGGCTGCACCCTTGGGGCTGCTCCTGACAGCCCCTTCACTGCACCAAGGCAGCCCAGACGCTTTTCAAAGCCAAAGACTCTCACTCTTAAGGACATTTCCAAGCACCATTTGATCAAATCCTCTTTGGGAAGCTGGTCCCAGTGTCACTGAGGCTGCTGCTTTAAGCTGACCCATATGAGGAGGATACTTCGGTTTACTCTGTAGCAATTATCCACTATGAACACTATATAATCTGGCTCATCCTATATTATCTGAAAAGGTACAATACCCATAAAACTGTTTCACATATACATTTGTATACATGTAAGACCTCAAGATGTACTTAAATATGTATACTTTTTTATATTTTGTTTGTCATCTGCATTATTTAGATTTTTCTTTCTTTTTTTGTGCTTTATCTCATGAAAATGCACAGAAGCGTAAGCATAAATACATATGTATGCACGCATACAAAGGTGTAGCATGTATATTCAACAATATGCAGAATGCCTATAAATATATATGTACACATACATACACATATGTATATACAGATTTATAAACACAAAAATATATATAAGTGTACACGCATCTCTCAGCCTATCCATATGTATGGGCACATGCTGAGTGTATAAAAACAACTGACTACTAGAACACTGTTCCAAGGCACACTGAGTCCCATGATACAGACTATGAGGCTTCACAACAGCTCCCAGGCTAGACATGTAAGCAAGTCCACTGCGACATAACAGCATTCTGCCTCTTACACATTATGAGCTCCTTTCATTAAAATTCAACACATTTTTAAAGAGGTTTTTCTTGCAGCCACTACTCACGAGCCTTATTCCTTCCCTGCTCTCGGTAAAGTAATCCTCTTCTCTGCCTGGCTGCCAACTCCTCCTGGGGCAAGGGCAGCATAACCAAACCAGATTTGGTTATTTGGTATAAAGCACTGATTTCTGGCCTTATTGCCATTGATCTGGCATACCCAGAGGACCTGAAGAATTTTAAAATTATCTCTAAAGTGACTTTTTATGTCTTATTCCATAGCAGGCACATTGCAAAGAGCATGCAGGTTCCTCAGCAGCTCACTGAGCCAACTGAAATATATATAAATATATATTATTTTTTTTTGGGGGGTGAGTTTTGAATGTATAAAACAGTCTGTCTGACAGTTAACAATGGCCTTGCTCTGCAGTGTTTTGGCACCTCCCTGGTGTGGCTGTGCTTGCCGAAGGGCTGTGCTCCGGCTGAGCGCCTCACTGCCGGGAAAGGTGCTGGAGGCTGCCAGGGAAAGGGTCCCGGACTACAGCGCTGCAGGGCACCACAGTGCCATTTTGAATTAAAATATTTATTCCTGACATTTTGTGAGAGGGAAAGGGGAAAAAAAAAAAAAAAAAAAAAGCAAAAGCTGGCCATAATTCAAAGTCTCTGCAAAGTCACTGGGAATCTTCCAAAAGGCTTCAGTGAGAGCAGGATTAGCTCCTCTCATATATACATAAAATTTGTTGTCTTTTGCATATCAAAGTGGCAAAGCCTCTGTTCTCCTCAACTATTACTTTTAAATGTGCTATAAACACAACCTTATCTGTCTAAAAAAAAAAAAAAAGGCATCGACAAGGAGGGCTAACTCAAATGCTAAGGCAAACTTGGCCATGTTCCTGCAGAGATAGCACTGCCAATAAGGATGTGGGCTGGACTCTAGATGCCATCAATAATGTCATTTTGGATGGTTGTTCAAAAAGTCTTGCTATGTCCCTGTTGCTGTTTATACTGATAAACCCTTCATCATCCTCTCCTCTCCACCCTTGCCCTGCTTCCCACACGTGCAAGGATGCTATATCGCAGCCAGGCTGCGATGGGCTGAGGCGCCTCTAGATTTCTCCCAGCCGCAGTAGCAGTCACTGAAGAATCTCCAAAAGCAAGAAAAAATAAGATGATGAAAGGAAACCTTCCCAGGCTGTTGGTGCTTGTTGAACTGAGAAGCCTCACACAACTCCACTTCTCACATTCCAATTTCATCTCCCTTCTATTCTCCTTAAAGTCAATCAAGTCTCTGTAGACCAGATGTGACTTTACCTATTGTGTAATTTCTGTGTATTTGTTCTGCATCCCTCCTTTCTTCTGGGGGGCTGCTCACTGATGCCTATGTATTCCATTGATACATTCAGTCTGCTGTAAATCTGGTCCGTAATTAGGCTGATGAGACAACCTATTTAAAGGACCTGAGTGCAGCCAGATCACCCACTGCACCGTGAGTTTCCAGTGACCAGAAGGAGCAAAAGTGATACAAATTAATTACCCCCGTAATCCAAATCCTCTTTTCTCAGCAGTTTGACTCTATGTTGCTACAAACATACGCAAGGAACACTTATTGTGTCAGAAAAAGGCGCATTTATGAAGCGGGGGTTTAGTGCTGATAGGACTGAACCAAAGAATCAGTGCTGGAGGAGGGTGAGTCTGCAGAGGTTTCACTGTCTGGCCACGTCCAAGCTACGTGGCGATATCCAAAAGTGGTGAAATCAGAGCAAAAGATACACTCATATATACATGAACACACACATACACATAAAATCCCACTGTGAATCTATGAGAACCTTGTGGATGCATTCTGGCTGGTCTTCATTAGCATTTGGACAGAAAAACTCCCTGCTTCCTTGCCTTATTTCCGGACACTGAAAAACATCAGCGATTTTTTGCAACTTCTTGAAATATTTTCAGCATGTGCTGGCCCAGCTTTTCTATGCACCCAGGGAATTATGGAAATATGGAAGACTGATGGAGCTGCTGGGGAGAGTGGTGGCACAGTTATGCCCAGGTCGGGAAATAGAAGAGCATTTCCAGCATATGCTGAAAATTCAGATTCTGTCCAAGTCTTTGGAGAGCGGATGTCAATTATGAATCACGTGATTACTCTGCCATATTTTTCCTGGTTATGCTCATTGACTTAGATAAGGTATCATTTTTCACCTACAAAATACGCTGCATATACAATAAATAATATGCACAGTACCATAATAAATATTCAGTATATATGGTGTGTGCATTATAGTGGTCCTGGTAGAGTTATAGCAGAACAGTCAAGGCTGAATTGGCATTTTCATTATAAAGGCTGATAACTCAAGATCAGTAGCAAAAGACAATGAAATACCATCTGCTCACACGCAAACAGCTTTTATAGAGGGGTTTTAAGGTCTTGGTGCAGGCAGTTCTGCAGAGAGGGCAAAAACGACAGAGCTCCTGAGACACTGTCTCTCACTGACAAAGCCTTTCACCTGATTTTGTTCCTCCTTAGATGGCAGCTGACGCTTTTCCTATATCTCCAGCTTCTGAAGCCAGAAGATATTGTGAGCATCAGTGTTCTCATAGGAGATCTAAAGTGTTTCCTAGATTTTCTGCCACAATAGAAAAGCCTGCAAATGCAAAATCTGCAACTCAACAACCACCATATAGATGAGGTTAAAACATTTTCTCTGCCACACTTGGAGTTCTTGACACTGAGGAATAGCAACACATGCTCAGCATCTGCTGAAGGCCAGGATGGTTCGGGCTGGGGCTGATGCTGGGGCTGACCTCTCACAGTGGTACCAAGTTCAGTAATGGGCATCAGGTCAGCATCTGCTGCCTTACAGCAGTTATCAGGGTGAGTTCAGGGGTGGCATGTTACATTTTTCCAAAGATCTGGCCTCTTTTAATTGGAAATTATTGTCTCTCATGCCATTTCTGCTGTAGCTTGTATGTGATGGCAGAACTCAATGAAGTACTGCTGAGTCAATCATATCTCTGGCTTATACCAAGTCTTCAGAGCATTTTTAACAGCTTTGGGTCAACCTTTATTTCCATGCTCAGCTTCTTTGTGCTGGCTGCAGCCCATCAGGAAAAGATTGCACAGGAATGGCCTCATGTAACGAGAAGTTTTTTTTTTGGAGCATGATCTGGAGATGTTCAAAACGGGATTGGATGGACCCAGGTGAGCAGCTTTGCTGGCAGGGAGGGACAGGCGGTGTTTTCCAGCAGAGGGGATTAAAGAACAAGTGGGAGGCCTGGTGGTAGGTGACAACCTCTTCTTTCAGCACAGCTGCTTACACCTTGAACTAATCACAGTGACAACCAGCAGTGAAAACCAGGATGTGGGGAAATCCATGGGAATTTTGCCCAGACTTTTCCCTTGAGCTGTTACACTCATGGTTCAAACGTATTTCTCCCAGTATATGGTACTTTTCCCTCTAACAAAAAAATGTATGCATATTTTTTTAGCTCAAACCCATCAGGCACCTAAGCATCTCCCTGGTCCTAGTACAATAAAAGGACAGCGATGTCGCAGGGTTCAAACACCGGTAAGTGGAAGGACCCACCTCTGACCATGTGACAGTTCACTGCCCATCCTGACACGTCTAACAGGTGAGTTTGTCTGCTTTGTAATTCCCCCCTTTGCTGGCTGGCTCTGTATTGATGATAAGTATTATTCACACATCGTTGCAGCCTCAGTTCGGCAGCTCTTGAGCCTGTTTCCAAAAGAAGCTGTCACAGACAATAAACACCAAAGTAACCCCACTTCCAATTTAATTGTTTTCTCAAAATATCACTAGCAATTAGACTATATTAGCAACAGATTGTTTGCAGTAGCTCATTCTCTCAGTCAAAACTGGTTTCTTTCTCTTTTACAATCACACAAAACATCTGAAACTAGAAAGCACCTAGGGTGGCTGTTGTTTTTTTTTTTTTTTTTGCTTTGTTTTGGCGTCAGAATCAAGTAAACAACTGACATAACTTCTACAAAATCCAAAGTATCTGGAAAATGCAGCAGAAAAATATGGGATGGCTGGAATTTTTTTTCTGTTTACAAATTTATTGTGAAAGTTTTAAGAAAATACAGTGACAGCACTGCCTGCAGTACAGTAGGGAGTGACAGTCAGTAAATAAAACTAAAGGACTGTGCAATAAATAAATACAAGACTAATATAATATGTTTGTAGCAGGCTGATCAGTTTTAAATCCTTTGCCTAAGGCTGACTTTTACAATAAACAAACCACGCCTGTATGCTTTTCTCTATCGGTTCTGGGTGAGCCCAGTTATTTATGGTTGGGCTCACCTTCTTCCCACGAGATTTTTGCCCCTCTCAATTTCTTTCCCCTTTAAAAAAAAAGAAAATAAACCCCCAAGCAGAGTGTAATCCTGCCCAGAGGTAAGGTACACCTATTCACTTCCTGACACTGCATTTAGGCTTTACTGAGATGTGCTGGGTCCGTAGAGCCATAGCGCGTGTGCCCCTGCACTGAGGGCAGCCAGACCCTTCGTTATATCTTCCACATGCCCTTTGCTGTGCTGTGTGTGTCAAAATGTGTCCTGTGGTGTCTCTGGGGATTTTTTTTCTGAGGCCAGCTTAGCCGAGTGACTGCGATCTTTTTATTACCTTTGGTGAAAAACATTAGCCCTTTCTTTTAAGCGGCGCTGCATGGTCGAGGGGGCTTGGAGGGCTCCAGACAAGCGTCTGCAAAACCATCTCTGGCTCAGTGGCTGTGATCACGGGCTAGGTAATTTGTTTGATTAGAGCATCCGTCTAAGACAAAGAAAGTGTAGTGGAGTGAGTCGGGCTCTGGTCTCATTTACAGGTCTGGAGATGCATGGAGAAGCTATTACAAGTGACCTGTGACCTGGCCCACCCTCAGGTGAAACGGCTTTGCCCAGTCACCTCCTGTTAGCCTCAGCCAAATGATAGGCTTTGGGGAGCTCAGGACGCGGCGACGGTTCATCAGACAGACAATATCAGACCCACCGGCCCAGCCCCGAGCTATGCAGATGCAAAAGCAGATGAATTTTTTAAAAAAAATAATGGGTTTTCAAACTTATTATGGTGATAGTGTTACTTACAACAAATCTGTCTGCAGTTTTGGGGCTGCAGAGATAAAAGCCCTCAGGAAAAATGTCAGTGGCTTGAGTTTATTTATATGTAAGGTAACCATGAAAAATGTCGGCATACCACTAATTGTAGGGCATATTTATTCTGCACAAGTTGTTTTCCACATTAGCGCAATTGTTAAAATGCAGTTTTGCCTCAGGAATATTATAACTTTATCTTCAGTAATTATAAATGTGGATGTTGCAGGGGTACTATATACATTGAAGAAGAAACGTAAGGAATGGGCACTGCAAGGAGGAGAACAAACATAATTAAAAATGTAATGTAGTAATTATATGAAACATACTCGGGAAGTGGGGACCCACAGATAAGCTAGCAAAGCAGCTACACTGTGTTAGATACTGGCTTTAGATCTGTATGTCTTCTCACTTCAAATTTCTCCCATGGTTTTCCGCTCAAACCAACTAACAAGGACCAGTTGGCAAGGCAAGCATTTATGTGCAGCAGCACATTAATCTGCCCTGTGCAGTCATGTTAGAGTAAGAGCAATTTTACTGTGAGCAACTAACCACAGAAATCTGGAACGCAATGGCACAATGGAGTTATCATACAGGAAAAGTCCAACGAACATATATATTAGCATCTTTTGACAGAGCAGAGAATATTGCCTTGAGAAACACCTGGCAGATAAAACTGAGAGTTTTCCTTGTGATGTTAAGAGGAAAAATTCAGACATGACTTGCTCACTTGGAGTAAGTGCCCAGCTTGCCTGAGAGTCAAAGTTTTCTGGAGAAGGTTGTCACTGAGAGTGGAACTGTGGTGGTGACCACAGCTGCCGGAGCGTCGTGTTGCTTCCACCTCTCCCCTTGGGTAAGGCACACCCCGGTTATGGTGCTTGCACAACCCACAAACATGGGTGCACGCATACACATATTTATATACTGGGACTAAGAATCTGTTTCTTTCCTCAGGGAGGGACCATTTAATGGTGCAGGAAAGCAGTTGGTAGTATTTCAGTGCTTTTTGATTTCATTTGATTTACTGATTCCTTACTTTTATACCAAACTGTGGATCACAACATCCTGAGTTTAAAAGACAAGTAACACCAAATTTCCACTAATGTCTTGGCAGGGGCCAAGTAGAAGCATATTTATCATACCACTACTATTCACCTGAGCTTATCAGCAAATCTGAGTACATAGGCATTATTAGAAACCAGTCAGGTATAAACGAGCCTGAGAAGTTCAGTATGGTCTGGAGGTTTGTCAACCAAAATTCTGGGGCATTTCCTTCCGGCTCCCCTTTGAACACCCTATCCCATCTCTCATCTACTATAGCTTCCTTTTTTCCCCCCTTTTTTTCCCCTCCAAGGATACTTACTGCCCTCTAAAGGCTCCTGATACTTCAGCGTCCTTTCTCCCTCCACTGCATTTCCGCCCACGCTCACCCCTTTTTCTCTCTCCTCTAGGTTTTGGCAATCTCCTCTTTTGCTGAACAGCGCAAATTAAACACTCTAATCACTCCTACTTTTTCACTCAGGGATATGGCCCATAAGAAATCTGGACAGTGATGTACCCTAGGAGTTCATGGGAAAAACAAGGAGAGGGTCCATTGCAAGACTTGTCCTTCATGCTACTCAGTTTGCCTGATTTTTTTCCCCTGAAACTAGGCATGCTAGGTCTTATTTGTGCTTCTTGCCATTTCCTCCAAACTCATTTATCAACCTTCAGAGCTCCAGTCCCGCTGCTGCTGCTCCCCAGACCTAACAATTTGGAGCCCCTATCACGATGACAACCTCCAACAGGCACAACAACTCTCCAGGATCTTCACGTCACAGACCACCCCAAAGTGCATAACCCCCAAGAGTCATCACCTCAAAGGGCTGGAGGGGATTTCCAGAGGTCACCAGTCCCTTTCCTTGCCCATGGCACCTGTGTAATTCCTGACAGATGCTTATCTTCGGGGTTTTAAGGCCTTCAGTGCTGGAGACGCTGCCACCTCCTCAGGCAGTGTCTCGCAGTGCATCGCTGTCCTTATCACATGAGAGTTTTAACCTGAATCTTTCTTACTGCAATTTAAGCTCATTACTTCTTGTCCTATCTTCAACAGGCGTGGGGAACTGATTATTCCCTTCCTCTTTGCAGTGGTCCTTTACATTTTTTAGGATTATTTTGTTGACACAGACACTTCTCTTCATCAAAAGCACTGTCTGAGGAGAGGTTTATCTCTCCATCGCTGAAACCAGCATACTTTGGGCTATAATGTCCACTAGTGACATTTCTATTGTAAACTCACTTTACAAAATGAACTGAAAACTGAAATGAAACCTCATTGAAAAGCTCACATTATGGGAATTTATACTCCTTTTTTACTGTGCCTTAAAATACAAACAAGACTATTTTTGACTTATGTGTAATTGAAATAAAAATAAGCAGACAGCTTTGCCAAATGCCAATGCTGAACACTCATCATTCAGGATGCCAGAAATTATCATCTGGGCCTAAAAATAATAAATTTCAGAGATACATATGAAAGTCTTCTTAATTGCCATCTGGGCTAGGTTCTCTGAGAGCTTGAGCTGGGCTTCTACTCACTTCGGTCAGCTATTCATGCACCAGAAAATTAGATGTCTTATTCATCTGCTGTGGGCTAATGGGTATGAAAAAGCCAACACATCTATTTAAGGTGGCATAAATTACTCCCTGGAAATGTCTTCTTTTTTTTCTCCGAAGAGGGTGCCTCGGCATTAAAGGCTTTCAGAACAAAAACCACAGTGGAGCAAGTTATATTTTCACAGACTGTCTCCCCAGTGAAGCAGTGGCTTCCCTGTCGGTACGCTTTCTTGATTCAGACAAAAGCTGAGATCCTCACGTCATCTCAGAGTCTTTAATAAATATGACAAACATCAAAATACCGACGACTATTTCACCAGCAAGTTAATAGCTTCTACAGGAAGCTGTGTTTCTTATTGCTTTAGAGTATTTCGAACTAAAAAAAAAGCCACATTCACTTCAGTGGTGCTGTACCACTTTGCAGATGTCATTGACTCAAGGATATGTTCAAGTTGAGGAGCAGCCTGATGAGTATTTTTTGGTTTCCAAAGGCACATTCTTCTTACTTCAGAATTTTAGGAGCTACAACTTTTCTAACCCGAAGCTGCCTAAATTTCAGAAGAGAACTGGCCGTACATCTGCTTGATTGATGCCCAACCTTTTGGCTGACTTCTGGGAGAGAGCCTTTCTTCGTCAAGTACTGAGTTCGCATATGCTGCCTGCTCTCAAGTGTTCAACACACATTTAAAGGTGTCTTTTTCAGAGGGCTTCTGAGGCCAGATAATTTCGAGGCCACGGATTTGATCCAGGGTCCTTGCCTCGCGACAAAAGTAAAAAGTTGTGTGGGAGAAAAAGGAGATAAGGTTCCACATACCTCCATTGATGGGAGTGAAGAAATAATGAACTAATAAGCTCAATAATTGGGACTTTGACAATGGTTAAGTACTGAAAACAGTCCACATTATACAGAGAAATATTTCCCCCGCTATTCTGTTTTGGAAAACAGCAACCTACTGCTTCTGAGGTTGTAGGCAGGTGGTTGTATTCACTAATCACTAATGAGCATATCTGCATGAACTTGTCTGCTTGCTTTTTGAGACAATTTATATAATCTTTTCTGATGTGTACAGGCCCCTTATGGAGCCCCATAGGTCCAACCCAAAGCACCAAAGTGCCAAATTTTGACCAAAACCACATTCAGTGACCTTTAAATCTCTCCTTACGTTCATCAGCTCAAGTAGTAAGTTGTCCTTGTCGTACTAATGAAGCTAAAATAACAACAAGGGACTTACAGTGAAGTGACAGAGCTCTGGCACTTACTGTTAGTGAAAGGTTCTTACAATATGTCCAGACATTTCAAACTAAAACCATGTTTCAGCTTAGCAATCTGCTCTTGGGCTTTCCACAATGGTAAAATTAGTCAGATAAACTTTCTTCTCAACAGACTTCCTTGCTCCGAAAACAAGCTGGAAACTCTTCTTGTGCCAAAGACAGATAGATAGACAGATAGACAGAAAGAAAGAAAATATGTTTACTTTCTGTTGTGTTTCTTTATACTGTGCTATCAGGATGGAAAATGAAAAAGTGAACATGAAAGGGTTCAAAAGGTACTGCTTGGATTCAAGATCTGCCTATTTTATCAGGAAAAATCCACTGGGGGATGTACTGCAACAAGAGGATGACTGGGTAACAACAACTGTGTTAAGCTGTGGGTGTATGAGCCAGGCCAAAATATCTACTTGTCTATGGGGTTATTGAGGAAGGGCTGATAGTCTGCTGGATCAAGTAGGAATAAAACAACTAGCTCTGATTTTCTTGCCCAATGCATTCACCACAGCCTTTGAAACCCAACACAATCAGATGAAAAGCTTTGGATATATTGGCATTTAATAACTGCCTCCTACTCAGTGAGGAGCAATGCTTTTTCTCCTCTTGCTTCTCTCTCCTCCACAACAAATTCTCACTAGGGTTTTTTTTTTTTCCACTACAGACAGCAAACATAATTACACAACAGATCAGAACAGCTTACATAATGCCCTTTATAGAAACCTGACTTACCTCAGAGGCATATTAGCATTTCTTATGGGTTTAAGGGGTGAGGGATTAATTACAGATTTTCAAAATATGCCTAATTACATATTTACTGGTGGAATAAATAATTCACATTTCATAACTCGCCATGAAATGACTACTTTCTTTTGAAGATTAAAAATTCGAGGCTTGAGGAATGTTAAAGTTCAATCTCTGAAAAAAGGCTCCTAATCCTTTATAGATCAGCATTTTACTCACATGAAAAATACAGCAGAAAGTCACTCTTTCACCTGAGTGACTTGCAGACCCCGTGAAATCTCTCTCTTGGCAATCTATCAAACGAAATGAGCAAAACATTAAAAACGTGATTTGTTCATTTACTTTGGCACTTGGGTGGATCATGCAGGATTTCAGGAAGCAGATAAGTGACTGGAAAGCGTGAGTTCCCCGGATTCCTGGCTTTTGCACTGGGCAGAGGTGGGACCAGAAGCATCCCTCTGTACAGCACGGCGTGGGCAGTGGGTGGTACCCTCCTCCCAGGGCTGGTGTGGGGACTGCGGCTCTGCTGTGCCTGGCAGTGGCAACCAGGGACTCCTCACATCCCTGCAAGCCTTTAAACGCTTCATGGCATTAGGTCATTTGGAAGCATAAATCAACTTGCCCCTTTCCTGACCTGCCCTAACGTACAGCCAGTGGTTTCCTCTGTTATGTTTTATTTTAGCCAGAGTTAGCAAGAAGAATATCCCTACAGCATTTAGGGAATATACAAATTATTACAGAAGGGCAATTAACTGCCTGAAGAAAGGAAATAACTGTTTCTGAGCATTTTAGATATTAAAAAAAAATAATTTAGATCTTTAAAAAATAAATAAAAGGTACTTTCAACAACAATAAGTGCTGTGTTAGTAACAGCAGATACCACAGGAAAGTAGGGAAGGAAGATCCCAGTGACAAGTACAACTGGTCTTGGGTTTGAGTTTTAATAGACTTACAAAGGAGGAGTAGATTGGAGGATTTGGCCCAATATTGCTCCTATGTCATCATCATAATGGCTCCTATGTATATATATATATATGACAGTCAAAATCTATGCCCACCAGTCCTGGGATGTTAGGGAAAGTGGAAAGGAGAAGCCTTTAGATGAAAACCACAGTAGGATATGGAGAGCAAGCAACCTGGCTAAGTTATGCCCTGGTCACCCCACCACAGGGCAGCTCCCTAAGGGACACGCAGAGAAGAGTTCTCCTGGCCAGCTCATGGTTTCTCCTGCTTAGTTCTCCAAATTTGTGAAGATACTTACAATAAAGCCAATATACCTTTTAAAAAGAAAGATATACAGGGAATATTCATAGTATGTAGCAATGGAGCTTAGCTATTCAAGTGTTCACATTCCAGAAAACAAGGAAATAAACAATGGCTTATAGCATAGACATACTTGTAATTAATTTGTGGACAAAAATACATGTGTTTGGGACAGGTACATGAAAATAGAAACCTGCTATTCAGCTTTTTAATTCTTTAAAAGAGAACTAGGTATATAGAGTCACATAAACCAAAACAACCTGATGCTTGGTGAGACTCCAGTCTCAGCCTTTTCTTTTTGTGACACCTTGGGCAAGCTTAATCTTTCTATGACCCCCTTCCCTTAAAATGCTTTCTACCTTATAAACTAAAATGATTGTGTATAGACCAGCTATTGATTTAATTGAAGCAGGTGGAAAAGTGGAAACACACTCTCATAACTACTTTGGGAATAGGAATGCTATTTTCACTTTGGAGCAAAGTGTCTACTTTTTCATACATTTTGCACGTTTTTAGTAGTTTAAAATCTAGAAGCCTAGGGAAAAAGAGTTCTTTTTTTTTTTTTTTTTCTTCTTTGAATAATGTTTTACTTTCAGTCCTGTTTTCAATAATAATTTCCATACCAATGTATACTTAAAAATAGGAGAAATATTCTGGGGAAAGCACTGATAAGATTGGTTAATCCTACAGAGATGACTCCACTGTAAAATGTTGTCTCTCAAAATGCTTAGCTTTCCCAGAGAAAAACTCACACATTTGATCAACACGCAGCTGTTTCCTTCATTAATAATTGCATATCATCTATATTTAAGTGTAAATACTTAATTTAGACTCTAAATTATTTAAAGTAAAATACTCAACATCATCAAGTGGGAGAAGGCAGTCAGCGGTATGAGGTGGTAGATGAGGGGCAGCTGAGCATCCTTAGCCATAAGTACAAGCAGTGAACACCTTAGGACAGATTTATAAATGTACTGCAAGCCATTTAAAAAGTCTTCTCCCTCTCTCGCCCACACAATATTAATTACCTGTGCCAGCTTTTGCTAATTCATTTTCCTTTCACCTCAATAAAGGAAGCTGCTGCTCAAAATAAGTAGTGTCAAGATATAGCATGAGGTAGCTGTGGATGCTTCAGAATTGCTTTTGTTTTTTTATTTTGGGGGGGGGGCTGGGCAAAGGGCAGGGGGAGAGAAAGAATAATACCTATAAGTTATGCTTCCAACTGAGTTCCATTCACTGAGTCATGTAAATAAATATCTAGCCAGTTTGGTCCCCATCCCACAGCCTCGGCACAGCAGCTCTAATTACTCACCCGTAAACAATGCAGACCAAACCATCGCTCACCGCCGCGCTACGGCTCGTGGCCACACGCTTTGCATCCTACCTGGGCAGATATTAAAATGAATACAATCGGGCATATTTTAAGGGTAAAGTTATCTGCAAAGCCCAGTGATTCATGAGCTCCTCCGAATGTACATAAAGTGCTTTAGAGAAAGCATTTCCTAAGGGCCTGATCCAGTCATGCTTCTCAAACCCTCCGCAGCTGCCTAGGCTGGAACAGAAAGGTCATTCAGCCACTGAAGGCCAATCCATCATTCCCATTAAAAAAGAAAATACCTAAACTGCTCCACAGGTTCAATTTGTGAATCTGATGGGAAGATATTGAAAGAACAGCCAAGGTCCCCTTCCCCAGGGGGATGAGAACCAACACAAAGCCTGTACCTTTTGTGGGGCTCATTTTGAGGATATAAGCAAGAAGCCAGAGGATCCCAGGAAAATTCCTGCCTTGGAGCACATCTCTTGTCATCCTCTTGTTTTTAACATGCCCGTGCTGCAATGCAAGGAGCTGCTGTACTCTTCCACACCAGTACCTTTCTCTCTACTTGCCCTCCCTCAGGATCAGGGGTCTCCTGTATACAAAATACAGTGTTTCATTAAGTCCCGCGACAGGAAAAGCAAATCTTCATTCCAAAACACTCTCTCCCAAACTGTAACTTAGGAATGGAGGATCCCACTTTCTCCAAGCTATGTGTGGCCCCTCCACAGCTCTAACCACATGTGCCTCAGGAGAGCCAATGGTGATACTGGGACTAGGTGCTGCTTTCTCCTCCATGGAGATATCTAGGCCACAGCTGGGCTGCAGGAAGATGTTCCCCAGCCAGGGAAGCGTACATCCCCCTGTCATCCCTTTACCATTGGCACACCGAGCTGCAAAACATCTCTATTCCTTGGGGATTCCCTGCGTCCTGCAGACTCAGTGGGCGACTTCAGCCTCATTAAGTTTGGGCAACCAAGGCTGAGGGGACAGGTGTGAAAACCCAACGAGACATTGCACAGCTGATGGGAATGGGCCATTTTTCCACCTTGAGCACGGGCAGCTCACCAAACTGCTGTGGGTCAGCAGCGAAAGGGGCTGGATATCATTGCCCCGGAGACCTCCCTCTCTCCCCAAAGTAGGGGAGAGAACAAAGAAGCCAGAGCAGGGACTGACAGTGCTGCTTGAAAAATGTATTCCAGCTGCTCTCCTTAAACTGCAAGCTACGGCCCAGTTGTTTGTGATCACAAACGTTTCTAAAGAGGCATTTCTGGGGTTTGAGAGGACCTGCCTCCTCCAGACGTGGATGTTTTGGAAAAAAAAAAAAAAAAAAAGAGAGGCAAGGAGAAAAGAAAAAGCAATCTCCTCCTGGATCTCATCTTTTCCATTCAGATTTCAAGCATCAACCATTACCAAATAAAATGTCAACTTTTTTTCCCTTGTTCATTAACCTTTGATGCTTACTGTACAGCCAGTTTCAGTGCTCACGGGGGACTTGGGAGGCTCAAGTCACAGCATTCATTTTACTCAGGGCTTAGGCACAACTTGAACCGCAGTCCAGAAAGGAGGGAGGGGAAGGGAGGGAAAAGGCTATTATCCCAATCCTGCCTCTTCAGCGCTTTACATGTTTAATAAAGATTGAATTCAGAGAGAGGGGGAACCCCCAACTTAGTAATAATTCCCTTCACAAGTTCTACTATAATTAAAAAATAGAGGCAAGGTCATGACGAGTGCTATTGAAAATAACAGACAGACCTGTAATTATAGCAGGGCCAGCTAAACCAAGGGTTAAAGGTCTCTTAATACTCTGTCAGCATTTCCACTATAACCCCTCAGTTTCAGGGGTTTACAGCTCACCCATAAATATTTGCTGCAGGCCAAAAATGGCCCTTCAAGGGGTCAGCGAAAGGAGGTAAATTTTATTTACATATTTATAAAAAATGGCCTGGCTCCACAGAAGTGGCACGTCCCTCACCAACACCACCAGTGCAATTCCTGGGGATGAGGAGGGAGGGCCAACAGTCACGACCATGAGAGCATAGGGGGTGGGTGGAGGAGCTGGAAATACATTTTAAGCAGAGCAAGGGGCTTCAAATCCACAGAAGCCCTGCACAGAGGCAACGATCTGCAAATATAGTATATATTATAAAGCTGAATCTTTAAATAATAAGGCTGTATTCCTACCATGAATTATACAGATAATCACTCCCACTGTTCAGTCAAGCATGCACATAAGTCTTTGGAAGATGAAAACCTAAGGCCTTGCTAGCATATTGGTTTAACTTAAATCAGTACTTTAATTGATTTATTAAGCCAGTGCCAAACCCAGTGTGACTCCCTGATTTCTGATGAAGAGTAGCTTATTTCAGTTTAGTTTAAAAAAGCATATCTCGACTTTTTTCCCCCCAAAGCATTCCTTCCTCCCTTTTTCCTATCTGTATTTACGTGACCCTGAGTTGACATTAGTTCAGTGCTTAAGGATTAGAAGAGGCAAACTGGCTGTGACCTTTTCCAGGGCTCCTTTCCTTGAGGGACTGACCTGCTGCCAGTGGTCCATGGCCAGAGCAACCACTTGCACCCCATAAATACAGCCATTTACTGGTTGGGGAACCTAAGCTGTTCCTGCCATCCCTACAAATCCTATTTTCTCTTCTTTAAAAGTCTTTCAAGAAGTTTCTGGTGCTCAGAAAATAAAAAAAATAAAATAAAAAAAAAGGCTTCACAAACCCAAACTAACATCATCCAGAAAGCCGAGAAAACCATGGTGACAAATAAAAAGGGTTCTGAATTATGGAAAAAAAACCGCAGCACAAACCCTTGTTTGTTATTGGCATGATATATAAGCCAGACTCTGATTTTTGGAAGGTTATCTCACCATCTTCCAGTGCCTGCCATTAGCAATCGAAATTAAGGCAGTTGGGTTTGCGGAGGGGGTTTCTCCACTGCCAGCTGGTTCAACTGGACTGTTCTTCTCATGTGGCCACACATAGCGCAGGATTTTTAGACATGCCTTCAGGCTCAGTTAAGGGGAATGGTGGCAGAAAAGCAAGAGCACTAAATGATCTTGGATTTAGTGAAATTCACTTATTAGAGATTTTTGATGGTCCAGGAGTGAAGAGAGGAAAACGCTCAGCTAAAATGATTAACCAGGCAAACCCTTCCAGTAAGTATTATTTTCATCTCCACGTAAAAATGTCACAAAATAATACATTACTTTTCCTCACTAACTTCGGCATATTTTTCAATGTGATTCTAGAGATACCTTGGTGGTTTTTTTAAAGTGAAATTATACTGAGGATGTATAACTTTTTTTTAAAAGTTTCTAACAAAATATTTATTGTGCAAGACCCAGAAGATAAAAAAGATGCAACTGTTTTTCTTGGTTTGTTTTGAGGTTATTTACTTAGGACTAAGCACCTCATTTTTCTTGTGTAGAAAAAGTAATTATGCAGTCAAAAGAATTATGACCCACATACTTCAAAACATATGAAAAATGTAAAACTTTATTACATACATTAATTTCTAACAAAGGATGTCTCCAGCATCAGTGTAACTGCTATAAGGCAGATAACTGATGTATGGTATATTTGTTGATGTTCCTCCCAAATGGGTTTTATAAAGGCAAACAAACAAATAAACAATTTCTTTCGTTATGTCTCTCTCTCTGGTATAAATTTCATCAGCCTCATACAGGGGACTGTAGGCTGAGGAGTGGGTTGTCCGTGGATTTATTATTATTTTTTTTTTATTAAGCTAAAATATTCTGCTCAAGCAAACCTCTTCACCACGCTTTCCTTTTATTATCTTTCCATCTTCTGCATTTCTCGGAGCAGGCAACCCCAGCTCCTGCCCCTACCACTGCCCAGGCTGAACCCAGACTCCCTACTGGGGGCAGCTCCCCCAGGCCCCTGATTTAGGGAGGGCTGCAGAGCCAGGATTGCTCCCGACATCCCAGTCAAGCAGTTTTCTGCGTGCATTTGGAGCAGAGGTCTGTGGAGTACTGTTATTTTTCTCCCCCTGCTTTCCAACCCCCCGGCTGAATTTCTGTGAGCTGGGCAAGCTCGTTCCTCCTAAATCAGCTGGGCTGGAAGGCCATGGCAGGAGTTGTAAAACCGAAGTTCACAGCATCCTTATCTTTAGCTGAGCCACTTTAACTTTCTAACTATACATCTGGGTACCATATTCAAGAGGAAAAGGATGGCCATTTAAAATGTCAAGAATAACTGCAATCAGTTCTCCTCAGTGCCTCTCTTGAAGAAACAAAACAAAATTGAAGTGTGAAAGACAGATTCAAGGTAGTCTTATCATTTTAAATGAAGGAAAAAAATGAAACCCATTTTTTTAAAAAATTAAAACAATTACTTAATCAAGAAAAGACCTACTCTGCTTCCAACACGTGTTTATTTGTCCTTGCTATTTTCAGAGCAACATCTATATATAAATATGTAAATTTAGTATATGGTTAGGCAAATGTTCTGCTCCATTGGTATATGTGACATAATACTAGAAGTCTAGAAGAAAAAGGATTCATGGCATCCAACAAACAATACACACAAGTAAATACGGGAAGTTTCTACTTCAGCCATGCTGAGTTATCACATGGATTCAGCCAAATACAACCTCCTGCATCCTGATTTAAGTGTAGTCCTCTTTCAGCACAGATTATTTCAGTATTTTGCAGTGTCTTGTCAGGGTTTAAGGACTTTAGGAAGAAGCTTGGCAGCTTCTCTTGGAGCAGAACGGTCTGCTTATATCTCCTTGTGGTCTGCTCTTGGCATGTCTGGACACCAAATGGGAAAGCTGCCTGAATGGCATAACTAAGGCTTAAGATCTTACATTAATAATTATGTTGCAGTTCATTTGTGTCTTGGTCCTCCTTTATACAGCCTGGGCTCATCCAGGTGTACGGAAGTCTTCAAAAAGCATGGAAATTCCCAAATAAATTTCTGTGTTTGACCTCTCTAAAATCAGCGGAAATTTGAACTTGGTGTAACCTTGAGGCCCATCTCTAATTGTAGTATTTTGGGAACTCAGGACAAAGGGGAGGGAAAGACCTATTTCAAGTTATACCTAACCCAGGAGAATCAAAGCAACCCTGATGGCTCACAGCTTTAGCCCCAGCAAGCCTCCCCCGGTCCCTGAGCTTTCCTAGGCTACTTGCTACCTTTAAAATCTGAAGCCATAAGTCTCTCTACTCTTCTGCACCTTCTTGAGTCCTCTCTCCCTCCTCTCACTACCCGTGAAAAAAAAAGCTTTCAGCGTTTCCAATGTGCTCATCACAGGTATCAAGGGCAAAGTGGACCAGTGCCAGCTCTCAATGGCTTGTTTGTCTGGGGGTTGAAATCTATCCACTTCCATTTCAGGCGTCCATCGGCTGAGCCACCATTTGACATGCCCGGCCCCAACAATCACAGGGGCTTGGCGGGTTAAAAATGCTAGGATTTCATTTTATTGCAGGGATATTATTCATTCTTGGGAAGGTTCAAAAGTACATGCGTCAACTTATGTCATCAGGGTCAAACAAAGTGGCATGCAGAATCCTAGCCAGATTGCACCAGTGGAGGGGTCTGGAGGCAGAGCCGAAGAGCGAGGAAAAAAGAAAAATGCTTTTTAGGATGTACTCTGGATCACTTCATCCTCTGGAAGGGGAAGAAGGGCAGGAGGTAAAGGATCCCCTCTGAGCACATTGCCCTGAACAGCGTGAATTGAAATCGAGTTGTGCAGATTTCACTCCTATTTCCACTGCTGCCCACCTGGTGACATGCCTATAGGTAAGACCATCAAACAACAACGCCTCCTCAGTCGCCAAAACGCGCCTCCAACATACACCAGCAAGTACGCACACACTCCCACAATAATAGCATTAGATGCCATTAACAGGCTTTAGCCTTGTTTCTTTTCAGTGGAAAAACTATTTGACATCCCTCAAGCCCAGGCTCAGCGCTGCTTGACCCTTTCCCTTCCCTGCCTACATTAAAAGAACAACTAAATAGCTGCGCACAGTGCGAGCCAGCCCCTCCTCACTCCAGGTGTCTGTATTTTACTTAGGGCCCCAAGCTTGATTCAGCTCATACAGTTTCTGACAAGCTTCAGCTGGCCCTCGTCACCAGACAGGCAGATCAATTAACAGAGGGATTTTTCTTCCCTAGCTCTCTTCCTGGACCTTTAACCCCTTGTGTGTCCTAGCGCTCTAGGAAAGGAGGGCAGAAAGCAATTGCCAGGAAAAAAAGGAGTTGCCATTTAGAGATTTTCTTTTCCCTCCAAAATTCCCTCTGCTTTTGCTTTTTCTACCCATCTCAGAACCTCAGTTTTCTGCAAAGATGCTTCTGGTCATTCAAAACCTCTTTTTTTTTTTTTCCCCATCAGAACAGAAAGTTTTAAAATTCCCTTTCCTTCTTTCTCCTTTTTCCCCCTCCTAAATCTCTTTATATTTTGCCACCAAAGGGCTGAAGTTTAATGTTTTATTTGGGGGTGGAAAATTCTTTTCCACTTGTTCATTTTACATTCCCTTTTTTCACTGCACCCATTTTTCCAAATTGCCACATGGAAAGGACAAATTTTGGATAAAGAGGCTAAGGCCAAGTCTGGAGCTGATGCTCTGCAGGCTTTCTTGAAAAGTTTTCAGATGGAAAGGAATTAAAAAAATAAAAAGGGGGGGGATAGAAATGACCAAGGCAAAAAAAAAAATTATGTTTAGAAATTACAAAATAGAAAACAAATTAAATAATTTCAAACTGAAAAAAAAAGCAGAGATCATTACAAATTGCCCTATGAAAAAGAAACAATGTCAACATTGACAATTTTATTTTGGAATTTCATTATACTTCCATTCATCTTTGGTGAGAACATACAAGAGAGCGTGTCAAAGGCATGAGAAGCTCCTTCAGCAACAGCAAAGCACAATAAATAAGTTTAATTACTAGAGATAATAATTAGACATTTCTGTGAAAAACAGTTCCCAGAACTACTGAATACTATCGAGAAAAATAAATGTTATGGCTACTGCAGGGAGATCCATTTAAATGCATTGACACTGATAAATAATTTAAAACTTGTGAGGGGTTGTTATTATTTTTACTTTTTGAAAAAAGCCTTCCTGCAATTCCTTAGGACAAGCCCGTGTTTTACTAATAAAAATGGGGTTTGCCCATCACTTTAGTACCCAAGTATTACTACAACAATAATGACATACTAATTAACGATAAATAATAAACAACAAAGCAACCTGTCGACCTCAGAACGCTGCAGCAACTCTGCACAAAACAGCAAATCTGAATGTCAAGAAACAAGCATTGCTCTTCCTATACATAACCTTCACCTGGTGCAATGCATCTCAGCATTAGCACACCTCATTTCATCAGGCAGACAAGAGTTTTAACTCTTCCTTGGTAGAGGTGATAATTTCCCAGTCTCTTGTCTGTGAACCTGGGTATACGTACTTTTTCAGGACAGTGGAGAAAGAAAAAAGAGACTGCAAAAATCCCACACCAAAGTTGGCATGACGGATGAGAGGTGCCAGGCAGAGCTGAGGGTATTGCCTCTTCTCTGTGGTTTATAGTGCACAGTTTTCTTAGCAAGGCAGGAGGCGGGAGGGCAGCTGCTAATCTTTCACTGTACGTGAGGAATCCTTATCAAGGATTTGGTAATGGAGCATTATTTCTTGCATGGATGGGTGCCATTTAATGTTTTCAACAGTTGTTAGAAAACAAAAAAGTCGTTGCTGACACAGGCTGGGAAGGTGGTAAATAGTGACGGCAGGTCACGGAGGCACAAAGGAAACAATGAGACAGGGGAAGTGTAAAATGATAACTTTGGGTAAACAGGGTCCAGGGAATAGCTACAGAAGGGGAGGACTCTCTAGGGGAATGAAATGGCTCCAGAAGGAACATGGCAGGATTGTGAATGCTCTGTAGCTGGAAGGGTAATTTCAGTCCTTAGGATATTTAAGCAGGGGGATACAGCGTAGAAGCCCAGGGTAATACTATCTTTTTCTGTGGCACTGTTGTGACCACTAATGGAATAGTGAATCCAGTTCTGGTGCCTATGTTTAAAGAAGTTGTTGATAAATTAGAGAGAAGAGCCAAAGGAATGGCTAAAGGACTAGAAAACACTGTGAGGATTAGGAAACAATTGTGAGAGGCTCAAGAAGCTCAGACTGTTTAGCTTAATAGAGAAAAGGTTAAGGAGTGACTTGACCACAGTATACAAGAACCTTCAGAGGAAACAGAATTTGATGGAGAGCTCTTCAGTTTAACAAAGATGTACGTAAAACAAGATCTAACATCTAGAGGTCAAAGCTAGATGAATTCATGCCAGAAATTAAGGGGAATTCTTTAACATGAGAGTGCTTAACAATGGGAACAATTTACTGAAGATTGTGGTGGCTTTGCTGTCATGATAGTTTAAGGCCATCTTTGGAAGGTCTGCTGAAAGGTATAGGATCATAAAAAACCTTCAACGACTCCTGTGGCCTTGACTAGACAGAGAGGCAAAATAGAAAATGGCCTTGCTTCTTTCTGCCCTTAGCATCCAAAAATTAAAAATCTGTGCACTATGCCTAAATATTGTTTGTTATCTTAAATGATCTGTGACAGAGTGCCTGTTATTAAAAAAACAAAACACTTTTGGTCTTTTCATGCTCTTAAACTCTTACCAGGGAATACAGAACATGATTCCCATACAACACACATAATGCTGAAAACTTTCTAATAAACTTTATTATCACTGACAATGCTAAAAACAATGACCTTAATATTTTAGTACTTTACAGTGTAAGCACTGAAGGACAGTGACTCCTTCCACTTCTCCATTTGAGTCAGGTGATGCCCAAGTTTCACTTTTTAAATCTGATCATAGAGCTTGCCAACAATTAATAATACTGTCCTCGGATAGTCCCAGAGGGAAGTTCAGTGGGTATAAAATAACAGGGTGTTTTGAAAGGAGTTTTGAAATGCACCACCACAAACTTAAAAAGTGAACTCTCCAAAATGAAGAACTGCATTATCAGTGCTGACCCACTCTTAATCCTGCCCATCATAGAATTCATTAAAATATGAGTATAATGAGCAAAATGAATGCATTCATCTACCAGGGCTTTGACAACAGTCTTAACAGTATGCCTGTCATATTTACTTCTTCATCCATCCCCACAACATTTTGCATGCACAGTCAGTTTCTGTGGATTGGTTTCTTGTTGAATCAACGTGGTTTGAAGATAGTTACCTTTTGAAAGTTATAAGCTAGGATGAGCAGTGCAATGGGCTGATCAACCCTATGGTCCCAAACATTTGTCAAATGGGATTTAATGAAAGAGGAGTGTCCTTGCTAACATGCTAAATCCAGCCTGTAATCCCCAGTGTAACAAGAAAACAAAGACGTTTCCATCCCCTCTTATATCAGGAATACAGATAGGATGATGGAATGATGTGAACATACAATAATTGTACACACAGAAGCTTATGCAAAAAGGCTTTGTTTGGAAGTGCTGGAAAGCCACTCACCCTGAAACAATGGGGCAAATTAGCATGCATCCAGCCCAAGGGTGCAAGCAGCACACACACGCACTCCTGGTGACGGATGCTTAGCTCTTGCTGGGAGGTCACCACTACGAATCTTTCTTGGGAAGGCAGCATGTCAGATTTCAGACACTTTCCCTACAAATGGGCTTTTGCAGCTCAAAGAAGAAGAGTGGGGGAGCTTTTCGATCCAGATAATAAAGTCCATTTACATGAAAAGATGCCGCTTTCAATGACATGATTAATTTCGGAAATACCTGGCATCTGAATGAAGCAAAGACTTCAAGAGATGACTGATGATGAGAAAAGATAATTAGGCAAATGTCAAGAGTCAGTGTTTTGATTGGTGACTGAGAGGCTGGTCTGACTAGGTTATCGTATACTCGTTCCATATGGAAATGAAAGGTCTTTGTAGAGAGAGAAGGGTGATTCCTTCATCATTAAACATAAACTCTGTTTAAGTTAGATCTCTCCTAGGTTTTCTTCCTGGGAAGCCCTTCTACCACAGCAAGTGCTCTACCTGCGTGGTACTGGACCAAGCTTGCCCTGTCTGAATCTTAAGGTATTTTAAACACGAACAATTAATCTTGCATATTATTACTGCAAGGCTAGAGTTGTCTCAGCCTTTTCAAAACATCCTGAGCTGGCTTCTTCCCAGCTCTCCAAAGCACAAAGTAATACAGCCATTTTGCAGGGAGATAGTATTCCCTTTGCAAAAGATAGTTGTCCCTTTCCCAAATGTCCCCAAATATCCCTCCTCAACTCCTCATCAAATGCCCAGGGTAGTGACTGCCATTGAATACTGGTGCCCTCCACAGGACAGACAAAAGAACGAAGAGGGTGACGGGGACTCTAGTGTGGCTTATTCTGACAGTATTGCCCTGCTGAGATTGACGGATTATCTCTCCTTGAGAAAAGGGATCATTCACAAGGCCCTCTCCCTAATCCATCACAGTGCTCTGGATCACACTTCCCATCGCTTGCCCCTTCTCCACGCACGCTGCTTTTGATTTGTGGGATACGCCGGCTTTGTACAGGCGCGCTTAGTCCTCAGCAGGAAAACTGACGGCACTCAGAGACCTCACTGGCTTTCCAAATCAGAGTTCAACGCACCCTTTGCTTCATCTCTCTATTGTTGTGGTGCAGACCAAACACCAGGCCTGGTTCATCGTCTATGGAAAGGCCTCCTCTGCAAAGGCAGGTCCCAAAGAGCAGCTGACGAAGCACCAGTCTGATAAGCCATACCTAATTTGGCCAGCCATCCAACGCTGAGGCTGCTATTAGTTAATCTTCATATAATTTGTTGAAGTAGGCTTTATGAAGTACTGGAAATAATTGTCTCCCTCCTCCCCCCTTCCCAATCCCGTGGCCGCGCATGGTTCGGGGTTTAATAACACACTGTATCGCGCAGTCAGAACCAGTGAAGGTTTTATAGCAGTGCATTAGCCAGAGGTGGATAACCTATCTCTAGAGGCTTGATTGACTGGAAACATATTCTTAGCCTGCTTAAAACTGCTTAGAGTGTGTCACAGAGGTCCCCCAAAATAAAACGTTCAGTGTATTTAGTGAAACCCTACACCCTAAGTACATGTAAGGGCACTGTAAGATACTAATTAGGTTGTAACATAAAACACCGTAAAAAGCAAAGCTTGACATACCAAAAAAAATAAGCTCTGGCCAGTTCTTTCATGTTAGAGAAGTACATTAAAAATATATTCACAGTAAATATACTGGGGCTTTGAATAAATCTGTTTCTCATAGTAGCCCGTAGCTGGAAAGGATAGGCATTGTTCATTACGGACAACTCTCTACTTAAAACTGTCCTCAGATATTAGAAACTATTCTTATTTACTTTTCCTTTAAAAAATATAAAATCTTCTTGCACTAAGATCAGCAAATGATTGTTTTGATGACACTGGTTAAAATATGCATGCCCAATTTTTTCCCCCCAATCTTTTTCCTAGGAAAAGTGAGGGAAGAATGATACCAGATGAAAATATTGATACTGCATGATGGCATACAAAACTGCTACAGTAATAATTTCAGAAAAGTAATGTGCCTCAGAATTCTTCCCTTGCTACTTAAAATTGAAAGTCCTGTTCGAACACCTTTCAGTGCAGCTGTAGCACAAAGTTAGATTTTTTAAGGTGAAAGTCTTCAGATCTATCTCAAGAAATCACCCACAAACTATAAAAGCAATGCATTATGTCTTTTTATAGCATCTGCAAATTCTAAGTATTTTACGTTTAAAGTATTAATTGTCAGTCAAAAGATTTTCTCCATTCTTATGGGCGTTTCTTCTGTTATCTGGTGCCGCTTAGCTCCACTACACTGTATAAATTAGAAACACTACCTCCTTAATAATGTTGGAATTACTGTAATTTTTAAAACATTTAAGAATATAATTATTTACTAACATCGTAAATATTAAATATTAACATAAAATATGTGTGGTGTATTGAAAGAAGTAGAACTAACCATTGTCAAGCATAATGTTTAATTTTATCAAACAAAATTAATATAGTTATCTAGAAAGAAAAGCTGGGTGAGATTGATCCCAGTGCCTGTATAAATATCTTTAATGGTACATATATATCTATATATCTATATATATATATATCATTTGCATTGGGCAAAAATAACTATAGACTTAAATATAATCCTACCACTTCCAAAAGGTACCTTTTGCAAAAGCCTTGCCATTGTTGCACATTATTGAAAGGAATGAAGTGCTAATTTAATAAATATGTCACTAGCTGTGTTCAAACTAAACACCGTTAATGTATGTTTGTTGTTGTATGTGCATAAGGTTACAGATTGCAAATCCCCTTACTTGGAAACAAGCCGCATTTTATCAATGAATATATTCTTTTTGGGGTTTTATGGCTTTGCTTTAATGTGGACGGTCACTTTTCTTCCTTTGTTCGGAAAGGTACAGTTAATATTTCTTCCCAGATTTAGCATTTCCCTTGAAGGTTTTTGTGATTAACAATATAATATTTTTATTGAGTTATTTCACACACAAATGACTGAGCCCGAAGGGTATTCTAGGTTTACAAGATTTTGCTAATAACTACACTCCCCTTTGTATTAAAGCTGCTAATTAGTGCTTTTAAACAGCTCAACGTCTAATTCTTTGAAGGCACCATATAAAGGGCTGATATAAAACAGTTTATGTAGAAGGATATATAAAATAAGAAGGTGTTAAACCCAACACAAATTGAGTGGCAGGGGGTTCCCTAAAGTGTTAATTTTATGTTTGTTTTCGTCTCATTTAAAGTTAAGATGTCTGCATTGTAACAGTGATGTGTAACACGCTTTACATACAGATTAAGCAAAATGTGTCAATTTATGAGCCTTATTTGCCTGGAGAAGTATCCACCAGTAGTTTCATCAGTGTTTTTATACATGTGTACATTTACATATATGTGTGTGTGTGTGTGTGTGTTTTCACATGAAGGGATCCGAAATTGTGTGTTGTGTATAGAGAGATGTGTGAATGCGCCCCCACACACGCATTTTTATATCCATAATAACTAGCCCTGAATTTCAGTTATTATGGAAAATTTCAAACGAATTAATTATGAGAGATTGCTCATTTAAAACATTTAACTCTTTCATTTCGTTTAAATATATTGGGAGGTATTAAATCCATATTTTGTTTAATTGGTATTGCTAAACTGAACAGATTTATACACACAGACGATATTGTAAGCTACATTTTATGCTTCCTTCCTCCATCTCAATCTTCAAATTGTTTCATATCTATTTAAAAAGTGGGAATTTTCAGTAAAAAATGATGAATGAAAATTGGAAAACTGCTTCCTAGGAAGATAAACATGAACGTTTCCATTTTCTCATCAAAGCAATTGTTCAGTTTTGAACAAGGCTTTAAAAATAATCTCGTGAAGTGAATTTCTGAGTCTTGTAAGGAGCTGTGAATTGAGTCAAAGTCTGAAGTGTCCATCTTCAGGTCACGTCACTTCACTTCCTGAGAGCACTACCACCGAGCTCCACTGTCTCCGCTCACTTTCAGAGGGGTGGTAATTGTTTTCTGATATATCTGTAAGACAACAGGAGAGACCAGATCCTGAAAGTGGGAGAGCTCGGTGCAGAATCCCACCTGAGCTAAGTGGTCCTGGTGCAACTAATCAGTTTGCAGGTCTTGAGCTAGTACAGGTGTACTCATTTCAGGATTCACATGCAAAACTGATGAAAATTTATTTATGCAACCTGGTGGCTGTGCGTAATTATGTACTAAGTGTAATTTACATACTACCAAAAATGCCTGATGCAAACATTCAGATGGAGAATGTCAGTAAGGTAAAGCTGCAAGAGATGGCGAAAAAATATAGAAAACTGTCTCAGGTAGGGTAACAAATACATCACTTTAATGCTATAACTTATTGTAAAGAAATGGAGGTTAAGAACTAATTATTCATCCCTTGCATAGTACAGTAAACTTTTTTGAGGGTTCCCTTCTTAAACTACATTAAGTTCTGTCTTTTCACTTTTGATAGGCAAGTAAAAAGACTTCAGCATCTGGCTATGCTGGCCAATGTACAAACACATGCTAAAAATAGGCTTTCTCCATAGATAGCAGTCTAAGTAAACTGTCTGTTCATGGAAAGATGATAACGTATGAGAAATAATATAAGCAATAGCATCTTTGTGGGTTGTTACTTCAAGAACAGTGTTTCACCACTATGTTATGTTTATTTGGGCAGGGGTTTTTCACTTTTGTAGGATGAATCACTTATTTTGCAACCAGTATTACAAATGTTTTGGTCTGTTTATTTTATATGTATGTACAAAGGCAGTGGGCGGAAATGAATAGGCTAAACTCATGATTTTCTTAGCATGATCTTGAGGAAAATCCAGTGTACCTTTCTAAAATCTATTCCAAAAGGCCTCTTAAAGTTTTACCTCATTCCAAAAGTATGTGATCAGCTGGCATTGTCAAAGCAGAAGTAGTAATGCTGTCACCAGCATTTGCATCTGATTTATGCCCCTCATCACACACTGAAGTGCCTAGAAAGACACCTTTATTGTTTTGTGTTCAAAATTTAAGGTGAAATTACATATATGATGCTTTATAGTTGCCTCAGCAGTAGGTCCTAAAATATACCAATCTCTCATTTTCATGGGCTTTGTTTCTCTATTCCTAAACTTAGCTTCCCCTGAAGAGCCTCTGGAAGCAAGAAAAATTGGAAAGTTGCCCTGACTCTCATTCTGCCCTGACATATGTGTTGGTATGCTTCAGAGCAGCCTAGAGGCAGCTTCGACAAATAACATCTGGCAGTTTGCCTCTAAGACTTGCATTTATCCTGTTGAACTTCAGGCACACACACTGAGGCATCTTTGGTGGGAGCCCCATCACTTTGTTTCCTCTCTAGGCAAGTAAGAAAGGCAGCCACATCCAAAATGGGCATCCTTGAGGCGTGTGGGATTTGGTTTTCTTTATAAATAAATCTCATGAAAGAAAAGAGAAACACAGTTATGATGTGTACTCTGGATCAAGCAGAAATGGGAGCGCAGCTCTGCCATTTCGCTTTTTTGCAACTTAGGAAACCTAGCCATTAACCCACTGGCATGGGCATTTTTGCAATAGATTGATGTGTCACTGGATTTTACTGTACAGTGTCAAAGATGTTCATAGATGAAAAGTAAAAAATAGTTTGTCTCTGTTTTATCTTTCTCCTTTGCTTCTCTGCAAAGTTACTGTACTGAAGAGTTGCCTCATACTACCGCATGACAGTACAATTCCTAATAAATCCCACCTGACTGAAATGAATTAGGTCTGGGAATATGTGTTCCAGATTATTAACCAGCACCTTTGCAAGTAACTTACCATCCACATTTATTAAAGATATTGGGTGATAATTTGTGCAGTGTTCTGGATCTCTCTCTGGTCTAAGAATTATGGTAATTAGTGCTCTGAGAGAAGATGTCACTCGTATGTTTCTCAGGGCGCAGAGAATAGCATATCATTACACTCCTTTTAGATTTGAGATGGATAACTCCCAGGCTATTCCTATCTTTTAACCTTGGCCAGCTGTGTATGGATGGAGGCTCTGAGCAGGTCAGGAAACCTGTGCTCCATCTCCAGCTCTGCCAGCACAAGACAGTGCACTGTTGGCTTTGACCCGGCCCCTCATCTTCAGTTGTAAATGAGAATAAAGATCTGCCAAGGCTGGGTTTCGATTTCAGCAGGCACTTTCACTAAGAGCAAACACTAGCTTTGATGAACACCATGGAATAAAAGGTACCTGCATCTTCGGTGCAGAGTGCCAGGTGAGGATGTGATGGTGGTTCAGAGGGCTGTAAAGTGTGAGGCCAATCCAGAAGGAAGGATCAATGAGGAGCTCTTCCTGGGAATGATACATGTAACGATGCTGGTTCTGTAGCATAACCACTCTAAAAAGTCTTTTAAGACCTTCTTAAAAGATGCAGAAAAGGGCAGAAGAGAATGAACTACCATCTGCACTCGGAGTCATCAGAGAGCAGGTTCTCAAATTCTAGGAAATAATTTAAGAAAGAAGAAAATTATTAACTCCTCCATAAACTTAAATATTAAATTAAATTCTGTAAATGGTCTTTCACTTTCCAAATCCTCAGAACTCTGTCTGTACTAGCCCCAAGTAATCAGTCTGCCAGAATTACCCAAACTGAAGTGCCTAATAAGTAACACCCAAATCTCCAAGTTTCAAGAGACTTTAGCCATGTCCTTCACCTGAGTAACCCTGATTCTGCAAGGTTATCTGAAAATCTCTGGCTTTTAGATTCCTCTGCTGGAACACGATGCCTTCATACCACTTTCCTGGAAGAGAAAGTAATCTACATTGCCACATCTTTATTTCTGTGTGCGCTCACGCAAAGACACAAGGGGCTGTGATAACAGTATTGTCAACTGTTTTCTTCACCCCTCTGAAAAACTCCTCCTTGGCTTATTTCATAGCTCGTCATTAGACAGTGCAATAATTTCCACAGTGTTATTTCAGGGGATGAAAAAAACCAAAATCAACTTTTCCCTTCAACAACATATTCCTGCTTGACTTTCATCAAAGAGTTAAACAGCCAAGGGCTTTTAGCATCTCATTTCACTTACACACACAGGCCATTATAACCTGCATAAACAAGGATGACAAGTTGAGATTAATGAAGGTCCCAAAGTGACAGAACAATTTAATTGTCAGAAATCATAGGAGGTGAACTTTGCCAGTGTATTTATATAAGACTGCCATAGTCTAAAAACTTCCCTAATTGATTATGACCAATAAGTAATAACATTGCAAGTAGTTTTCTGGTGTACAAATAAGAAATGACCCCAAACAGTTAATAATGGTATTAAGATTCATAATATAAGAATATTAGATTGATAAAATAAATGACCAGTAACACTCTGAAAATAATTGTAGTGTTTACACTTAAAAGTACAGCAGAGAAAGCTGCAGCTCTGACAAAAGTCAAATGAAATGGGCTGGCTTTAGAAAAATGAATTGCAACAGTTAGCTAGGGAGGCTTACAGTGATATGAGTACAGCAGAGGCAAGCAGGATCCCTGTAGATCTGAAGTGCAATGCTGTTTGTTCTCTCACTCCTTTAAGAAGCATTAAAACTTATTTTTGCAAAGAATCCTAAAATTATTCTGTCTTTTCTTCAGGAGGAATAAAAGCAGTGCTGTGCAAGAAAATAAACACACACACAAACAAACACGCACAAACAAACACACACAGATCTCTGATACTAATTAAGGGGGGCAAACCTTTCACTTCTCACCTTTGAGTCACCAGGTAATTCAAAGCTCAAAGATACAAAGCTACAATTCTTTGCATTTTTGAATTCCACATGCTTACTCAGTTGTTGCTTAACTATTGCCCTTGGAGCTCACCACCTCAACTGGGAGCCTGTTTAACCTGTCCCTTTGCCTTTCCGTGATCATATATCCTTATTTTTCATTTCCACACATCCTGTCTTATGTTCTACTTATCTCTTCTAGTCAGGCTTTTCCAATGATCCCAAGCAAATCATTGAGCTAATTAGAATGATAACTCTTAGAGAGCTGCAATAACCTCTCTTTTATGTTTTTCTTTTCTTACCCTTTTTTTTTTTCAATAGGTAAGAAACTAACTGTACTGGCAGTATTCCCCCTTCTAAATATAAAGAATATCTCTTCATTCCAGTAATATTTTACTTAAATGGTTTCCAGGGATGGCTGTATAATTGATCTTGCCTTTGAGCAGGAGAAAAGGATATATGGCCTACAGAGTTTCCTTCCAGTCTTACATTTCAGTGATTCTCTGATGATAGAGGCAAAAGGCACCACTTAATGCATTTCACTCGTCTCACCTCATAACTGTCCCTCCACATGATTAAATCAGGATCATTGCACCATCTTGCCCTCTCAGTTACAACAGCATGTGTCAGCCTAGCTATTCCAAACTTCTTCCCATACGCAAAACCAAACAGGATACTGTAGACCAAGCTCTGCCCCAGTATCCATGCACTGTTCCCATTAGATAAAAGGGAAAGGTAAATATAGCTGAGGCAGAAATTGTCTCCACAAGTCATAACTGGTGTTTCATACAATGATACTTACTGTCACCAGCAATCTGTGAAAGCAATCCCAATTTCCACAGGATCTTCCCCTTGGAAAAGGTTGGATGTTTCTTTTTCCCCAGGAATTTTTGTAAGCATCAAGTCTACACTTACTTTTCAACAAGAGCTTGAAACCTTCAGTCCCAAATGCATTGTGTGCATTTGGAGCTCAGAAGGAAAGTACCCACATTTCAATTCAGATTAGTTAGACACCTCTTGATAAAAGCTGAGGTTTGACTAACTTTTCTTACATCTGCTTTGAGCAGGGCATACCCAGCACAGAGGGAAAACTCTGTCCTTACAGGTTTAGCTTCTCCTTGATGGATACATTATCTGCAAGACTTCTATCAGAGACTCTTGTTTTTGAAGATGGCCAGACAAATACTTCATGGAGACCTCTTCCAGGCAGTAGATAACTTCTATTTGTTGCCTGGCTGATGGATTTGGAGAAATGAATATTCAAAATTCATGATGACTTGGCTGGTCCCTGGTGTATCTAATTCTTTGATCAGATAAATGTAAATACTTCAAAAAAGTATATATCTTGAAGGAGTGGGAAAACAAATTCAAAATGGGTTTTCACAACCAGTTAAATTTACTAACAGAGATGCTGGGTTTCTACAACCTTTCTCCCCCAAAATTCATTGTATTTTTATTTACACGGTGGGAAGGAGAAGAAGCACAAATCTATCGCCAAAGGGTTAACAAAATGCAGGTTTTGGGGAAGGCTCATATCAAACCACTCCTGAGCCATGAACGCTTTCAAGACTTTTATCATAGTTAAAATCCTCACTGATAACAAAATCAGAACTCCTTAACCTTCTTACGTCACCTCCCGTTGGAAGGTTGGGAGCCCAGCTCGCAATGGGGTTAGGAAGGACAAGCTCCAAACATCATGGTTTGGCTCTGTCACTTTTACTTGATAAGTCCAAAACAGTTCCACTTTGACAGGCCCTTTATATGCAAGCTTGAAAAATAACCTATTTAGCATTCCCCAGCCCCAGTACATGATTTCACTGGGAAACTATGCAAAAGATACTTTGGAAATAAATATGCACAAGAAATTACAACTCTGTCTGAATGACCCCCTACCTTGGAATGTCTAGAACTGTGAGAATTATAAGGTCAGGAAATATGTACAGGCCTAGTGCCTCGAAAAATTACTATTCCTTATTAGGAATCTGCACAGACATGGAAGCAGGAGTTGTATAAACTAAAAGGAATATTTTTTTCCTGTCGCTTACATGCCTAGTCCTTGACCTATCCCATTTATAGTTTCCTTTAAGATACTATGCATTGCAAGTTCATTTGTTTCCTAGTAGTCCTCCAGAAGTGAGATTCAGCTGCAGCCAATCCCGCAGACAGAGCAGGGCTATGTAAGCAGAAGCTTGAGATTTATATGCCTGTAACATCACAGGTATTCATTTATCACTGCTAACAATTTTGAGCTCTGACTCTACAATTTCCAGGTAAGAGGTATCCTTACTCTCTGTCTGAAAACCTTAAATGCAGACATATAGAACTGTTTAGTCTGCTTTACTATAAATAGGAGGTAATATGTTATTTCAAACAAAAAGCATACCATAAACTACACACTTAATTTTGACAGATTGTGCTTTCCTATATATGGTACGGTCCTGCTGTGCTTTCATGGATCAAGCTCCCATTGACTTCAGCTGTCTCTCCTAACAGTTCAATTCCAAATATTGCCTTTTGTTATATTTCACACCTTTGGGGTTTTTCCTAATCCTTTTCTCTGCATAAAAGCACTGTATTCTGCAATATCCAATTGTAGGCTTGCACAGGCAGCACAAAAGCCTCTTAAGCACTGATAAGTGCTCGCAAGAAGAAATTCTCTCCATTTGTTTTCCTCTCCCTCCACCACTCAAATAGTTAGACAAACCATTCAGGAGAATACCACTGCTGCAGATCACCCCCAAAATCTGCAAAAGGAAAGAACTGCTTTCACATTCAGCCAACACTCCTCTCTCTATCCCCCCAGTTTGCAGTTAAATTGCACTGTGTGTTTATTCTTGTAGTGAACAGTCTCACTATATGACTTAAAAGTGTTAGTGTACAGAGCACTGACACGTCCATTACGTCCATACACACTGATATGCAGATTCCAGAGAAGTTCGGGTTACCCAATTAAGAATTTGAGCCATATTTTGGAAACTGAGAAGAGAGAGGGAGATTTGGTTGGATTAGTTCAGTTTACACGCTGACAAAAACCCTTTCTGTTTGCAGAATATTGGCCTGCCGGGTCCGAACAGCGGCAGAGCGGGAACAGAAGGAATGGTCCAAACAGGAGAGTGGGACTGAAGGGAAAGATTCAAGACCAAATATACATAAAAAATGCTAGCCTCTAGTTTAGCCGCTGAGAATTGAAAAAATGAGTCTGAAAAGAGAAGATGTGACTTGTCCTCCCTACCAGTGTGGAAATGCAGGATGGGTGCAGCCTTCCATGTCCCTGCATTTCACGGCTGCTTTATGTCCTATAACCTTGCTTGCATCGGGGACTCCTGCTTTAGGCCAAATAGGCCACTGACAAAAAAATGAAGTTAAAATTAAAAAAGACTTCAGCCAAAAAACAAACCCTGCTACACTAGGCACAGCAGCCAGCACCTACTTTCTCAGCACTGTGGAGTTAGGGCACACCAACCTTTCTGCTTTGAGCCCACTGTTGTTTATCAGAGATTGTCAGCTTTGATTAAAATAAACTAAAAATAGTGTAAGAGGTTTTCTGAGCCTTTAGTTAATCTGAAAACCTAAGTATTATAACTGCCAAAGATGTCCAGTGACTTTGAACGTGAAGACTGAAAAAAACCCAGTCCCTGAGGGGGGATTAGGGCTTTTGTCTTTGACATGGCTCTTGCAAGGGGCTCAAGCCACAGTTAGGAATGCCGTGGGCTGGCAATATTGCCCTGCATGGGTATAAATAACTCACGTGCTGTGGGACAGCAGTGCACCTCTCTTGGTGCTTTGAGACTTCTTTTTTCCCTGGTCAGGTCCGTGCCATGAATCAATTCAGGTTACCAGAAGATTCTTCCCTGACTTCAGTGGGAACAGAACTGAACCCTAAGCGGTTGTCAGAGGAGGACACTGATAAAGGCAGCTTTAGCTGCTTCTATTTTATTTAAAGATGTTGTTACGTGCTTTGACAGTTCAGCCCTGCACATTTAAACATTTGGTTACTGTAGCTTTAGTGTAAGTGATTCTCTCTAGCAATACAAATCTCTGGTTACCAAACATTTACTTTATGCTCTCAGAAAGATAATCTAACAACATCCAGAGTTTTCTGTTTCCAAATAAAACAAATTCACAATATTCCCTCGTGTTATTGTTACAGACTGTACAGCTAAATTTAACTCCTTTATCTCATACTGATCTTTCAAATAAAGTTCATTATTATATCAGGTATGTTCATGGTTAGCAATGATTGTTTAATATTAAACACCCTTTGCCAATAAAGCTCTACGTATAATTGACTGTTACAATCTTGGTTACAGCTGCTCCAATAATAAAAGCTATAATTAAAATCACATTCAGATTTCCAAGATAACCACTTCGGCCTCACTGGCAGAGAAAGTAGGACCTTGTAACTGTCCTAAAGACCAGAAGCAAGACAATTTCTGCAGTGAAAGACTGCAGAAGCTGTTCATCTGTATTAATTGCTGTCTCCTTTGGGAAGAAGAGACTGGAATTTCACTGCTTTCAGGCAATATTTCTAGCTGGTCGAATTCTTCATAAATCCAAATGAACTTTGGAAGAGCAAGACTTAGATGAAAAACTTACACCACTTCCTTGAACTCCCTGCAATGTTTCATAGCAACAATTTCCCTAATATTTTTCCTGATATTGATAGTTACACCGCATATATTTAAATTAAACTTCTAGGAGAATAATAGATGTATACTCATATATATAGAGAGAGGTTGCCCAGGGAGGCTGTGGATGTCCCAGCCCTGGCAGTGCTCAAAGCCAGGTTGGATAAGGCCTTGAGCAACCTGGTCAAGTGGGAGGTGTCCTTGTCTGTGGCAGGTGGGGTTGGGACTAGATGATCTTTAAGGTCCATTCCAACCCCTTGACATTTTATGATTATATGATTCTTATTAAATTGTGAAACTTGCTCTATTCCTTCTGATGTTCTCTCCTCTTCTTCTTTCCCATCTATTCCCAACTTGAAAAAACTTTAGGGAAAATCTACTCATACATATTTGAGTTTGGAGTAGATGATGGTAATCTTTTCATAAGATAAAAGTCATAGAATCTTCTCTGCTTGTGACTCTATCAAAACACAGAGCAAAAAGGTCACCTTGCTTGGACATAATGTGCCACAGTGAAGATTTAATATGTCATTACTAAGAATGTCGAGATTAACTGTTAAGAATTGCAGTGGTTTAAAAAAGCAAATCTGTGAATTTAGAAGTTAACTTTGTGGCATGTTTTTCTGGGCTTTTTTTTGCACCACATGAGAAGCAAATGATAACCTGAACGGCTACAGGCTAACAGGATAATGCAGAAAGGCTTGTCTTCCTACCCACCAAAGCACAGGCAAAGCTGTGCACAGCATAGCCGTGCCCAGAGGCAGGAAAGCACGGGAAATTCAGTTTAACCATTAACAGCATAAAGAAATCTCACAGTGTTATGCTCCGTTCCTCCATTTATGTTCCCCCTCCAAATATTCGTCTTAAAGATACCAACAGAAATAGGCAACAATCACAGAACAAACTAAGTGGTTTTCCCTGGTAATACAACTTTACACTAAACCGTTCCAAGCATACTTTGGCAGAATGAGATGTATGGAGTAGACTCTTGTCTTGACTCAGTCATTGTCCTGAAGCACCACCTAATTTTCTTAATATCAACATATCAAAGGAATAGCAGTTCTTTGTCTCTTTAAATAAAGAGACAAATAAATAAACCCAGCACATAGGGAAACTAAAAACACTAAATGCTGAAAAGGATAGAAATAAACATAATTAAGTGAGAAAAGGAAATTCATAAAGTTCCTGCCAGAAGACCAGTTCACTGTCACCAGGACTTCAGCTACAGGCCAATATTTCAGCTAGTATACAACAGTATTATTGCAGGCATTTCTACCACAGTACTCTAGTCCACAGCCTCCAAAGAACTCAGTCTTGCACATGAGCCTGCAATTATGGCTAGGCAGTCTAGACCACTGGAGGGTTTCTTCATCAGAATGACAACTGGGCCATCCTGAAATATTCCAGGAAAATATCTGTGGCACCCAAGATGTCCTCCTTTCTCCTCCTTAATCAGTATTGGTTCTTTGCTCTTCATTCACCTGTTGAGCCCCTGCCTTGTGGGGTCAGCTGGGGAGGCTGTATCACTGCTACTCAGCAGAAAAAACATGTTGCCAGTTTTTGAGCAGACCCCTAACTCATCTAAATTGCTCCACTCTGGGTGCAGTGATTTAGGAAAGCCCTGCTGATATGCAGAGCTATTTTGCAATCATGCCCTTATGTTCATCTGCTCTGCCCAAGAGAGTGAACGCCACTGTGGAAAACTTTCCTTGCATTTTAAATTTATATCCAAAGTCTTCATTAAGAAAGAGGTTTGGTGTTTGCATACAGAAATAAAACCAATTAGTTTTTATGAGGGCTAAATAAAAATAGCTTTATGTGGCACTTCAGAGTGAAAACGAACTTGGGGAAATTCAAAACAGTAACCTACAGAGTGCTGACCTGCAAAGACCATAAACCCACCCTTCCCCTGCCCCTCAGTACACAAGCTAGGTAGGACAGTATTGGGTTTTTTAGCACCCATTTCATTGCATCCTTACAAAGTGCTTTACAAAGCAGCTCTGCTGTCCTGTCGTGTTCAGCACTTTTTCATACATGCTTTTCTCAATATGCACAAGGAAAGCTGTGCATCCTCGTGCACACCAGGACACCAAAAGGGAAACAAATTTCACACCCAGTCACTCAGGTTTTCCTCATATGTCTTAAGCAAGACTTTAACTTCATCTGGTGAGCTCTCAGAACCTGACAAAGCGTCTTTATTCAGTGGCAGGTCTGAGCCTCTTACTTACCATAATAACTGACCTGCTTCTCCCCTCCTCATCCAAGAAGTGAACTCACATGATGTATGTGTTAATGTAATACAGGGCTCCCCTCATTGCATCTCCTTCATTCGACAGCTTCTCCTATCTGGCACCAAAGCCTGATTAAATATTAACATGGGGTGGGTCCTATTATTTCCTGACTTCCAAGAATCCATTGGTAAATTGAGATCTAGCTGCTAAAAATTTCTGACACAACATAATTTGTATTGAACCCCCTTTCCATGCCAGAGTGCCAGTGTTAATAAATCAGGCTGTTCACATTGAATAAATCTATTTAAATACTTATAAAATATTAAAGATGCATTTGGGAAAAGCCTCTAAGGTGATTGTTGCACCCATGCACCTCACAGTAACTAATTTATTAAAGAGTTTGCAAACCTGAGAAGGAAGGGAAAAGAAAAATGGTTTCATAAACCAAGAGCAGAAGCCAATTTTTCAGCTCAGATGATGAAAGGAAGCATGCATTTCTAATCAAAAAGACAGATACGCCTTTTCTCTCCCACCATTCCCTCAACAGCAAAGTGCCTTTTCATCATCAACAACACTCCATTCCTAATGTCTGCTGAGGCCTTTCTGCACCTTCTCCATACACTAGTAATGTATACACAGCATCGCTTTGAAACAAGAGCCCATTAGCCGTGGCAGACTACCTTTTCACATGAAGTCCTTCCGTTGGTAGTCATCAGCAGAGTGCTAAATCATCCCAACTGGGCATGCTCACATCATGGCAGTGGGATAAACAGATATTTAGAACCGCAGAATGAAAATTGCTTTTCTACCTTTCTGGAAGGTTAGATTTTTTTTTTTTTTCTTTTTTTTTTTTTTTTTCCTAAGAGGTCATAAACTGCACAGGGAACACCTAGCTCTCCTCTCTTACCCCCTTCCCTCCTCCCTGAAATACAGATTTTTTAACAAATCCACTTTTGCTTACACGCAGGTCATCTGTAATTTTAGACCTTCAACCACCAGCCAGTCCCCTTTAAAGATTACATAGTAAATGCGACCATAAATTTGCCCCACAATAAGAAACGAGTTGGAGCATGCCCTGCAAGAGGGATTTATGTGATTGTTTTCCTTCCAGTGGGCGTGGTGAAGGGATATAGAAACTGTCAGCGGAGAGCAGCAAGCGGGGTGATACTTCACAATAGCTACCTGAGTAATGCAAGAGAGATTAAGCCTAAATTGAGGACTGCCATTTCAGAGGACAATTAATTTTCAGGCTGTTGTAAAAGCTCTGTTGACATTTCTCAGCCAAGGTTTTGCCTCTCAGTAAGGATTTAAAGAGCTTTATTCAACAGAGGCAGTGATGCTAATGCCATTCTTTGGGATAGGTCTAGGGGGTTCCCCCCTAGAAAAACTTATTTCTCTGGCATTCAAGGAATGTTCTTTGTATTTTTTTCAGTGCTGTCTTCTAGATCTTCACCTGAGAGCCCATCTCAGACTCTCGACTTTCCCATAAGTGCCTTATTTGGTATCCTGATGCAGTTGGACAGACCAAAAATAAAGCAACCAACCTGTAAGCAGCTGCCTCTGACCACATTTGGGCAAGGGTCTGCTTGTTCGACCCTTTTTCTAGTCCCTTCCTTTTTAACCCCAGAAAGCCCCTAGGAGCACAGTACCTAGGAATGGGAACTCTCTTGATCTCTGACTATGCCAAATGCAGGCAAAATGCTTTTCTGCATGCTCAAGCCATCCTCCAAGTCAGTACTAAGATTTTTACCACAAACCATGACAGATGACAGTTCCAGGTTCATAAAGAGAAACCCTGGCCTCTGCCTGTCAGTAACACCAGAATTCCCTTTTGCTTCAGTGACAACAGTATCCCATTCAAGCTCTCTGCAACAGACTAGCATCCTCTAAAATTATTTGGCCAGCATGGCCTAGGGCATGTTCTTCCAAGAAGGTGCCTAAAAAGAGCTACCTAAGTGAGCTGCTGGGCATCTTAGAAAGTCCAGAGATACGAAATGAGGAGCTAAACTTTGGAAGAAACCTTCCGCCACAGTGAGGCCACGAGGAAACTCCAGATCACAGTACCTGGCTGTACGCATCCCCATTGGAAGTGGTTGGCCTTGCCACTGGGTCCAATTTATTACCAGTGACAAATTGCCTGTCAAGAGGCAGCTGCTTTGTAGGAATATACAACTGTTTGTGTACAGAGACCGAAGGACGAAAGGGTTAATTATCCGACAAACTCAGGCAGAAGGAGAAAAAAGTTTAAAGCCCAGGGAGGTTATCGTTGCCTTTTGCACAGGCTGGTTTTAATCACTTTCTTGTACCTCTCCCTGACTTCATTTATCAAACCTTCACATAAAAGTTGCAAAGTGAGGTTATTCAGCGGATACCTCCATTCATCTCGGATGATTGACCAGGGTGGTTTGCAGTACAAGCCAACCTGGGTGATGGCATTCCTCTTGTTTTCATTGCACAGCCTGCTTTCATTTTGTGCTGTAATTGTGTTTCACAAAACCATAACCAAGCAGGCTGCAGATCCCAGGATCCAGATTATTTACAAATACCCCCATCAGCCCCCTCTGCCTTCTCCTGTTATCTGCTTTATGCTGCTTTGTACCTTACCGCCAGGAGTCTGGGGTGGATTAGCACAAGATAGGAACTAGATCCAATCTATCCAAGGGACCTAATCAGCTCGTGCTTCCACCCCTCTTCTCATCCGCAGAAATCCTAGTCCTGCCTCCACGCAAAGGTTTTATGCGAAATGCTATTTGATACTTTGTGACTTTGTAGGAGGTGGTGTCAACCTCACGCAGGTAACTGAAGTGCTGGTCTTGGCAGAAGTAGATAGACTGCTCCACCAGGTAATTCAAGAGATGTAAGTGAAGAGGCCATGTCTCTTTTGAGGCTGATCAAGGACCTGGGGATCACCATCTCTGCACCTGATGGGTCATTAAAGTGAACAATGCAAATTCTAGATACTCTTACTAATCAAGGTGAGTATATATGGGTGAAGAGCAAGCAGAGAGCAACTGCTCTAACCCTCTCTGTATTAGTGTAATTAAGACCGAGCTGGAATTTCACCCATTGGAAAGGCCTCAAAGCTCATCACAAGGCAAAAATGTGATAAAAACCATTTTTCCTGACTTTTGTGGGGATAAACCCACCAGAATCTGGATCCTGTTGATTACTGAACAGCTGATTCACATATAATATAAGGGGATTTCTTTTGTTTGTTTGTTTTTGTGCAGCTCAGGAACTTCAGCTGGGGTAAATCAGCATGTTGATGGCACTGAGTCAGTTCACGCCACTCCATTTGAAAACCTGAAACAAATTTTTCAGTGTATTTCCTTTGGGAAATGCACATTGAGTCAGAAAAGCCCAGCCAGCGATTATGAAGAGTTCCTGTCGGCACCGTTCATCTGCAGTCACTTTCTAGGTGAAAAGCCTTTTAGATAAAAGTAGCATTTCCATCCAAACAACCTGGACCATTTTGGATGGAAAAGAGGAAGGGCAATGGTGCAGAATAGCCGACCAAGCCTTTGTTCTATTTAAAACATTCCAATAAGTTTTCAGCCACAGAATATGGCAACAGAACTGATCACAGGGGAAAATGCAATTAAAATACCTTCCTGCATTTTGCAGCCACAAAATCGTTGGCAAATCACTGTAATCTGGCTTTGCTGAAGTGGAGGGCATGAGTCAATGCACCAGGAAAGAGTTTCAGCTAAGTATTTTTCAAGTTAATAACCTTGCTTGGAGACAGTTCAGAGCCTTTTATACCTTCCCTCATAGAAACTGGGCTCCATAAGTGACTTTTCTTTATGTTCTTTGCTTCCACTGCAGTGCCAAAACCTTGAACAGACTCAGTTCAGTGACTGCGTACACCAGCTCAGGTGCAGCAGACAGAAAAATTTAAGCTTCAGGTTGACAGAGATTCTGTTGCCCTTTTTTTTGCCTTTAGGTTTTGTCTCTGTCTCTTAATATGAGACTGGTCTTGTAGGTTACAAGTTAACTTTGAGCAAGAACATCAAGCAAATCTATCCAGCCTGAAGCAAGCAGAGCCTTCAGGCATGTGTTTTTGGGCTTTCTTTAGAAGGGCTCCCTGGACACATAAAGGTAGTTCCTTAGTGGTGGCTGGTATATCACTGCTGCTATCTTGTTGATAGGGTGCTTGTCTTCTATCTTCCTTGTCTGAGTCCAATTCGAACTGGAATTCAGAAAGAAGTAATAACCAGAGAGGGATTCTCTTTCATTTTTTCATCTCCTCCCAAATTCCTTGCTTGCAATGGTAGTTCTTATATTGCACCTTTGACCAAAAAAAGTCTCCCACTATTGCTTGTGCCTGGACTGAGATCAGTCTTCCTGAGAATATTTATTCTTTCTTGTGTGTGTGTGCACTGTGGTTGAACATTAAGATTAAAAGGAACTTTTGGTTCTTTCTCATCAAAGAGCTGAACACTCCTTGATCCCTCAGTGACCTTTAAGGTGATGTTTTGGGGAGTCTAAAATCTTCGAACAAGCAAAGACTGAAGACATGAATGTTATTGCCATTAGATGCTGAGAAAGCCTTTAACTGGGGGGAGAGGAACTATTTGATAATAGTTTTAATACAGTGGTGAATTGGAAAAACTTTTGCAGGTAAGATTTCTTTCCCTATGTGACTCATAGCAGATGTCAGGATTACTGCAGACAAGTGCAAAGTTTTGTTCTTTTCTGGAAATATTTATAACATAGGCATATTTTATCATAAAGCTAACAGATAGGATTTTAGCAGGAAGCTTACTGAGGTTGCCATCCTGCTGACATGACCATACCTTGCTATTACAAATGTAAATTAAACTGTTACCTTCAGTAAGGTAACAACAAAGGCTTTGCTGCATAGTGCTTGAGACAATAAACTTTGGGACAGAACTCTAACAGAGAAATGGATGCATTAAAACTTGGCAAGAAAGGAAAAAAAACTCCATTGGGGTTTTCTCCCCCCTAAATTTTTGAAAGACACATTCTCCAGATGTAACCAAATGAATCATTAGAGAGTAAAATTGGCATTATCCTTATATTGAATCTGAGGAATGAAACAAGATTCATTCAGGGCTGCTTTTTCTTTGATGATTGCAAAGATTAGCTGATTTATGAGAGAAATTTTAAGAGATTTCCTTGTTTCAGGATAAAAATCAGGTTTTGTGGTCTTTTTGTTGGGTTTCCTTTTCTTTTTCCATGAAGTGCTGTTATAAATCAAAACTTCTAGAAGATATTTCAAAAATTCAGAAGTCCTACTGTCAGTTCGTTATTATAATCAGTGTAACCTTTTTGCTTCTCATTCCAGTGTGTTAGCCCGCTTTATATCTCCTGAAACCAAAAAGTAAAAAAAGCCTTATTTGAACTTTACCCTGTGATGTAATATCTCTTTGTTTGTACTCCAAAATTTTATAGGCCTCCCTTGCTATTGTGCCTTATTGAAAACTCATGCCTTATTTGCTGTTCATTATTATCTTTTCAATATTTCAGCTTCTTAAGATTCCTCATCCTCTTCAACATTTGTTTCAAATGATTTGTTTTCTGCAAAGGTATGCAGTTGCATTTTTGAAGGCAAATGGCATAGTGCTATCATCTATCAATTTTTGCAGTTCTCTGGGTCTCTCTCATGAGCTGTGTTGTCCAAGAGAGATGTTTGCAAAGTATATTAGTTAAGAGTCCTCAGATCTCAAATGTCTGGCATGCATGGATGATGCAAACAGGTTAAAGACAGGGAAAGGTAGGCGTGAACTTTTGTTTACTTGTGAGACAGTAAAAATTAATAAGTGGATGAGGGAGACGGTCCATTCTAAACACATATGACACTCTGCTAAAGTCAATCCTAAAACACAATGCTGCCGTATTTTTAATGCACTTGTAAAGTTTCATCTGCAAATTTCATTAATATACTCCTGTAGATCCAGGATGGCTTCTCCTCAGGAGTCTCTACTTTCTGGATCATAAAGTTGTCTTCACTATAATTTAGGAACCTCTGCGATGATGCATGTTCAGCTGTATTTGTTACTCAACAGATGTCTAAGTAGTTAAATTCCTCCATGAGCCTTTATCAGTACTTCTATTCTGGGATTCCCAACTGGTTCAAGATGTACCTCTCATGGCCGGCAGCAGCACCACTGCTGGAAGATCAATATGTGCAGCTCTGGTCAGGCTGGTCCGGCATGATGATGGAGTGGCTGGTTGCCCTGACCACACCAGTCTTGCTGCTCAGCTTGACTCTGTAGGCTCTGGAGTCAACATCTTGTTGGTTCCTGCTCGAGAAGAACCGCGTTATAGGGGCAGCTGGGGATAGGTCCCACATTCATAATTCTTGAGACCATCTGCTGCAGTAACTGTCACTGCTCTTCCTGTGGGGCTGCTGCCTGGGCTTGCTGCTCACCCATAAATTTTGACAACACCTGCTGCTCTCACCATTCCTTCATATATTACAGCTGCAACAGAAGCTCAGAACCAGGCACTGCTCACACTTCATTCCAACAGCCACCTCCCGACACAACGCACCGATTACGAAGCTGCCCCTTTGAGCGGTTTGGTTTCAACAAAACAGGCATGATAACGAGTTAACAACACTGAGGGTGAACGTCTCTTCAGATCTACCCCAGATTCTTCAGCTGTCCCAGCTACTCTTCCCGCTCCCTGGGTCACCTCTCGTCCTGGAGAATCACTTGTGCCTGCCTTGGCCACTGGACTCAGCAGGATGAATTTAACCAGAAGGGTCAACACCCAAATAGCGGTGTGGGCAAGTTTTAGTCAACTGATGCCAGCCTGCTCCCTTCCCTTAGGCTACATCTTTGCATTACATACTAAAGAGCTTTCCCTAGAGCTGGTCAAAGAATCAGATGATCTGATTTGCAGCTAGAAATTCTGAATCTGGATCACTATGATTCACAGAGTCATAATATTAGTTATTAATGAATATTCAGGATACTGCTGAGTATTTGTGAAAATGCTCCCACATCCTCAGAATTTAAGGATTTTTGGCCTGAATGATATTCACCCAGGAATTTATATGTTGCCATTCTGCCATCTAGAAGTATTTGCAATTCAGAGACCAGAAAAAATCCCTGCCACATTTTTGTTTTCTGGGCAATCAGAAATAAATAAACACAGTCAAAATAAATAGTTAATTTTGAGTAAGCTGAAAAGCAATTGTTCTCCTTCTCCATTGGCCGTGTAAACATTAAATTTACAGGTGTCAGAATTGGTTTGCAAAATGTTACTTATTAAAATGAGGATTATATTTCCACCTCCCACCAAAGGCATAGCTAAACTCTGCTATAATTTCAATTAGTCCTGTCCTGCACTGCAGCAACTGGCAAAGTTGCACCTCTGGTGTGGGAAGTTTTGACTCTATTGTAGGCACCTTTTACTTTGTTTGAAACCAAAGTGCTCCCTTCTCCTGCTGAAAACGGGCATGTAAGGATGGAGGTGAGACAGTGTCATTTGGATATAAGTTTGGGGATTTTTGCTTCTCTGACAATTTTTCCCCTCCAGTCACTTAGATTATGCTGATAAAAGGCAGAATGGATTTCAGGACACTACTGGCTAGATAGGAAGAAAATAAAGTGCAATTAAAAAGCGCACAAAAATTGATCTCCTTTCCCTACACCCCTCACCAAGAATCTGACTTCTTCTGGCTAGCTAGCAGATATAAAGTAAAACACCTGTTTACCAGACACAGAACTATGTGTCTGCCATTGCTGATCCATCTGTGGAACATAAACATAACTTTCACCAGCTGCTTCTTTTAGCATGGGCTGGTAATGGAAGCCATTATAGAGCATATCAACAACATACTTTCCTAATAATCATGGGCCAGAGCATCACAGGGTGTAAATTGGCAGAGCCTCACAGAAGGTGATACTGATTTACACCATCAGAGGACCTCACCCCACTGTGTTTGTTTTCCTCACACACTTCTCCTTTTAGCAGCCTTATTTTCCTCATTTCTAGTTTATTTCAGGTTTTTTTTTTTCCATTATATTATACTAATGAGGCAACATGTTGTGAAACAATTCCTGGGCCGTGCTCATACAGTAATGGATAATTACCTTGGGTGCATACAGCCTCAATATTAATGACTCTAAGAAAACCTCTGAAGATTCAGAGGTGTTATACTGCAAAGACTCCAACTGGATTTGGTCCAAATGCCCCATTCGTATAAACACGCTCAAATCTATCGACTTCGGGAGAATTATTCCTGCTTTTGTTTGCTCAAATGGGCTGTAGGTGATTCACAAAATCATGCCCAACCACGTCCACAGCCTTTAGATTTAAATCGAGCTTGAAATCTCATGGGGCAAACAGCAGGTTCCTTTTTGTCTTGCATGGAGGTGAGTGTGCTACGACTATGATTAAACTGCTGATAGATCCCCTTATCTCTCAGGCTACTCCAGGACGCAGTAATGAGGCTCTGCTCTTGACAAACATCAACATACCTCTTTCCTTGTGTCACATCAGTTAGGCAGGTCAGGATCTTGATGGTGACCCAAGACAACATTCGTCCTATGACCAGGCTGTTCGTCTTCCTTGCAGTGTAAAGAGCAGAAAGGCCACAGGACTTTTTGACTCTTTGTTTTCCAGTCAGAAGACAACCTGAAACTAAGAAGTGAAATTCCATTAGTACCTGACGCTCTCAAATGGGAGAAACTTGTACAGTTTTAGAGATATCAAATTTGGGAAGGCCCATCCTGTTGAGTTCAGCCCAAAAATGCTAGCAGTCCCTGAGATTTACCCATTAGAATTTGCTTTCCTCCTAGTAATTTTGTAATATACACTGAAGAATGCTTTCCAGGAATTGCAAAAATCAATGCTTACCTCTAATATATTCCCACTTAAAGTGTGCAACCTTGTTTAAAATGCACTTCTAAAGCATGTATTTTCATGTATCGTTATGTCTAAATGCATGATATCCAGGTAGAAAATCAAATTATCTATGTTAAGGTGAATATTACAATGTGACTACTACCTGCTGTGCCACAGATGAATCTTGTAAACACAATCAAACCTCTTCCCTTCTCTCCCTCTCGCACACAGAAACACATGCATGCCCTTGCACAAGGAAAGAGATTCTTCACCTTCTGCCATCATATTGTCACAGCAGCTCATGTTTATTGTGAATGACATCTTCAGCTACAACTCAGCATGAGCTCTGCTATGCTGGAGCTGAACATCCTACCAGGAAAATCAGCAGTGACATTCAAGTTGTTTCATGAATAATGAAAAAATAAATATCACATTATAGGTACACAAAATGCTTTGTTTAACTAAGAGCATTTGCAGAGAAATTCCAGGTCTCTGAGGGTAGATACTATTTTATTAACTGTGGATAGAGAACTTGTTTAGATGGAGCCGTTTTCATTATATTGTTAATTTTCTCAATTATACAAATGAGAGAACATGTGATCAGTACTATTAGCAGGATACAGACTTCTCTTTAGAACACTCTAAACTCTCAGAAAAATCACGAAACAGCAACTCCTCAATGCTGGCAGCCGGTGAGTCTTTCAGCCGCTTACATTCTGTATAAGGAGTTTTACATGCGTCTCCCAAAGTCTTTTGTGCAACAACAGTTTTAATCATTTATGGGGGCAAAAAGGCTTCAGAGACAGTAATGTAATTATATAAGTGCATAATGCAAAAGAGAATCCAATTGTCTCAATGCCATACAAGGCAAGCTTATTCCCGGATCCCAGCAAAAGACACTCAAAACATGACTGCGCTGTGTCCGGAGTTTTGCTGGCTGCACCAGTGCATGTTCCTGCCAGCCCTCAGAAGTTCATAATCACAAATTTCAGGGAGAAAGCCTGAAAGCCTACTTTGAATTATGGGGTTACGGTGACCAGAGTTTTATATAGAAGTTATTTGCCGTGGAAATGCTATATTTTGTCCTATTAAGGATCTAGCAAGCACACGTTTTTACATAGCAATAATGTGTCAGGCAAAAGGGAAATCTTTCAATGATTTCAGGCTTTGTGCTAGACTGAAACTTGTGATCCTAAAATGCAACAGCTTTTAATGAAACACAAATATACTTGCTTCCAGAAAGAGAAAAGAGTCCCACCACCATCCCTTAAAAAAAAAAGGGGGGGAGGGCTGGTATTCCCCATTCTTTGGAATGTTTATCCATATTCATAGCAAGAACCCTGAGAAATGTTCCCAAGTGCCAAAAAATATGAAAACTAATACCAAACACATTGTCAATATCTGACTAACTATTGCTTATGAACTTATCAGCATGGAAATACTTATTCTCAGTACAAGTTTCTGAATGGCAATATGGAAATCATAAATAATCAGCCTCATAAGTAGTGCAACTTTAAGTACAGGCTTAAAATTAGTGATTTAAAAGGCCCATTTCTCTCTCAAGGGGAGTAAACAGATTTGGGTTTTACCTTTTACTGGAGGCAGGAAAAGATAAAAAGTGAAAGGTACAAAAATGGTGTCTTTTCTATAATCTTAGGTCTTCCATTTTTTATGCAGAGTAATATGCTTTATGACTTCTTTCTTGTGAGTTCAAGTTGCCTGTATTTTCTATTCGTAGAGAAATTTCCTCATTTCCTGTTTAAAACACACAGATGTATTTACTCTTATTCATTTAACAACTTTCTAAATGGCAGTAACAAAAAACAGTAAACAGAAAATAATCCACCTTATTAATACCTCTACAAAAAGCCTCCGCTCGTTGTTACTCTTTCCCTTTAAGTAAGACAGGAAATTAAGAGCATTTTATTTTTCTTTTTGCCCTGTGCCAATGCTTGCAGAAAAAAAAAAAAAAAAAGGAGTTAAGTCTAAGGTGTGTTACCTCTTTAGGCTCCCACTACTGACAGGTGGGCTTAGGCAGGTGGTTTAGAGCTCCTCCTTACCAGCTGCAATGACAAATCATGAGAGATGGCCAACATCTAGGTCTGACACACAGGAAGAGGTTCATCAGGTATCCCCTGACACACAGGCAAAAGAGTTAAAAATAAGCAAAATGCATGAGCAAGTAAACCCCATTTTTTAACGGGGAATGTGTCAGTCAATAGCAATGCAAGCTGTATTTCTATCTATTATACAAGAAAGGTAAAAGTATTCTAGTAGGTCACTTAGTTACTTCAACCAGATGGGATCCAAAATGCTCAGAAAATTAAAAATCCATTTATTCCTCCAAAGTTGCATTCCATCTGTTTTCAGACATTTATGGAATCTTTTTGCATACAGGATATGGCAACCACTGGTGCCTTGGAAATATTTCTCCCTCGTGCATCTCACGGAAAGCCAGGATGGATATAGACAGCACTGAAGTAAGACCTTTCATTCAGGTACTCTTATTTCTCTTTAAAATCTAGGAAACCATAGTTTTGTTTTCAATAGAGGAATCATAAAATCCAGTGTATTATTGTCTGCAAGAATGCAACGGGAACTTTTAATCTTAAAAAAAAAAACCTAAACCAAAACAAATAAGGCTGTTCTCTGCTCTATCCACCTTGAAAATTTTAACTTTCCTCCCAGTCTGTTTCTCATTTTTAGCTTGTGGAGACAATAAGAATGATTCAGATGCTATGAAGGAATGCAGCCTGGCATGTAGTGATCTCCACCCTGAAGATAAAAGTGACAAAATTACCCCAGGAGTTATGAGCTCTAGTCTTCATCAATCATTTTTCAAGATATATTTTATTTCATTCAACTACATGTTGTGCATAGATCTAACTGGGGTATGGTCCCCTTCCTCCAGTTCTTGTTCTCAGCATCTTCAGCTTCACCAGATGCAAGGATATCATCTGGCATGCAGGCCAGGCCAAATTTTCTGTATATGACACAAACATCCACATTTCCTCTATTTCCTTAGGACCTTCTTTCCTTCACAATTAGTGGCTCATACAGTGGCTCACCATCAACATGCATTTTCCTGCTTGGTGCGGTGAGGATTTTATCCCCCACTGAGGTTCACCCATAGGATGCGCAGGCTGCATCTCTATTGTCAGCAAGTCATAATCCCACTTTTCTCCTGATTATTCACACCTCATGTTAAAGCACTCCCTTTTTCTGTGTTGGAAGGAGCCAGCTACATCCCTCTGAGCTGAACGACATTCAGCAGGTAATTCTGCCCCAGGACTGTTTCTTATGGGTCAAAACCACACCAGGTTTGGCGGCCTCAGAGAGCCTTCCCATCCTACGTCAGCAGAACTTTGCACCACAAACATCCTTCATGACCTTATGCCAGGGCCCAGAGTACTTCAGACTATTGTGAATGGGGGGGGAAGGGTCATGTCTTCCATTATCTACATCAGCATTTTGTTCACCTCCCCAAATCATCACTGGCAGGTGACTGTCACATGGAAAGATAAAGCGTTCAAAAATCCCGAGGTGGCAGATCGAAGAGCAGAGAACTGGCCTTGTAAGAATAAGACCACATTTAAAAAAACCCAAAAACCAAAAAAAACAACCAAACTGAAAAAGTAAATCATAAGTGGTGGATTATTCGTTTCAGTCTTTGTGTTTCATTTTGAATGTCAGGTCATATCTTCACATTTTCTTCTGCAACTCAAGGGTGAAGAAAAAAGAAAAAGTAAATATTCATACTTAGACTCATGCTGTCCAAAGCTTACAGTTAAAAAAACCGAAACCAAACAGCCACACAAATTCAGTGAGAGTATTGCAAGACTCTTTACTGAAAACTGCTATGAGTGACATCAAGTTCTGATATAACAAGCCTGCACTTTTCATCACTCCAGATTTGAAATCCACCAGGTCTGACTTTAGTGTTGAGGACCACATGCTAAAAGCCCATATTCAATCAGCGGCAGAGTGAGAGAGTAGATTTCCTCCTGTTTTGGACAAATATTCTCCTTCAGGCAGTGGGAAAGCTGACAGTGAGCAAGTGTGCTGCCCAAGATGGACAAAACACAAGTGGCAAAATAGCAGAACCTGAGAAAACCTAAGCGGTGCACGAAGGGCTGTGAGGAACATCCCGAGAGTGAATCCACCCACAAGGCAGGCACACATCTCCCTGGTGTCAGCTCCTCTCGACACAAAAATGAAACACCTCTCTCTCAAGAGTTCAAACTTATTAAAGGTTACCTTTGATTACACCAAGGGACTCAGACCCACACCTCCCTATCAGCTAAACCACGTGCCCTGCTTCTCTTTAGTTTTCCCCATCCCCTGCTAAGTTTAGAAGAAAAGGCAACAGCTGTGGCTACTGACAGAGCAAGGTTGGCAGCTGCAAAACGGAGATGCCGCATTTCAGTATATAATTTTCTTTCCACAGTGTCTCTCCCTAACTTTCCTCTTTAAGAGGCACTTAAAATCCATGTGTCTGACTCAATTATTGTTATTGTAGCTATGGAACAGAATGTGATGCTGATGAGGGCCTACCTGTCTAGTTAACTTCCCTTTTTGGATGCTTTCTTTCTTTGATTCATCATTGCTTGTGACACATGTATTGTCTAAACTATTTTCAAGAACAAGTCTGTAATACACTCAATGGAAGAAGGTGGAAAAAAAAAATCAGAAAAAGGCGTATCAGCTGCAAGTATGAATTTATGTGCAAACTTTAAACATTCTGTTTCTGAGAAATACCTTATATAGAAAACATGGTCTCACTGCAAATTAAGTGTAACATTTGCGGTAAAATTAAGGATAAAATTTATTCTGCTTCCTTTGATTAGGAGAGCACTGACACTGTAGAAATGCTTTGTCTTTATGAACTCATCTAGAGATTCTGCGTTCCTTCAGCATTCAGTACATTATCAAATCATATCCAAAGCACTATGAATTCATGCCCCAGAGGGCAAGAACCCAAATTTAAAGTCATCATCATTCTGTGTATTTTTCTGCTCAGTTGAAGGTTTTATGATACAGGCTGAATGCCTTTTCAGGACAATCCTAAAAATAAGCTAATGCAGTGGGGACTGGATTTATTGGATGTGTACACTCACCTTCAGTTGATGTTCTCCCTAGGTCAGTTCTCATGTGATTGGCAAGGGATCGTGACAGCTTGTATCTTCCTATGAGAAACCTGTGTAGACACTGGTAATTAGAACTGCCACTCAGTCCTCCCTGACAACAGCTACTGCAGTGGCTCTGGGCCTCTGAACTAGCTACTGCCTCTGGAAAATCCTGTTTCCCAGTGTTTTCTCCTCCATAGGCACATACCTAATTGCATGTAAACATTCTGTAATTTATTATGTGACACAAAAACATTGATACCTTCAAGCTGGAAATACAACGGTTGATAAATACCGAAAAAACCACAATTCTGAAGTGTCACTTACAATATAGCTCTCTAACTGCCTCCCCGACTGGTTGCTGAACTAAAGATACTTCCTCAGTAATGGAAAATCTGAGAAGGGTCTCAGTCTGGTTTTAAGGAGCCTAATTCTTAGTCAAACTTATGAGTGTTGTAAGCTTGTAAGTCAGCATAGCGTTGGGAAAAAAATACTGCATTTCAGTTTGAAAATACCAGTGCATTGCATTTTCCCTGTACTATTCTACCTCAGTCAGCACGAGAATAAAAACGCTCTATTACCTCTTAGTATATTTTTACCCATAATTGATTTATTCACAAACTGTTAATGACTGCAACTAACAAGGAAAATAAAATAATGAAAAAAAAAAAAGCAACGCAACAGGAAAATGAACACAAAAGTTTCCCAGTTCACAGCTGCACTTGCAAGAGACTATTGGCTAAGGGAAGATATTTGGAAACACTTGCAAATTAAAATGAGGCTGAAATATTTCCTTATGGTAGGATATCTATAGAACGAAAGTTGGATTCTGTTCTCGCCTTTGCTGCAGTTTGGAGGTACGATTTCAGATACAGCTTCCTTGCCTGTGAAATGGGGCTGACAATAGAGCTGTAGTTTCCATGCACAGTGCCCAGTTATTTAGACCTCGTCATGTCAAATAGCATCTTTTTATCCCACAGTAGGGGAAAAAAAAGATCCAGATTGAGGCAGTCCGGAGTTGTTGAGACTCGGAGCTGAAAAGGCAGTGAAATCTAATCTCCAGACCATGGAAATCAGTGGAAAGTGACTTCAAAACACTGTTGATTTCAGTGGTTTCGGGATCAAGGAGAACAAACTTACCGCACAAAGACAAGTCTGTTTTCCAGAGCAATGCTTGACTTCATGATAGGAGAAGCCTGTCAGGCAGCAGCAGACTGCACCTTTGGGACAGACCTGCACTGAAGGGCTGGATATAGTTTTAGGGAATCCAGGAGCACATCAGGGAAGGAGTTCTTCTGCTCTCCCCACAGCTTCTTCAAGACAGCAAAGAGGATGTTCTGGCTTACCCCTATGGTTGAGCAGAAAGTATTTGGCACCAGACCAGGTGTGCAGAGTCCAAAGTAGCAAGGAAGCCAGGCTGTGTGGGATGGGTTAGGCACAGGCACTTGCTTCTAATTCCTATCCCTTCCCACTCCATTAGCGTCCAGCCTGCCAGCTATGGGAATTTCAGACACGTGCAGAATCACGTCCAGAGCACTGAGCATGCCAGACCTTGAAGTCATTGCAACCACTGCAGCGCTAAGTTCACTTTCCCAGCCCAAGGAGATCATGGCACAGTATATTAAGCATCTTGACAAAGTTTTATACAACCACTCTTTAAAAACCAACACAGAAATGGTAGCGCTGTACTTCTAGGCATATCACTACAAGGATATTCCCATATCTGTGCTTCAAAATTAATCCAGTAGTGTAGTCAGGCAATGGGTCTGAAATTACTGAGTGAATAGTACCATTTCCTTTTTTGGCTTCTATTATAGCATGGTATTTGGGTAACACCTTGGTACAGCGCACAGGGAATTAAGTGTGGAGCTCTATTCCTGTTCAAGGGCTTGAACATCTGCCCACCGCTAACCCAGCACATCCTTCACTCCTATCACTGTTACACTATCTGTCCCCTGCATTTAAAAGTCCCACTAAATTCAGCACCAAACCTGCAGAATTCTACTCCATGGACTGCACACAGTTTTTAGAGGCTGCAAAATGCAATGTGTTGGTAGTGCCAAGCTTATCCAAGATAACCCACATCCCTCTTCTCAAGGATGGCAGGGGAGAACAGTGGTAAGCTGTAAGTAACAAAGTACACACTGGTAATCTGCGGAAAAATGCATTTTAGAAATGTAATAGAAAGCAATCTACAATCCCAGGCAACACAGGCGGAAGATGAAATCTAAAGAAAATCACATTTTAAGCACTGAAGTACAGTTATGGCAGCCAAGTAATTAGAACTCTGCTCTTTTAGACAGCATGTAGTATCATTGTGCTTAAGAGCTCATGGTCTCCATAGTATTTCAATTTTGAAAAAATAAGCTTTTTCTTATTCCTCTCTGCCCCCACTCTTCACTACCGTGCACTAATCTCTGTACTAGTTTTCCATGTACAGCATAGCAGGTACTTTCCCCTTCAGAAAAAATTGTGAACTGTTCCTTAACAGAGCTGTTTCTGTCTGCTGCTCCTTCCAGGAACCAATCTACCCCAGCTCTAGCCTTTCCTGCTCCATGTTCACATGGTAAAGGAACAGAAGTAAGTGTATGTCCTGGAGGTACTAGTAGTCAACGCCTAGTTGCATCTGAGCCCACTTCAGTTCATGTTTGAGTCTGGAAATCTCACTAACTTTGAGACGTAACCTCATTTCCACCGGTGCAGTCATGAATATCAGCATCTTTTCTAGCAGCAGAAGGTCAAAACCATTCTGAAGGTCTACAGGGCCCACAGGATGATCCAGCTGGTACCCTGGGAATGTTCTTAGTTTACATAGCATAGAAAGACAGCTAGAAAATGATTCTTGCTGAACCTGACTAAAAATGCAAGTGCAACATCATTAATGGTTTCTCTTTCCCCTAACTGAAAGGCAATTTAATAAATCATCCTTTGCCGTAGTGCCACTAATTGCAATGGATTCTGAAAAAAAAAAAGAAATCCCAAATGATTTTTTTAGAAAAGTCACACATCCTGACGGTACACTGCTGGCAAGCCCTGGAGTGTTTATCTTACAAGCCAAGCAATTTAAATAATCCCCAAGTTCATTATGTTCAGCTAGATGCTCAGGAAAGGTCCTCTCTTCCAGTGGTTTCCAAGAATAAACCAACACATGGAGCATCTTATTTTTCACAACTGGTAGGTTTTGTATGGCTGGGACTAAACTACAGTAGCAGGATTTTAACAACTGCCGAAAAGACTATAAAACTTTCTGCCCCTTATTAACTACTGTGTGACTATTAGGTTTATGGGCAATGTTAACTTTCCAGCATAAGAACAAAAACATTGTAAACGGTCTCCAAAATGTTGGAAGCAATTTTCCCCAAGAGAGGCAGGGGGCCCTTCCAGTCTCGGTAAGGTATGGAAAGGGTCATGTGGCGCACATGTAAAACTAGATTATACTCTCTGTTGCTAAGTAATTAAACCTAATTGTAAACCTGGGCAAGTGCTGAATTTAAAACTGAGCTCCCTGTTCAGAGCTCCAAAGTCTCTATTGAAAATCCATGGAAAATGAAAACTGCCTCTTTAAAAGAAATCAGCTTGCAGCTCCCCAGAATGGAGCCCCTGGGCAAGTGGTTCAAAATATGATTTTTATAAACAAATCTGACATAGCAAACTTAATGCAAAACCCTATGCATATAACATCACTTATGTGTGCAACTCATTTAAATTATAGCTGTAGAGAGAAGGAAATAAAACTGGCATATTAACCTTTGGCACAACAGTGCTCACATACTAGCGATGTTCAGCAGCAGATGATATTATTGTGACTCCCACTAGTATTGTCATAGTGAAGGGTCTGTCAGAATTCATGTTTGAAACCTCCACAGTCAGAGTTTATTAATTCAGCCATGAGCATCCATTCCAGACCTACGCTGGCATGTACAGTGTTAGGAGCAGAATTTTTTTTTTTTGCTACAACTTCCCTTTCCCCCATCACTGTTGCATTTAAAGTCACTGAATGCAAAAATAAAATCGAATAGAAATTCAGGAAATACATTTCCTAATCACAATCGTATTTAAAAAGACTGAATGCAAAAATAAAATAAGAAAAATGCAAAAATAAAATCCATAAATTAATGAAATATAGCTTTCCACAGCTTATTGCCATAAACTCATTGGATTCCTTGCTTTCCAAATGTTCTTTTTAAAGAATGGACTGCTAATTCTTCCTCAAGAGGGAGAATCCTTTCAGCATTTCAAAAGGACAAGCTACATGTATAAGCAATATAGACTTAAAAACATCTTAGAAATTAAATTTAAAACATTCTCAAATTTTTTTTGTTAAATGTTCCACATTATTGAATACATTCCTATATAACTAACAAAAGCATCATGCAAGATGAACCTTCCTGGTTAAATAATGTCTTACTGTGACTAACTTTAGCAACAACACTCAGGCCTTGACATAAGTTCTTGGCCTGCCTATGTGTTCTAAAACATTTTAATCAAAATTTTCCCACACCAGACTTATTCAACAGCTTGAGGTGTCCTTTGACTTGGTTTCTTCATGCATCTTGAAAACAACAAAAAGTTTGTTGCAATGAAGGTCATGAAGCTTACCTGTGGGTAAGGCTGTTCTCACCTGGAGAACCGTTATCCTTCGGAGTGATGGCAAATGGATACCCCATCCAGCACGGATCCAAGGGAGAACATTTTTTGGCTCCTTATCTCAGAAAGTGACTCATAAAAGAAAAGCATAAAGCCAAAAATATCAGCAGTAAATGAAGCTGACATTAAGTGAACCAATCTTGAGAGATGGCAAGTATGACAGCAAGATGAGTTTTGAGGTCCCATTGCACTTCCTTTGCTCACACAATGAAAGTGAAACAAGGGCAGACCTGGTGCTAAGCTGCAGGATTAAATGGTTGAAATAATCATCTGATTACTGGCAATGCCAGTAGATTTGAGAAAAGTTACTTTATCAAAATATCAGAGGGCTATAGCAAGACATATTTATATTGGATCTATTTAAATGGTGTCTAGGTAGTTTTAATTTTTTTTAATTGTCACCTTCTCTATTTTGTGGAGGAATCCTGAGAGCCACCCCTATTTCTCTGGGTTGCTTCTACCAGCACTCCTTTAAACCAAGCTGTGACATGGGCAGTGCTGAGCCAAGGAATACATGATGCAGTTTTAGTACTGCGGGATTAAGAATGTGTTGACTTTTCCATCCTTACTTTCTTTGATAAAACTGGGACAAATCAGGACTACAGATGCTGCTCTACGAGCTGTACTAGTACAAGGCCAAAGATCAATGCATGTGAAGCCAAAGGAAAAAAAAAAAAAGACAGATTCCAAATACCAAAAATAAACTGCGAAGAAACTTAATCCTCAAAAGGTCAGAGGTACATCTGAAAGGCCCAGGCCATGCCTTTGTATCAGAATGTTACAACATTAGCCCTAATGACTTAATAGTTTTGCCCTTGAATTGTGTCAACAGGAACCTATCTTATTACATGGTAAATTAGTTGCTTCCAGCCTGCTCCAGACTCTTAGATGATGGGAAGACAAAGCTACTTCTAGCCAAGTTAGAACCTAGGTTAGAACCTATTTAGTACCTAAACGGTGTTGCTTAGCATTATTTAGTAGCATTTTAATTTTTGGACATGTGTTTGCACAAAGGAATGCTGGAAAGAGCATGGGAAAGAGGCTCCTACATTTGGCATTCAGGAACCAAAATTTCAAGGAAGGCATTTCTCTCCCGTACTGTTGTGCAGCGTCATCAAAGGTCATTATTTGCTGCAGATACCAGGGGATAATGAGCAAGGGTCAGGCCTAATGATGGCAGGCTCTAGGTAACAGAGGATGTTTTCTTAAGCTCCTTCCCTTCTCTCAGAGAAGTTTGCATCCTTTACGGGCTTTCCTCACATCCATGGAAAAAAACAAATTCCAAGCCTGGCACAGCACAAAACCACCACGTGCCCAAGAAGAATCAGCACCCAACCATTCATTGCCTCTGCTGGCATAAAACAAAGAAAACCAGTAGTTTCTAGAAGTTACCGTCAGCAGGCAATTGTCTCCTTCTATTTAAACTGGAAAATTCCGTATTTTTCGACTTATCTGGAAGTCTTTGCTTCACATCGGTCTTAAAAACCTGTCTGTTGTCAGCCAAACAAAGGGTTACTTTTCACAATAAATAGACAAAAAAGGAGAGACGTGTTTATACTAATCTGTAAGTCTTCTTTAAGGAGTTTTACAGGCAAGTAAGATGCAGCCCCAGACACTAGACTTTTAAATCATTTAAAGCTGACATAAGCTGATCCTAGGCACGGTTTATAATCATGTTTTAACTTTTCAGCTCTGACAATTACAAATTGTTTGTATTAGCTCCACAAGTATCCCTATTCAGCAGTATTGTCAAAGCCCATTCATCCCGGTCTCAAAACAGCACACCAATCCTTTGCTTTGCCAGCCTCCATCCATAACCTTCACCTAACTGTTACTAACCGTGCAGGGAAGGGCAGGAGAGATCTACGGCCTGCAAAGAAAAAAACCTTCATCTGCAATCGGGGGTAGCTGCACTTTCCCCGCATTTCAATATGGTTTTCAGAACATCTCAGCTTGACAGGAAGAAGCCTGGCATCCTCTGTGCATGTTGCGCTTCTAACCTTTAAGGATGTTCAAAAGGAAAGAAAAGAAATAATAAATGAAAGGTATTAACCATTTTGCATGAAGTTGCATGAAAAGTCTTGGGGCCTGACTTGACTGGAACTGCTTTAAGTGCTTCTCTACTACAGCAGCGGTGTGTCATATGAAAGGCTTTGTTTGGCATCTATCCACAGCTATAAATAAAAAACATATTTATCTTTGGTCATGCATATAATTTAAAAGTCGGACAGAAGAAACCTTTTTTCTCCTTTTAAATCTGTAGCAAGCTCAAGATAAATTCTTATAAATTATTTCTCTTAAAAGCAGAGAAAAAAACCCTCCAAACAATAACAAAATAGCTTGGCTATTTGGAAATCTGGAAAACAGATTATTCCTTTGGATGGAACAAAGTGTGTGTATGTGTCATCATGACTTTAAACAGTTCCATAATTCCCTATGGAAATACTTAATTGAAGCTAATAAGATGTGGAGTTATCAGTGGTTTTCTGTGATAGATCTCATATGGTCTCCTCAAGATGTTTTACCTCTTTTAAAATGTAGTGACCTAAGATTGTTTTAACTTGTGATCTGAGCAGCAACCACTACTAATACTAAATCCGAGTGAAACCCTACTCACAGAGGGGGCAGGATTTTGAGCAAACCCCTTACGACTCCCGCATCTATGCACCACAAACACTTAAACTTCTGATTTGTAGCATGTGTGACAACATCCCATGGAAATCTTCAAATGAAAGACTTATCTGCCTCCTAACACTTGCAGCATGGGTCAGAAGTCCCTTTTTTTGGCTTCACAAAATCAGGAAATACACTATTATCAGCAGACTGCAGATACTAACACAAATCTTCCTGTGTTTCATAGGGTCATCCTACAAGCTCATCCCTCTGACGCTACAGAGGATCAGGCCCCCCCTTCATCAATTAGCTGATCACGAGCACATGCTATGAAAATCTTTGACTGGTTGCAACAATTCAAAATTCGTGCCTTTCTTAAATCTCAGTTTAGAAAAGCAAATCCCTGATGGATTTGAGATGGAGATATAGTGTCCATACAGAAGACTACATTTTTAACCATAAGCACATACCTACACAGCCTAATGGAGAGCCAGTAAAGCTTTCTCTAAGGGCAGAAACAGGTTATTTGGCATCTGCAAAGTGCAGGTGCTTTATGTCCATTTCTGATAACATCTCCAAATAAATTTGGCTTGAGCCAGTGTATCTGTGTCACTATACATGATTAAACCAGTTTGAGGTTTATGGAAGAGGAAAGGATTTTCCTATATTGATAGCAGCTGAGTTTATAAAGAACTTCAGGTAGAGGTAATTTATATAAGCTTGGCACTCATTTCACACCTACATTTTAAGTAATTAAGTAAACTATCTTCCTAAAACTGGCCAAAATTAAGTGGATTATCATTATTCTCCTTCAGGAAGAGAAATCTGTGGACTTTTCTGGCATTACCACCTTTTGCCTTCAGCAATTTTTTTTTTTCCCTGAAAACTTACTCCCTGTGCCTGCAAATGCATCCAACTGCATATGTTTCTTTTTAATGTTAATATTCCTTTTGGACATGTCATCCCTGCTGATAAAGTCAAGTACATGTCTGTGGGCTGTAGGGTCAAGTTCAGTGTACCACCTATCAGTAATTACGTCAGTCAGCAGCAAGCACAGTGCATTCATTAACCTATAAGTGACCTTGGAATTTAACTTACACTGACCAGTATGATATTCAGTATTAAAGAAGCTGAATGCAAATATCATGATATGGGAAATGCACGGATACAATAAATGCCATGGGATAACATTACATTTGAACACAGTTGAAGTCAACATAGATTGAAGTTTGAGATGAAGCCACTACTTTACAGATGCTTACCACCTCTCAGAAATAATACAACACAGCAGTGAACAAGCTAAACAGGACCTCTGTATTCATTTTCCAGCCATCAAAGAGTAAAAGTCACCTCCTGAAGGCAATTCCCATCTTGGGCATGCAAACTGTGTGACTCCTCTTGACTCCTCATCGACTACACAGGGAAGCAAGGGCAACTGAGCTCCCAGGTCAGGTGCCTTGTGGAGTTACTTAGCAAGAAAAGAATCCAGGCTGGATTTTTTGGCGTGTTTCTGTTGCCAATTTTCCTGTAAGACGCTCTGTGACTTTATGTGTTTTCCTAAAATGCAAAAGCGCCTAAGATTTACAAGGTTAGCAATGCACATTGCTGTAAGTGGCACGCAAACTCAGATGCTGTGGGATTCTTTACCATGCAAGTTTTCATCCATCTCAGCATATGGATGAACCGAGTAGAGGGGAAGCAAGCCTGATTGTAATTACATTAAGCACTTTGGCAATAAGGAAAAGTTTGTACTTGTACACAGATGGCTTTATGTTACAATGCTATAAATGTGCCAAGTTTCATGGCTTCACCACATGATGCAAAGAAGGGGCTTGATCCAAAGTCTGTGCAAACCTGCTGGAAAGCTCTCACTGATTTCAGGGTGTTTTTATCAGGTTTATGGCAAGACCACTAGACACACCTGAATGAGGAAATAGCCTTTTGTACTAAAATGTAGTTATTTTTAGACCATTTTAAGCTGGTTTGCCTATTTTAGCTCAAGTCTTCATGCTTTGGTGGCTCTGTTTTCTTGATTAAAATGAATTTGGATGCCCACTAGCTCTCATTTATTCTGGAAACTTAAACTTTGCAAACTTCATAGAAACTACAAGTGGGGGAAAAATATTACATTCTTATTCTATGAGGCCTCCTGAGTCGTGGTGTTTTTGATTCAAGCCCTCTTTTCTGTGACCCTCCCAACTCTACTACTTCATGAAGGTAAGAGGTTTTAAAACTTACTTTAAAAGTCCTTAATTTAGAAAAATAAACAAAAATTCTGTCAACTCATTCCTCCGTGTCTCACTATTACTTATTTTAGGGTCATAAATCTTCAGCCTGACAGCTCTCTGATGATGCATTATGTTAATACATCATAATGACAATACTTGTGATATATGATGAATATATTTTCTGAAAGAGATAGCACCGATACATTCCATCTTCCCAGCACAGCAGAAGGTTGTCTGAGAAAAGGGGGAGAAGGAGAGATAAAGGATGCTCTTTACCCAGAAGGCAAAATCTCACAAGAAAATGAAGAAATAAGTTGATTGCCCTTGTTAAAATATCAAAGAGAATAAAAGATAAAATGCTGCTTCTGCACAAGCAACTTCTTGTGTAATCAGTTAGATTATCTGTTTGCTCCTCAAATACTGGTGCTCAGGTTGGATTATAAAAGGGGAGTCTAATCATATACTTGTATCAGTCATGCTAATTCAGGAGTAACAAACTCATGAGGATTTTGACAAGGTTGAAAGATTGTGACAGTGAGAGGTGCAATATCTAACAGGGTGGTCTGCAAACAGAAATAACTGGCAGCCTCAGTGGATGATCTGGTGAGGGTTATGTACACTCCAAAGAGTCACCCATGACTGACATAAACCAAAATCCAAACATGTACAAGGTGATGACAGGGCTTTTCAGTAAGAAATGATTATGGATATCTGGCCTTCCACACCACCACAACACATTAGAACTAGGCTGGTGTTTGCTGTGATGGGCTCTGCACAAACAGAACAAAGACAATGCTGGCCTCAACCAATTTAAACTCAATTTCAAAGGTTTAGAATGCAAAATCAGCCCCTGTCTTAGAAGAGCCTGTTGCCTGGGCAGAAGGCAGGAGTAACTTTGCTCCAAAGGCTCATCTTGCCCAGGTGACTGTGTGAGATTTGACGACTGGTTTAAAGTGCCCCTCCAGGTGCACTTGTGTGGCACACAGGAAACTGACAACAACCTCCGTGCCCCTGTTTGTGGCATCAAGATCACAAAGGGTGGACAGAAATTACCTTGAGTATATCAACAGCCTTCTTTTTCCAGAAGTATAGTCTTTCCATCCACTACCAGGTTACTGAAATCTTACTATTTACCTTAAGCGCAGAATTAAAAAAAAACCAAACCAAACAAACAAACAAACAAACAAAAAAAACAACACAAAAAACCACCAAAAACAGTGGAACAAGCTTCTGTTTTTTTTAGGAATTCTGATACTGATCTGATGTTCTGGTGAAAACGCCTGCAACAGACTCTCCTCAAGACTGAATTGCTGTCGTCTACCAATACTCCACAAGTATCTGAAGCCCATTTGTACCATGATTATGATTCCTAAGGTGTGCGATTGGCAAAACTGTCTGAGGATAAACATATTTCACACCTCTCTTCTCTTACAGACTTATCCACAGGTACTCACCGTGCCACTGAAACAGAGTCCGATGATAAATGTTCTGGTCTGACAAATCTCACTTGTTCCTCTGCACAGGACTAATCAGAAGAAGAGCACATGAACTACATTTTGTTTCTGCTTGGTCTTGCTGATGCTAAAGGGCAGAGGTAGATATGATGCCTGTTTTCTGAAACAACCCAGAGGCCTGAGGTATCCTTTTTTTAGTTGAAGAATTAGAAAACAAAATTCCTGCTGAGAAAATTCCTGTGAGACATTTAATGAGAGAAAAAGATGTCATGATTAAGATTCACAGAAAAAGGTTAAAATATTACAGTAAGAGTCAAATTAAAAAAAAAATATATCTGAGCATGTATTTGTGTGCAACCATCTGAGCTGAAAAGCAGATTGTGTTTGAATGTAGTTGTACTAATAGCAGCTCCAGTGTAAAGTTCTGCCTAAAGAGGGGCCTTGGACATTGCTGTTTTGACTTCTCTAGAAACACTTCAGAGAAGAGCCTCAACTTTCTGATAGGGACCTGCAGGTCTCAGAAATGCTGATGATGGAAGCAGCAAAAGTGCAAGCAAGATGACTTGAGTGTCAGTGTTACTCTGTTGAATGCATGAAAACAAGCAACGGTGCCCAGTGTAAGGCAGTGTAGCCATCACCTTCTCTGAATGTGAATGGAGTGTTTCTGAAAGGTGCTTATTGACCTCTGAATCTTCAATCTGCAGAAGAGATACGAGCTATAATGAATATAGCAAGCCATGAGGTGATAGCCATGGTGCCTTGCTAGCAAGCCTATCTCCCAAGGAATGATTACAGGCAAAAATAAAAAGGTTCGAATGGAAATCAGCTGATACAATCAACACCGCTAAATCCACTGTGACTTTCCTATGACCACTTGCAAGAGCCTGTTGTAATGTTATTTTGCATTGCAAGCATTTGTCCTTCACTTGTTGAGGGGCAGCAACTAGCTCGTGCTGTAGATGAGCTGTCCTTCTGGATGCTGCTGCTCTGAGTCAAGCAAACTGCCTTACCAAGTAGGTGTCATGGGCATGCCAGATGTCCTCTTTCTTCCAGAAGATAAAAAAATAAATAAAATGATATTAAAAAAAGTAAAAGTTGAGAAGTGTCACAACTGTATTTCTTTTCATGCAGGAATACAGTGACTTTCATGTTCACCCTTAAACCCAGTGATAGGGGTTTAAAAGAAATTATTCAAAATCTGAAACAGAGTATCTTTATTAATAAGATCAGCTGATTTAAATTATTTTATTAGAATGTTCTTTGTGTTTTTTGTTTTTTTTTTTTGTTAAGTGAGAAGCACAGACAGAAAGTCCTGTTAACTGCCATTCAAACCGTGGAACCGCATTACTGTAAAAAATTGCTCAGTTAAAGTTCGCACAAAACAAAAGTGAAATTACCCCAAAGGAATCTCTGTGTTTCAAGACAATTTTCTTGCTGAGTTTCAAATATTAAAACTCTCCCAGTTGTTAAATAAAGAGTGATGAGAAAATGCATGCAATTTTAATTTCCACTGGGATTATGCCTGGTGTGAGACAATCATGTTGTTAGATATTTTTCTAAAGACTAAAATAACATTATAGCATCTGTGAAGGATGTTACGAAGAACAAGGTACTGAAATAAAAAACATTTTTATCCCAGATTAGCTACTTGTTATGCCTTTTGCTGAAATTGCTTGAATTAGAATTTACGCAAAGCTTTATTATCTAAGGCATTTCAGCTCAACTTGGTTTAACTGATGTATCTATTATCTTATCTGTCTTGTGGTTAGTGAAGGCTTGATATATCAACTAAGGAGAATCCATGCCAGTACAATGGATATTTATAAAAAAATGACATAATTTTTCTTTGTTTCCCCTCCTTCCAGCAGTGCCAGAGCAACAGCATATTTTAAAATCAAAACTGGTGTTCATAATGCTCCCTGCAAAGCCACGGGTTAGCGGAATGTACAACACCTGTATACCTGCCTTTGTTCTTCCACTGGGATCTGGTGGGATTTCAGGTGCTCTTAAAAGGTCTTTGTAGGGAGACCAAAAACGAGGAATGGCAAAGAGGAACTTTAAAACCCCACGGATTACAGTCTTAAATATAACTAGCTCGTAATCCCTAGCTCATAATCAGGCGCTGAGAAACAGATATACCAGACAATGAGTAGGAAAGAATCCTGCTAGAAAAGCAAACATTACCTTGTTTGATTTTGTTTATTACTTTGTTTGTCAAATCTGCAACTTTTTCTAAAATATCTCAGCCTGGAGGAAGGAAATAACATGAATGGAAATACTACCTGAGAAATGTGTCAGTTTTGTAACTGAGTATACATACAAAAATATTGACAAAATCGACAATAAATACTGACAATAACATATTTTTCAGTTCCTGCACTTCTTTGCATATTGGCAAAGGAAAAAATGATGGGACCTGCCTTCTTCAAACTCTTTCAGGAACCTACAAAGTCTTTTTCTCCTTCTCTGTCAGTAATGTTATTCAACAATACATTTAGGACAAGGGTGGTACAGGAGGAATAGTAATTTTCCTCTCGCTCCTCTTTCAGACAGTTTTCACAAAGGAGACAGCTCTCCAGTAAATGCATTATCTAGACAAAGTTTAGGTGAAACCAAATTTTTCCAAATCCACTTATATTTGATTGTCCTGATGCAGGTTATTTTCCAAGGGAGATGTTCTAGAAGAATTTTCTAGGCTAGAGGGCAGCTTGTTGTCTCCTTGTGCTTTCTGTTGTCTCCTCTTAAACTGCAAACTTATTCATGGAATGGGTAAAATCTAGGCAAGCAAATCACATTTGTGGATCTTGGCATAACACTTGTCTGCGTGTAAGGAATGGGTAATGGTAGGAATTTTACCATGTATTCCTTGACAGGCAGCTGCATAGCTGAGGAGAGCTGTGAGAGTGACAGGGAGTTTATGTATCCTGGAGATATGGGGAAAAACAAAGGGAAATAGGAAGAAGGGGGAGAAAATTAAGTGGCAAAATCAGCAGTTGCTATAGCGGAACTGTACTGCTGGTTCATTTTTTTTGGACTTGATTTAGAAAGAAAAATAATGGGCACATTTTTCCAGATTTATTATGTTTGGAGATAGTCTATTTAAGCAGAATAGACAGAGTGGATATGAGCGAGAATCTAATGATAATAGTAACTATAGGGAATTTCAAGGCCAACCAAAAGTGAAGGAAACAAATTCTCTGCCCTCTGCACTATTGACAAAGTGGTGCCTCTTCCATTTCTGGACATTTCCAATGACAAACAGAGACAAAACAGCATAAGTGTAGACAAAACAACGCCAAATTCAGGATCCAGGCAACAGCTCCAACAAAAGCCATTCCAAAGCTAAGACAATGGCAGCAAATCCAAAAGCATCAATATGGGCTCTAGGAGGCACTGTGCCTTTCTCCTTTCTTCTGGCCTCTGATCAGAGCCATTGGCAAGGTGTTAGTCCACTTGGAGACTGACATGGAAGATCCTTGTGTTTACATTTACATTCACACCTGCCCAGCAACAAAAGGATTTCTTCAGATTGGGTCCACATGATTCATGTCCATAAGGTAGAGAGGGCATCAAGCCATCCCTACAGCCCGTAACCTTGGTAGTCTCCAAGTGTGTTTCTACAGGGCTGGCCTGTTATCCTCCAGCTCTAAAGTTTCTCCAAAGGCCAAAACAGCCCTTGACAGCTTTTGTAAGTGACACAAGAGTTTACATCTAGGGATGACAGAAAGCCTGTACCAATTCCAACAGAGCTCAGACCTGTTTGAAATGACCTGGTCATTACCACGCACAAGGGAACCCATATTTCCACATAGTTGCCACAGTCTGGGCTATGGTTTGCTAAGGAGGTCTGCACCTGGCTCATTTTTCGTAAGTGACCAACAAGAGGTTTTAAAATGTGAAGGGTCAGAAAGTCTCTCTCTCCACTGTGCTTCAGAAACTCAGTGCCACTTAAACTGGTTTTTGAATTACCTTTACTGTATCTCTGTTCTAAAGACCCAAAAACAACATTCTCAAAAAATGCGTAGGACAGTTTTGCTTATGCAAGGTCAGCAGAGAGTTACTTAATAAAATTAAGAGAAAATCACTGGGAACAGAACAGTAGTGTACAACACTGAAGCTTTCAAAAACATAAACCATAGAAACAAAAGTTGAAATTGGGGATAAAAAGAAAGTTTAAATGTCTTTGATGACTTCTGTGCAGAAAGGGAGATTTCAGAGCTCACGCTAGTGTAATCAGGAAGGAAAGAAAAGCCAGTCCCTGAAACTGGGAACAGGACTCCAGAAAAGTCTGGTCTGTTCCCCTTTACTCTGTAAACGATGGGCATATTTAAACTCAAGTCTCAAACAGAGAGGATTGGTGGTTAATACTCTCTACTCCTGTCCTGACTAATGAATTTGTTAGATCTCTCATTAATTGTTTGTCCCAGTCACAGCACAGCTGAGACCAGGTCTCCTTTGGGGCCCCTCTACTTTATGATGCAATTAATGCCCTATGCCATTTATAGTCCTCGAACCCTAACCTGTCACGTGTGCTGGGAGGATGGTGTTTGGGGACCAGCAGTGACCCACTGGCAGCAGGCTCCCTTTTTCTGCACCTTTTGTGTCTACCTGTTCTTCTGTGTTACAACCCCTCTACTCTCCTGGGTGCTGGAGCTGATGACAAGCAAGAGCATCCTGTTGCAGGAGGCCAGAGTAAAGCAGGAATGAAGAGGTGACTACTCACATACGTCCAGTGGACCAACTCTCCCTTACAGAAGAAGGTTAAGTGGAAAGAGTGCTAAAACTCCCACCGACCTCAAAAGGGCCAGCATTTCTCGCTCTAACGTAAGTGACATTATTTGTTAGTGCAAGGAGGGTTTTACTCAGACTTTCTGTCTCACCTTACCTTTTCCAAGTAATTTCTATGTCCCCACTGAAGAGATTTCCAAGCACCATTGCTTCCACATTAGATATATTGCATTTTTTTTGTCCCAGAAGGATTTCATTCCACATATTTACTTATTTAATTTGTGTACCCCCACGAACTAACATCTTCTTTGCATTTAATAGGCAGTAGAGGGGCATGCAAAATCAAAGCTCTGTTCTGCTGAAACTGCAAGATGAAACACAAGAATAATACTAACTTCAGGGAGTTTTGTAGAGAGAAAATAGGAAGTGAAACAACTTTTAAAAATGCACACTTTTCTAATGCATTAAAGCCTTCACTGCTTTTGCCAAAACTTCACTTTTAAGAAGAACCAGCTGTGGATTTGATTTCTATGTTTCTCAGCCATAAGTCAATAGAGGATTCAATTCTAAAGCACAAGGCATATAACATACAGTCTGAATCATCTCTTGTCTGCATATAAGATAGCACAGATACATAACGTGCTTAGTGAAAGCTTTATCACCAAGGAAACACATTCATAAGCATTGAATCTAGCACCTTAACATTTACAATCCACTTTAAAAAAAATGCCAGCTGTAAATAAATCTGTACTCATAACTCGAATTATGTTCTATCTATCACTCATGCCTATTTTAAGAATTCCTCATTGCCTAAGAGTGGCAATGGGCTAAGCCAATTTGCAAAAGTTCAGAGCTTCTGGAGATTTGGACTCTGATTATCCACAAGTTAATTGTTTCAGTGAGATAATAATTTTTTGGTAATTATGTCCAACCAATCCATAAGTAACCCCTCACAGAATAGGTTTTATCTAGTGCCACTTGCTATTTCCTAAAGGTCATGGACTCTCTTTTTCTCACCTCTAACTGCTCACCTTTCCTGGGTGCACTATGGGGAAGCATAATTCCAGCAGAGTGGAAATTCAGTCAGCAAATGAGGCACTGACATAAATATTCATGGGGAAAAAAACTTTTGAAAAAATGTTGAGAAAAGAGAGTAGGTAAATCACAGCAGCCTCAGGAGACCACTAAGATATGCACTGACAATTTACATAGATTTGCCTAAAATTTTGCCTGTAATTTAGGAAGTGTTTTCATACTTACTGAATTATCACCTTCTTGCCAGTATTTGGGCATCTCTTGAGCACTGGACACTTGATTGAGTACAGAGCAATTGCCCAAATGTCATGTGGCACCCATTTGTCGTATCATTGATTTACAGTCTGGCAATTAGCAAAGGGAAATTAGTCTGGATTACTTAGGGAAATGTTTATGCCTCAGTCAATACACAACAATGTGAACTTGACTTCTTGTCTAGCATTCTTTCCCCACTTTTCAAACCAAGGGCTTTCAAACCAAGGGGAAACCACTTTTTAAACCCTTGAAACCCAATCCAAGGACCTGATACGAAGGCAAGCCATGGAAGAAGCACATGAACTCACAGGGACCATTTGCATGTACAAGGCCAAGTTTTTGTATAAACACTGGAAGATAAGCATTATCTCAGGATAGAGTCCCAGTAGAGTTCAGCACAACTTAATATGGTAAAGATTCAGTTTCAAGACACAAAATTGCAGGAAAAATTCTTAAAATACTCGATTAGGACTTGTTCTGCTTGTATCTGTGGTCACTGATAGCACTTTTATTGACCTTGGTAGGAAGAGAGGGAAGCTGATGCCATGTGACCTTAGAAAGCCAGCTCTGAAAACACAATATACTTAAAATATTTGACTCCTTGCAGCTAATCCTACAAAGACACATGTTAATAGAGACACTTGTTTAACTGGGAATCCTCTGAACTCAGTTCATGTCTGGCTCTGGTCTGGTTCCATGAGGCTAAAGAGATACAGATAAATTGAGCTATTTTCCAACTCAGGACTCAAATTACCGGCAGTCATCACAAAATCCAATGCCAGCAAGAGTCTGGGATGTAGAACACCAGACTCCAGCACCAAAATATGACCATTCAGTGAAGAATAGTATAAAAATGATTACTTTAAAGCCACTAACCATGAAGAAAAAGAACTTCCACTGGTGGGTAATGATGCAATCTTGAACTTTCACACCGTATCTCAGTAGATATTACTGCACTGTAATTGAGTTCATCAGGTTCCATGAGCATGCCCATGCTTTCTTCTCCTTTTCTGGATGATTTTCATTGGTATGATGTAGAGGACACTACTGTCTACTGGGGGCTTGTCTGTGCTAACCTGAAGCACATTCTTCTCGACTGGTTATTGTACCCCTGTTTGTAGCTTTTCAGCTCTCAGATCGTCCCTAATAAGGGCAGCGACCAGAGGGATACAACACGTGTACCTTTTACAAAGACAAAATGAAAGCAATCTTAAGGTTTCCTCCTTTTTTTTTTTTTTTTCTTTCACTTTTCTAAAGAAAACCTTTTATTTAACCCTGATGCCATAAAAGAAGGTGATGTCATAATTTATGATATTAAACTGGTTACTAAAATGTCATTACACAAGTGATGTTTTAATTGATGATGTTAAACTGGTTAGCAGGAAAGTGTCAAGTGTCGCTTTCATGACATAAACTGCCGGTTACGATTATATAATATCAATTATTCTTTGGAAAACTGCATTAGATCAGTTATTTCTGAACCAGTGTAGTTGGAGCAGGTTCATATTTTTTTAAATGCTGTTCATCCAGTTCCCATTATTAGGAGTAAAATATACTTCGGATGCAGTTCAGGCTTTTATAACTCTCTTCTTGAAACATAATACCTCCCTTTCTCATTTGCCCTTTCAGATGCCATCAAATCAACAGCGAGCTAAAACGAAAGCTGTGAGGAAAATTTTATAGGCTTAACTGAGCTTGCCTTGTTCTGCAATCACAGAGAAACCAAACTTTTGAGATGAAGGTAATCAAAAATAACAAAACACAATTGTAATGGTAGGTTAAATATAGAACATTAGGATTTGTTGACAGAATGTTAGTTACTGTGAGCCCTGTTTTGATGCTGGATCTCCTAAAGCTTTAGCATCCAGCTGTTCTACAGATTCCTCTAAATCTTACTCAGGCACAGAACCAACAGAACATATTAATATCTGAAATGCATGTAGCCAGATCTTAAAAGCTTAATCCTTTTTAGGGATAGTTACGAGTAAAAGCAGCAAGTTTAGTTCACGTGTACTCTCTGGGTCCAACAGGAGTAGACTGATTCGCTGCTGATGCCGATCTGATCTAGTGAGATTATAAAATTTCCCTGTGCTAAAGCTGCATTTTGTTCCTTGCTGTCAGGGACGCATCTCTGGCTTACTGGCCAAGCTATTCAGAGATGTCCTGATAACCAGTTAGGATGCAACACAGCAGGATGAGATTCTTATAGGAATTTCTGAGCTGAAATCTCACCTATTTTATAGGAGAATAGGTACAATCCCATTAGCAAGGGATTATCTCTTGGTCAAGACTGTTGGACTTGTCTATAAGAGGATTGCTGCCATACATGTCCCCTATTGTAAACTGGCAAAAAACTATAATAAGAAAATAAATGATGTACATCCGTGCAACCACACCGACCCTAAAAAACAGCTGGGACTTCAAAGCCAACAAAAGTTGGCTGTTAAATAAGCCACACTTTTACTTTCCTGAACAGCTTTGTGCTCAGAGCAGTTGTGCTCCATGATGAAATCTAGATGTGGAGATGACCAAAAGGACACTTCTCTCCACTCTGTTACCTGTACCAGCTTGGATCAGATCAGAAGCCACGCTTCTTAGGAGAAGTCTTGGAGGTTTGATCCAAAGAGCTGGGGAAGGTGACAGGGAGAAGCTGCAAAGAGGTAAGAGAGAAGAATGCTAAGAAATATTTAGAAACACGCACGTGATTTTCATTAGGTTTAATGGAGCTGGTGGAAATTAATCTGCAGGGCAAGACTGAAAACTTACCTCATGATTTCATCTATGCAAAAAGAATCTGTTGTCTCCTTTTAAATCTCTTGTTCATTTCAGGGTTATGCAAGTAATGGATTTGGGTATTATCCCACTCACCCCATCTTTCTGATGAGCTTAATGATGTTTACTGACCTGAATTGTTTAAAAAAAAAAAAAAAGGTGAGGCGGGATAAAAATGAAATAAAGAGGAGCAGGAAAAATAAAAGGAAAGAAGTCTGTTAAGTATTGGTTATACACATGTATTGGGTGTTTTATTACCAACATATCTTCAGGTAGCCCCTTACCTATCAGATTTTGGGCACATACAAATTCCATTAAATATCAGATCTTTAATGCAGATGGTGAAATAATGGCAAAATTTTGAAAGTTTATCCCCTTAACCTGCCCTCACATTTTCTCTATCTGACAGATATTCTCACTGGAGCCCATAACTATTTTTCTCTTTTTCCCGATTGGCTGTGAATATTTAGAATGCACTGTCAAGGCAGAGAGAGCTCTCACCAGCCATCAAGCAATGCACCATATCACTCTGATTTACATAACACATCAGACAAAATCTATGCATCAAAGAGTGCACACTTGTTGACAGGAGAGAAGGTTGAAATCTTGTAAGCTAGATGCCTCTTTCAAGAAAGATTAGGATAAAAATTATTTCAAAATCTTAGAGCAGGTTGAACCTGCCCATCCATGTAGTTGCTGCATCATGGAAACACATTCACAGCAGGTGGTTGCACTGATCAACCTGCAACAAGGCTCCGGCTTACAAAAGTGAAATTTCTCCTAACATTTCCTTGTTACTGAAAGAAGGCATCCAGACACTAGTGGGCCTTGTAAAAGTTATATCATAATTTATAATTGGTTGCTAATTAATGTCAGATCACAATGGAATTCCTATGGAATTACAGAGTGGAGCCTCTTTAATTACCAGTTTATAATTATAAGTCTCATTGGAATGAAAAACACAGGAACTGTAATAAATGATGATGATCATAGAACACTTCTTTGACTAATAAAATCTTCACGTATGTCTCTTAAGGAATTTTAGAACAGTAGTCTTCACTTGGGGCAGAAAACATTTTCCATGATAAAGGATTTCCCTTCTTGCATTATGCAAAAACTAAAGAGACAAAAATCTTAAATGTTATTTCACAGCTAGAGCAATTACACCTTGTGGAATGGAAAATACATCTCAGGCCTCTTAGCACTGCATCTTGCAATTTGTATACCCCGTAAGTCACTAAGGTAGGACGTTTCCCAGTATTACTCTGTACTTTGGTCATCCTCTACTGATTTACCTTCAAATAACCACAGAACTGGCCCTGATTGTGGCAGATCCTCTATGTAATTACGTAGCAGAGGGCTGCAGCTTTCTGTTCAGGTTGCCACGATCTGTGCTGTACTTGTACACAATCAAGGATGAGATGATTAGTACTGTGCATGCCGATTGTTAATTAAGTGTACACACAACAAGTTTGTCCTATGTTCTGCTGCACACATTTGGACCTCCCTAAACACCCGTGGGTGGAGAATTACAACTCTAACAGCTTTACACCAGTACCCTACAGCCCAAAAGCTGATGCAGCATGAATGCTGTTATGAATCTATTCAATCTTCTCTTCCTCCTTTCAGTTTGACTTTGGGCAAGCTGAAACGAAACAGAAGTTGGGGTGCCTGCCACATGGAAGCAGCCCTACAAGCAGAGTTCCCAGCGCAGGAACTCATCTATGCAACACATACAAGAGGCAGGAGGAGGAGGAGGACGCGGCAGCTGCTTCCCTCTCTCACCAGTGGCATCACAGCATGGGACCTCAGCACAAACCTGCGCATCCACATCCTCACAGCCATCTCAGTCAAAGTCATTGTCTCCAGAGCTTGCATGGGACAAGGAAGAAGACACCGATTTGAATTCAGTAATTGTTTTCATAACTGGCTTGTCTTTGCTGGTGAGCAGCAGCTTTTGAGCCTCACCAGTTTGTTTATACGTCCCAACAAGTTCAGTCGCTTTCTCTCATTCTCTAGACTGCTCATTACTGCTTTCAGCCATCCTCCTAAGATGTATTTTTGCTCCATAAGGACATGAGTAATTCATATGTTGAGCACCTCCTCCCCTGCTTCTAACAACATTGTTTTTCTCTGTTCCTTGCATTTTTCCCTGGTCCTCTCACAGTTCTGTTTCTCTGTGCCTTTGAGGCTGCAGCCCTGTGCTGCTCCCTGTGTCCCATGTACAGCTGTGGGAATCTGTAAACCTGCCAATGTGCACTTTGTAAAAACTTGTTGCAGATCTGATGGGTTTCATTTTTCAAGCCAAGAAATGAAGGCTTACAACATAATTGATACTAACAAATTGAGAGAGGAACTATGGCCCCTACCTAAAATAAAAGACAATCAGTGAATTAAAGGTCATGATGTAAAAAACTGCACAGAGAAATACTGGAAAATAAGAACAAATGTAACACAGGCTATGGTGGAGTTAAACCAGAGATGAATTTGGCTAAATAAAACATAAGAAACCTATTTCCTGTACTAATTACTCCACTTCTTAAAGAAGTGTAATGTTGGCATCAGCCTTCAAACTAAATTGCCCCACAGAGCCCCAACACTTAACAGTGTTTTAGCCTACACATTAGGGAGACATTTACCAATTCTTATTTTGCCTAGCTGTTGTTTATTTCCTGGCAAATTTTCCTTGCAAGTTTTATTGAGTGGAGAGATGCTTCTTGAGCAGCAGAACTGCTATTCGAGGTTTTTGGGAAGTAAACACCCAATATTATTTGATTATCCACTTGTTTTTCATTCCACCTTGCAAAAAGCATCCCTTTAGTAAATCCAGACCAGCAGCATCAACAGAGGTGACTTCCACACACAGCCAGTGTTTCCCACGGAGGACATAGGTTGCAGTCACTAGCACAGGCAAAAGGACAGCTTGTTTCTTCTCATTCATTTTGTTGGCAGAACAAAGACAACTGCACATTAGCAACAGACTTTCATATGGACACTGGAATTAATCAGACTCAAGTTTGCCTTCCCCTAAATCACAGGGTTATGTGAAGGTGGGGAGAAGAATTTGCAGTGGTATCTTCGTGGGGCTGCATTCCTAATTCTGCCCGAGATAACAGACCCCCAGCTCCTTGGATTGCTGATTATTACAATCACCAACAGACACACATACATATTCAGGGAAAGTGTGCGAACTCTCACATTTGTATTCATTTTACTTTGACTCGACTGGAATCATAAAAGGAATGTGCAAACGAGGAGAGCCTGTTGCTGAAATGAAGTTGAATTTTTTCCCCACAGAAACTTGGGTTCATGACAGCTTTTTGTTGGGCAGGACATTAGCCTTTTGTAATTTATTGCTTTTAGATTAAATCTGGGGAAACTCAATATTGCAGTTGAATGATTAGAGCAATACCCCTCGGAGTAATAAATTTTCTTTGGTGCTGTGCATCTCCCGATCATGTTTCCCTTCTAATTACATTTACATAAATGATATTCTGCAAAATTAAATTAACATTCAAACCGTTACGCTGGCAAGGAGAGACAAAAATTAGTTACAAACTTACATCCCTAAAAAAATGAAATGACACCTCATTCTTTCGGCAAACTGAATCATTGCTATCCCCCAAAGTGTCTCACACACAACTCATTATTCTACTTGGTTAATCACCGACCTAGACGTTCTTCTCCCCCTCTTTCGGAAGTTTATAGCGTGAGGAACTGCTTTCCACAGGGTCTCATTAAATAGAAGCAATTGGTGACAATCCAAATTTGGTCAGCAAAGTGCTCTATTCAGACCCAAGCTTGATTTCTATAGTTTTGGCCACAGCCCTTCTTCAGGGCTTCCCTCTCTTGGCTCCTGTGTGCCATTCTTGTACTATGGAGCCAGAAGGTGTTTGGCAGGGCTCCCTGTGAACTTAGACTCAGTCCTGTGCTGACAGTGTCCTGACCAGGCTGAAGAAAGATGTTCTTGCTTTCCATACATCCACATCGCCACTCAGGCTGGCGAGCAGAGGCGTGACTTCCCGGTCTGCCCTCCAACTGATGCAGGGATGCAGAGCTACTTTTCACTTGCCAAGAGGAGGGACCATTATCCTGAAGAGGGAAAAAGAGTGCCAGCCTACTGCTAGCTCATGAAGACAGCCTTCAAACAGTTTTTCCAGGATCTGAAGTTTAAATGGATTGTGCTGTGTGGTGTTGATTTGCCTAAGGTCACTAATCCGACTACTCAATATTTTTTTGCAGAGCTGTTTGAGGATCAGTAGCTTTCACAGAGAAAAATTGTTTCCTAAGACCTACTTGGAAAAGCATTATTTTTGTTGTCCCGTAGAGAACTTGGCCCTTCAGATAGCCACTCACTGTAAAGACAGGGTACATCCATTTCCTCTCTTTTGTCTTTTGATGCCATTAGAAATCATCAAAATACTTAGGCAAGAACACGTGTCCTGTTCTATCAGCATGAGGCACCACTTGGTGCCCCTGGGCCCACTGCACTTTATTTGCTGCCCCTGTGCCCTCTGTACTGAAGATCATAGTATTCTCATTCAGGAATGTCAATCCTGAGCCTTATCCTGCCTTCCCTTTTAATAAAGAGCATAAGCTATCATGTCTCTAGTGGTTTAATTCTTACGCAAGTATACTCAAACAGTTTTGGGACATTAGTACCGAAAAAGTGGGGGTGGGAAAATCAGTATGTATTATGTGGCACATACACATATACATATATACTCACATCTGGAACTAAGTCCGTCAGTTCTAGTGCAAAAGTGCAAATTTACGCAGAGTGAGTACACTCTATGTAAATTTGGAACACTTCAATGAGGGGAAATACAATATTTGGAGAAGAGGGTTAAAGTAAAAACGTCAAAGCTGCTGATTGAGTAAAAACTGTGTATATGTAAGCCTTCTTTTTGGTTTGAAACCTGGATGATTTTAACATTTCAATTTTTGAAAGCAAAGTTGGATTCGGTGATTAGATTTCCTTCTTGAAACACAGCAACATTTGCATTTTAGCATATTTCACTTTACTTGGCAAAGAGATTGATGGTTGGTTTTTGTTTTTTTTTTTTTTCCAAAAGAAGGAACGCTGGGCAGCCCTGGCATTTGTTTGAAAACCTAATTTAATTTTCCTTAAACTTCACAGTTTCTGTATTTCTATAGGTCTTACAATAAATAAAGTTAATTAGTTGTAGACATAGCATTTAGAGACCATATTTTCTCGAAGTGTTTGATTGCAGTGAGTCATCTGCATGACAGTTCTCTTTCCAGGACTGCATTTCATTCCTGCTCGCCTCACCCTGGTAAACATAACGTGCCAAACGCTCTAGAATTTCTGTTAAATAAGCTCGTCTCGCAGCGTTATGGCCCAGGCCCATTCTGAGCCATAATTGAATTCTTTGGCACACAAATCGCTTGGAAAGACCCGGGCCGGTTTATATGTTTAGGACCATATGACAAACATCTGTTTCACTGCAAGGAATGAGAGGGCAGAACCACAGGTACTGAACACAAATCACATAGGAAATCTTGGGGCAGGTTCATTAACCGTGGTGACTCCTGGAAAGAACATGAGGCACAAATTTCCATTTGATGGAACAGTCCGTGCAAGACTATGATGGAATTTCTGTGAAATCAGTGAAAATCCGAAGCAGTCAAGGAGATGGGGAGCATAACAGAATAGACCACCAGGTACCTTTACAACAGCATTGTTATGAAAAAAATGCCATAAACATTTCCTTCCTTGAGGACTTAAAACTATGGCTTTAGGAGGCAGAACAATATAACTAAAATGTCATAACTAACTTCCACTGCTAGCATTAAATTTCAATTTACCTTATTTCATCAGTCTCTTATATTTTTCCCAATACCATTGCCATGGTATTTCCCCCCGTATTTAAAAAACAGCATAGCTTCAAGACACATTTCAGTGGAACCCAACAAATGTAAGTCTGAGTGAGCACTCAGAGAATCATGGGAGAATCCCTGTGAGTAAGAAAAGCAGTAAACAGAATATGTAAGGTTTCGGCAAAGTTATCAAGAATTCACAGCTACACATGGGCGTGATTCACATGGCTGAGGTTATCAGACTCCAGGCGCATTGGACAGTGTCTGTGAACAAGCCAAGACCATCTGCCATCCACAAAGAGAAAAATATACATCTCTCTAGAGCAAGGCTCTTCCCAGCCTTTCTGAAAAAGCTCCAAGGTGGGATCCCAGCATTTTGGAAGGTTGTGTAAAGCACAGATACCTTACCCAGCTCCTCTTCCAGGTGACACCATAGCTCTGAGGAACAGAGAAGGGAGAAGAAATATAAATTTGTCAAGGTGTGTCTCAATGACAACGCAAAGAACACCTGGAGGGATGGTTGCTACTGCCTGTTCTTTAGGACAACAGGAAAATTGTGATGATATTTTATCTCTCAGAAATACCACACACAAGAGGATATTCAAAATTGCATTTAGACACTATCAGGAGCAACCGGAATAATTATGGTCTAATTCTTCCACAAAGGTCAGGTTAATATCTGAATATCAGAGACTATTTAGTAAACACTCTTGACCACTTCAGCACCTCTCTCATTTACCATCCACCCCTGCACTGTGCAAGAATGAAAATGCCCAGGGATGAGATTGGTGTGGAGTAGCTGCATTTTGGGCTGCTCTTCTCAGATTATTTTTTTTTTAATTTATTTTCCTCATACAGTCCTCAGGGACTCCTTGGGGCAGGTTGCTGTAGCTGCAAGGAGAGCACCACTGTGTGCACAAGGCACGGCAGCAATAAAGAGCAGTTGAAGCTGCTCTTACAGCACTCATGTTTCTCCACTTCTGCATTTTTGACTGCCTGATTTTTTGTTATTGTTGATGGTGTTTGAAGATTAAATGTTATGTACAGCAACAGATGTTAGTGATCTCATTCAGAGCTGAAAATCTTTTTACACATGGTTTGGTTGTGCACCAGGGGCCAAGAACTTTGGCTGCAGATAAGCAAAATCAAAATCTGTTTTAACTGGCACATTGAGTTCACTGTCTATAAACATGCACGTTAAGAGAAAGAGATCAAATCTGCCAAGGGACATTATTATGTCGTGAAAAATATTTGTCCAGCACAAAAGAATGGCTGGAAAAGAGTGGAAAAGTGGTGACTATGGAGCTATGTATCAGTGGCCTAAATCTGCTCAAAAGCTCCACTAATTGCAAGCACACACTGTCCTGGGGAATAGGGAGTCACAAATGTATGTATAGAAAACACTGAAGAAAGATGAGGCAAAGATATTCTTCAAGAAATAAAGGAAGGAAATACTAGAGCTTGGCAGCTGCTACCCTGCTTTGATTGAATGGGTGGCAGCAATTAAAGGGCAATGCCAAAAAGATCAGTGTTAGGCAAGATGAGAATTTCCTGGGAATATGAAAAACAGGCCAGGAAACAGAAATGCTGTGACACTGATCAAAGTTTTTCAAGCTGTCACAGATTTTTGATGTCAATACCCATATATTGCATAAGAAGGGAATCACCAGGAAGATATCTCAGGAGCTGTTGTTACAAGTAGTGTATTTAAGGATCTACATTGCTATTGTTAGTAACATGGGAGCTGCGTTCTCCCTGGAACAGTGAAGGAAGCAGCTGGAGAAGGAAATGTAAGGTTTCAAGGCATGAAGATGCAACTTTTGCATCAAACTGCTTTTGACGGATTAAAAACTGGAATTAATTGATTAAAAAAAAAGGCTGCAAATATTTGACTTATTTTGGGGGAAATCCCCGTGAATCTCACACACCTTTGCAAACTACATTCAGACTCTAAGAAAAATATATTTCTCAAAGAAGCAAAGACAAGGAGTAAGAATCTAGATGTTATTAAACAGTATCATAGAAAGAACCATGGGTAAACCATACAACAGCATTAAGCTTTCTGAATAACCCAGTGCACTCAAAGCGATTTCCTGTATATTTATCAGCCTTAGTTCACATCTACAGGCGTGTTTCTCCCTTTCCATTGCTCCACTCACTTTTAGACAATATGTGAACTCTGCAAATGTGTGAAGGAAGCAGGGAGTGGATATAATTATAATGATTTAGGTATCTTATCTATCTAGCAGTAAGTCATCCCAGTGACCTAGAGAGTCCATCCATTTCTGCTGAATGCAGTGAGCTAAGATAAGTGATATCCAAAGCAAATCCATGTCTCTTCTAACAGGACAAACGAAAACCGACACTTTCTCCTCTCCAAAACCAAATTCAAAAGGCACCCAAATCTCAAACCTACATTTATGTTCACTACAAGATGGCAGTTTCCTTCCAGATCCCTGTCCCAAAGGGGTAGGGTCTCTGCTGTGTCCATGAGGTAGAACCCAGAGACCAGCAGTGTCCCCATAAATACCCCAGCTCTCTGCTCAGCCTCTGACATACACCAGTGTGAACAGACTGATGATCAGGGCAAAGAAAATGTTTTTCCTGGAGGTCTATTGACAAAGACCTAAGAGATATAAGCAGATATCATGGAGAGAGTCCCATTGACTTCAAGGTTCACTAAACACAGTCAGCATTGTCAGAACCAAGCTCCTCCAGAGGCAAAGGAGGTTTAATGGCACAGTGCTGGAAAAGCCCTTTTGTGTCTCCTTGGTGTGAAGCACAGGATTATTCTCAGAATTGCAAACCTCTTCTTTGGTTAGAATAAAAACATTTGATTGTGTTTCACCATGAAAACATTGTGATTTGCTATACTGTCCATGATTAATGTTAGTCTTTCAAAAAGTTGTTTTCCTTTGTGCTATGTAAATAAAGCTTCTTCCCAGTGTTGCTGAGATGCTGGCTCTCATTATGCATGCCAAAGGAGAGGTTGATGATGCTTTATGATCTTTAGCAAGCACGACAGATATTTGTGGAACACGAAATCAAAAGTAAGAGCAAGTAGCATTAAAATGTTCTTTGAACTACTTTCTGTAATCACAACATGAAAGTTCTTTTTCATTTAGTGTGTGTGAACAGCATTCAAAGCAAAATAAAAATAATTCTGAAACTGAGTCTTTTTTTTCCTGGAATGGATTTGGAGTCTTGGAATAAAGTAAAAGTAAAACCTTCTTTTGATGACAACTGAGTTTGAGTATTGGATGTCTTATTTGATGTGACATCTCATCACAAGATCCTCCAGGCACTGTGCATGGATCACCTTTAAAGTATAAACACCCTAATATTATAGTTCTTCTGTTTCTCTGTGGTAGAAATAATTGGCTTTCACATCAACTTCTTGGAAGGAAAACCAGAAGAGTCCACAACTTTTTATACCATGTACATCTCTTAAATAAAGGCAATAGTGAAGACTTTCCCTCCCACTGAGAGATACATCATTCTGCAGTGGCAAAGACACTGCTGCTGCCTTTCACAGAAAGGGATTTTGAACAAAGTCTGGGAAAAGGGACAATTCTTCAGGCAGAGTGGGACTGCGTGACTACATTGACTCCTGCCAGTCAAATCATCAGCTGATTATATATTTCTGACTAGTGAATTTCTCTGAACATGATTTAATAGCTGAACCAAAGCATGAAAAATTCTCAATAACAGACAAATCTCGTCAGACTTTCAGATCTGTGAATCACAGTTCGGAAACTACTGATTTGATCTGTCTTCCATCCTGTCTAACAACTGATCATACTCCATCCTGAAGTGGCCCAATGAGCGAGGTTAGGAGACGAGAAGTATTAAGATCTTACTGTTTACTGAATAGCAGTGTGATGCACTTGATTTAGATGACACCAAAAAAGCATCTCATTTTTAGATCAAAAGGTACAGTGCCTTCCAGAAAAGAAAAATGCTTATATTAAGATAAAAGGGAGCACCCTCCAATTTGTTATTATCCTGAGGAGTTGGATTACACATGGAGATACTTCTGCAGGAGGTAAAGCTGAGATGCCAACACAGCCTTGTTTGCTTTAGAAATGTGGTAACTTAGAGATACACAAGTTATGCACGTCCAGGCACCAAGAGACTGAAATTCATCCTATCATTCAACAAAGCTTTTCCTATTTTATGCCAACACAAGTCAGTCCTATTCTCTTGACCATCCAGGGCCTTCCCAGACCCAAATACTATGTCTCTGATCCTCTCTACATTGCCCTCCGTGCTCTCCAATACACAAATAGTATTTCACAAACTATTCTCTCACAACATTTTGTTTCTTCTTTGCTGCACCCTACCTGGAAAAACATTTTCTGAACTGATGTCCCAGGCATCTATGCTGTCATGTCTTCAAATCGGGAAGATTATTTTTTTAAAGGACTGCACATTTTTTGAAATGGAAATCCTTTACATGCTCAGGTTAAAAAACCCAACAGCCAGAAGTCAGTGGACTGTCACAATAGACCTCCTTGACTTTTCAGAAACTTGTCCTGAAGAACATAACCTGACTGCTTTCCTGTTTCACATATCTCCCAGCAGTGAGTTGTTGATTAAGGCTGAGAACACAGGACTGTAACTAATGTGAAATGAAGGAAAATGTTTAACCTACAGTCCCTCATACTCAGAACAAATAACTGTCTCTGTGTCCCTTGCACATGCTTGATGGAGTCAAAACCAGGTTATTAATGAAGAAAAACTCCATAAAAATGAACACACTCCAATCAGTCTTCTGGATCTACAACATCAAGAGGAGACGCCAGTCAAGCAGCTAATATTAAATCTGTAAATCTTTACCTATTTAGGATGCTTTAATCATTTCCTATGAATTAATACCATAAATAGTGATTTATAGTGAAAGGAGGAAGATCCTTATAACCATTAGTATACAAATTCCATCAACAGACATTTGCAAATTACAGATTCACTGGAGCTGCGTGTTGCTCAACAGAAAACCAATCCTGTCCTCTTCTCTGCAGGGAAAGCAGGGCTTCGAATGATAGTAGAGGTGCAGTTTCATCAATGCTGCATTCCAGGCAACCTCTTTACACAGGCTTTCTTCAACAGATGGTCTTCTTAATTTGGGACAAGATAAATGATTTATAGACAACCCTCAGCAACATGTGGAGTCCTTAAGGTGTCAGATGAAGCAATAAACAAATGGGAGAGCAATGGTCTCTTAACAGACAAATTCTCTAACCTTTCAGGGATTACTATGACCCTGCTGGTCCTACACATATATCTGAGAGAGAAAACACAAAATTATTTAGGGTGGGTCTTTTACCATGGAAAAGATTTTTTTTTTTTGGTCTGCTTGTGTTGCAAATTATTAATGGCAGTTAACAAGACCATTTAAGCATAAAATCCCAGCTATGCTGAGCTTATCAGAAACAGGTTTGCATGTAGTTTATCTACCACAGTTTCCAGTACACCTAGAGATGCTCTGGCTGTTTCCTCCTAAGCAATCCTACCTCTCAGCTTCTAACATTGTCTTGCCATCACTGTTTATTGAAAACAGCTAAAACCAGGGACATTTGTTCCACATTTCCTCCTCTCTGTCACCAGAGGTGACTCTGCCAAGTGCCCATCACTTGGTCTCATCTATTCCTGGCTATCACTATTTTTCCTCCTTCCTTTGCCCCATACTTACAACCTCCTTCATCTGCTGGTCCTTCCCTCTGTGTCACTGGTTCTAATGTCCTTTTTTCTCTCTGCAGACTCATACACACTTTAACCCTTTAACCAATTTCATCCTTTTCAAATCTAAGCATTTCCTTGAGGTGCCAAAAGTACAAAATTAATTGTCCTTTGCTTCCTATATCATCAACTAAGGGAGATGTTTTATGTGGACAGGCTGACTCAGGTTTCAGCTGAGCAGAAGCACTCTTTGGAGATGCCCCCTGGTTTCTACTGACAAGAGAAAGCTTAGGGTTCCTGGCTTTCTGATGCATCACTGAAGTGCTTGCAGGGGATGAATCCAGGACAAAGTATAGATTTTTTTCCAATCCCTGATTTGTGATTCTTCCTCTTTCAACCTCTGTTCATTTTTTTTGCAAGTTGCTTTGTTTTGTCTGGTTTACATGTACTATCTTATTTTATTGAAAAAGGAAGTTTGAGCCAGCAGTTCAAGGAGAGTTTTAGTAACACAGCTCTCCAGTGTGGAGACAAGGCAGATGACATGCTCTTTATATACTATTGCAAAGTTTTCCAAACAACTTTTTAACCTTTGTCTGTTCCAAAAGTCAAATTACCCTACTAGGACAGACTGATATTTATACTTTTATGGAGAGAAGGGGGGAAAAAAAAGAAATTGGAATGGTGAGTACTCATTCAGTACCTGAGAGCAAGAGGTTTTCAGAGAGCTAGAAAACCACTGCAGAGGACAGCTCAGTTTTTGCCTCAGGGCATTTAAAACTTCTCTTTCTCCTGCTCCATCTTTTCCCTTCTTTCCTGATCCCTTCTCCAGCATATGTCTGCTAAAGAGCTCAGCCTGAGGAACACAACTGGGAGGAAGCCAATCTCCAATTCATCTTGGGGGTTTGATTTAATTTTCCGTACGGCCTGACTGCTTCTTTAGCAATGACGTACATCCTGGCTAGCTTGACAAAAGCAGTGCTGGTTTTCCTGTAGAGCACCAGCATGATGGAGTTTCATAGGCAACCCGATACTTTTGCTACTGGTCCAAGTGCAGCAGCACTTAGAAAGCATCCGGCTTTGTTATAGACGGAGGAATTGCCAAAATGTCCGTTAATTTCAGTGGTACCAGACTAGGCCCATGGAAACAAGACGGAAAGGGTAAAAGTCAGGGAATCCGATACAAGTGGGAGGACAAAGCGTCAGCAAGCTTTGAGAGAGGACGAAGAAAAAGATACACCGTAAGAAGGACTGGTAGGTGCAGGAAAAGGACAATTATTACGGGAAGAGCAACAGACACCGTTTTGAAAGGAATGCAAGGAAATTTGATAGTTATTGTTCAGAAGTATCTTCTTCTTACTAGAAAGGTTATGATTGATGACTCACCTTTTAAAAATGAAAAATTTAGGTCAGAGTGGTTTTGGAGGGTTTGAAAGGAAAGAACAGCTGTTTATGGCAGGAGGAGCTGGTTGGATAGATCAGACTACAAGTTTGGCTGCCTTTGCTACCAACACCTACAAAACCTTTTAAACAAGAACCCTTCTGACACAGAGAAATGTAAAGGAGGAGGAAAACGCATACAAAGAAATGGAAAAAAGGAAATACATAATAGGGGGTTTGGCTGTTCTCTTTATTTAATATCATGGGACTATGAATTTTCCTCATTCTCCCTGAATGAAATCTCTAACTATGTCTTCTTGGCAGCTGACATAGCAGCAATAGCTCCAGTGAACACTGCATTGGCTGCACTTTCAAATCATCTCAGCACCCAGTGGCTACTAATTTTGCTGCCAAAGTAGGAGACACACACGCACTTGCCCACCTACATACCGATAACAGACATTAAACTGGAAAATACCATCAAAACAAGAATGGTTTTACTTGGCAGAAACAAGATAAACCCATGCTTGCTGAGCACATTTCACCCTCAGTCTGAATTAGTCCATCTATAATGAAGGTTTAACTCACGGTCTGTAGTGCACCTGAATGAGTCAGTCATTTAAATGCAGTATTGCAGTCCAAATACCTTTTAACTGAATATTATTGCAATTCAGGAGTGCACAAGGACAAAAGAACTGTTAATAGAACAGTGATTTCCGGAAAGAAAATAACTGCCAGTTAAGTAAATATTCCTCAATCTAGATTAAAACCAGCAGAACCTGGACTATGAACTCCATCTTCCACACTGCCAGCCTCAACACACTCATTTATACACCTTTGTTCTGTACTCTTCCGAAGAGGACAAGCACAGTTTACTGTAGGAAAATGAAAATGTAGGTCCTCGGCTAATGTCAGCAACACAAAACAAAAGAAAAAAAAAAGAAACCAATTTGCTTGCCCATCAAAAATACAGCATTGCATTTAATGGAGACCACATAGTTGCAGTGGGAAACGCACTATATTCACTTAAGATCCAGTTCATTAAATATTCCCTATATTCTTGGTATAAGAAAGAACAGACCACATGTGTGGGGAAGCATAATTTCCTGGAGGCAACATTTTATCTTTGATTTCCATTAGGTCTTTCATGAACATACCACTCAATCCCCTCTGTCTAACTGCCCCTGCTGTGCCAGTGATCATACAGTATGTAATGCCACGTCTGTCTTCATCAGGACTGGGATCAATTAAAAGGCCCAATATTCAAAGTATGTACTTGATTCCCAAAGTATAGCTGCACTTATTCCCTGAGAATAACAGAAATATGTCAAACTGTTCCATTGTACATGGGTTCGAACTGCATTTTGCGTTATGTTTTTACACTAACTCAAATCAAATTTGTACCCAGTGCTTTGAACATCCAGAAGAGTTTTAGGATGGCACACCGCAGGCCAATCTTACTGGTGGCATCTCAATTAGGGGATGACTCACCCAGACTCCATCATTAACAACGAACTACAACCTCTTCAGGAGATGATTCATCCCATAGGTGGGCTGATATGATAATTTCTTTCTGGTAACTGGAAAAGATTGTTCTTCGTTGACCGGGCTATTAATTTAGTGAGGTGGGATTAATTTGGGACACAATTACAGATTGTGTAGGGAGCAGTATGTGGGATCAACGTGTGAAATCCCATTGTGGGGCCAGCCATTGGTTCAGTGATACCCCCAAAAGAGAGATCAGAAAAAAAAAATAAATTATGAGGGGCACAAAGTTCACATGCTGCTCCTGAAAACTTCAGCCTCAGGGAAGAAGACAGTAAAAGTTTGCGAATATAAACAGGGACTTTACGGGAACTTGACAAATCCCATACTTTTATAGTTATTTGTGCATAATTGCCCGTCACATAATTCACTGCAGAAGAGAGATTCCCTTTGATTCCAGTCAGAATTGGCGTGAGCCCAGGCATTTCTGCACAGGGAAGGAACCAAACCCAGAGCCACTTTAATCTGGTCTGGGGAGTGAGGGGAAGTCCTACAACTCCACTGCACTATGAGTTGAATTTAGCCAGCTCCTTGTAACTCTGCTTTAGCTATGATTTGTAATGGAGACTGACTTTATTCCTATTTGTTCTCTCCAACAAATAAACTTTCACTTTATGTCCCTTCAGTGGTTCCCTCTGACCTGAAACCAGTCTCCTGATTAACGAGATATGGAAAGTTTTATGAACAGGGCCAAACTGCACGGGGGGAGTTTTCTTTTTGGCTCTTTTCAACTTGCACAGGGCTGTGTTATGGAAAGTTGTCCTGTTAGTCTCTGCAAGAAAGCCTTGCAAACGGTACTGCAGTTTCATCGAAACTAAAAGACTGCAGAATTCTTTTGTAGTCTCAAAAATATGCATCATTAATGCCAATTCATTCACCCTGAACAAAATAGCTACAAACATTTGTTTTAACAATATAGAGGACTTAAGAAATGTGTAATTTCACAGCAGCAACAGAACATTTGTGTTGCAATCATTAACCTAACTTCTAAGCTCCTGTAGAAAACTCTAAAATTGTTTAGCAAGAAGGGCTTTCTAAGCTGAGAATCAAGCTGTGAGAAAGAATAAAAAAACGAGCATTCATTTAAACATTTTCAGAAGCCTCTAAAAATGCCATTTTCACACAGTAAATCCGCTGCACTTGAATGTCTGCTGGCTTTCTGAAAGGAATGCTCTTCACTGGGATGCAGCCTGCTGTGGTCAAGTATGATGGAAATAAAAGTGTTGCTAATGGTGATTGAAAAGGATTCCCACTGCTGCTGGCCGGTGTTGGTTTTAGATGGGCCAACATTGTCGAACGGAGAGCAAGAGGAGACAGTAAACTTTCTCTAAAGCTCTCTAAACTTTGAGTCACCTCTTCTTCCCCTCCTTTTAACACCAGCCTGCCCTGTTGTTTCTCCATAGAGCTTTTTGTTAACTCAGTCTGGACCAGACTATCACTGGACATGTAAAGATGCAGATTTTCACACAAACAGATCAACACACACACACACACAAAAAAAGAACCATGGGAATAAGCATTAGCACAGCAGCAATACTTCTACATTGCGGGTTTGACCAAAAAACAAAACCATTACCCAAAGGTAAATATTCAGACATCTGCTTTAACTGGCATACTTCACATCCACGGCAACGTCGGGAGCAGGGCTCAGTTGTGTCAGGCGTCTTGGCTTTTTAAGGAATTACAGCTTCGCACAGGCACGTAGAAACTTTGCTTAGATAGTACGTGGCAAAGCTAAGGGCAGGCAGAAAGGCTGAGGCAGGGAATGGGGGAAATCACAAATTTGGCTTCTGACTCCTGAATCCTTGTTCAAGGCATTAAGCACAAGGCATACCTCTCCTGCTCAGCAGGAGTAGACTTCTTTTAATTTGTTTTCTGCCTCACATGCTTTAGGATCAGCACAGCTCCACTGCAGATTTCCAACAGTGGCTGATAGTTTAACTGGGCTCCATTACTCCTTACAGCTCACTAATTGCATTGTCTTGAGACTTCAAAAGTATCCTGTACCTTCGGGCTCAGAGGGAACTTGGAAATCCAGGTCCTCTACCACAGGGAAAGAAAAGCAATTAATGACATTATGGAAGAAAAAAAATATCAGAAATAATTAAGGAAAACTTGTCTTTCCTGCAAGGGGACTTCAGCTACTTGAGCACTAGAAGAGCAGACATTGCCTGGACTTTGCAACAGTGATGATGCTGAGGACGTGTACGGGTGTCCCCCCACACTTTATGGATCTCTCCTCCCTGGCTCCAGCCAAGAACTTCTGTCAGCTGAAAAGTAACCTGACAAAACACAATAATGGCATAGTCAGGCTGGAATGATGGTTGCCTCAGCCGAGATGGTTGTCCAATAGCACAACTTTTGTTGTTTAGATAAGCACTTCAGCCTAGATCCTCTGAGGTGGGAAGAGCAGGGTGTAGAGTGGGGGCAGTGGTAGGCTATACTCTTTGTCCCAGATGCTTGGTGTGCTTTGTTTAATCCAGGCTTTCTTTACTGATCTAACTTAGCACAAACCATGAACCCCACCAGCATCTGTGAGGATTTAAGCTCTGCTCTACTATTTTTACTCACTCTGTACAGCTCGACAAGTGGCAAAAAGGAGAAGATGAGACAAAACTTAAATTTAATGTAAAGGATGTTTTGATAGCTGGAAAATACTTTCAATCCAATGTATACAGTCCCAGAAACAAAGCTGGGCCTTCCTAGGCTATTTGCAGAATATTATGAATATACCACCACCTTTTGCAGAAGAACGAGTCACTTGTCTAAGTCAGCATGTACAGGTCTAGGAGACAATCTCACATGGCACGATACAAGTAGTACTTGGTCCCTCATCACAGTCTAGCTTAGTCTTTTTGATCAGACTAGCTCTTTTTTTCTGACCAGTCTAGCTTAGTCTTCTTCACCAAATGCCAAGTTGTGGATTAAAGACTCTAGAGCGCTCATTTTCAGGCCTGAAAAGACACATGTACAGCAACTATCGAAATTTGGCTGCTTCCCCCACCTCCCATGCTCTCACAGGTATCTATTGCAAGTGGTAATCATTTTGTGCAACCTTTTAATATACACTTATCATTACATCAGTGACTGAAAAATACAACTCTTGTACCTCATAGATATTCATTTACCTAATCCCAATCTCCGTAAAACTCCAATACACAGCTGAGAGGGCTTTTAGCCTTCAGTCATTCTCTGCTGAGCGTGAGTGCACCCTACCCATGGATGCTGGCTGGGCCAGTGGAGGTGAAATGTGCAAACAACTGGTTTGCCAAGAAAGGTGTAAACTGTACAGAAGACTAGAAACTGTTGTGAAGCTTTTCATTTTGCATGCAGAAGTACAAGTGCAAGGAAAGCTCTGATTGAAGCCTTTTACTCTTGATCTAAAAGCATGGTACTAACTGCGGTGGGTTCACAGTCCTCCCTTTCACCTTCAGGCACCGACACACTTCCCAGCTTGCTCATAGTTAATCCAGGCACTAAGCAAAGCACCTCACAACTGACTAGAGCAAGGATGCACTGGACATGTATCCAGTGAGTACAGAGAGCAGCACTTGACCTGGCTTCCAGGGAGGCTGCCAGACCAGAGAGACAACAGGCCCGTGGGCACAGCCTGAGGTGTGGCTTTAACACACCCTCCAAAATGTGTTCAGATGTCAACCGTGAGCATTGCAGAAAATTATCATGACGGGGCAGGCAAGGCAGTTGTCCCAGTTAGGACAACATCTACCACTCCTCAGCAGCTCTGTGCCCCCAGTGCTGCCGGTCTGCTTGGTCACAGCAGGGTGGGCAGGAGGACAGGGGATCTGCTATTGCAAATGCACGAGGACCCGGGGTGACCCTGATGAGTGCTGGTTCTGGATGGCTGTAAGATGTTTTTCTGGTTTTTCCCCTCTGTAAATCACAAGGTGAGAAAATGAAATGAAGAAGAAATAACAGCTGGGGAGAGCAATTAAGAAGCTGTGGCATCAAAAGCACTGCATTTTCTGTCTTGCCACGTTTTGTCCTGCCTTTTTAATACGTTTCTTACGCTTACTAGAGTACAGCCTCATCTTAGTCCTTCAGGTCTCACTGAGCAACCAGGATTTACCTCTAAATTATCAAGTTGGCAGTGTCTAAAGAGAAGTGAGTGCATCTCCTGTTTATTCTGTCCCTGTCTTCAGACACGGTTATTCTGTTCTCTTCTCCCTCTGGTTGCCTCTTCCATTTTCATACTGCACCCATTTTAGATCCTTAAAACAGTGAATTATCTGGACACTGGTGTCAGCAAACTGGTCTCAAATGTACGACTGTCCTGACAAGAAATTAAAGCTGCAAAAAAAAACCCCAGACAACAAAACCCACTATGACTTCTTTCTTGGGCACAACAGAATTTTAATAAAGACTTGGTTTCCTGGTGAACTAAAAAAATTATTTTAAAGTTAAGGCATAGACTAGAACTTGCCTCGCTGGCCATAACCATCTCCGTGGGCCTTACTTTTTCCCCAGTGAAAAGAGGGTTGCTAAACTACTCAGAAAGAGTTGCAAGTGAAAACATCTAGAGAAAGACATCTTTGTGTTAGGAAAGTTCTCAGTATATAAGCATAAATAATCTCATCATGCTTTTAAGACACTGAAGGGGAGCAGCAGTTTCCTATTGGAGGTACCAACAAACGTGAAGTCACAGAGAAGAAACAGCTAAACATGAAAAGCTACCAAGTAAGAGCAATGCTATCCCTTATCTCCTCTGGAGGTTGGTAAAGGGCTTTCCAGAGTCCTGCTGTGAATTTGTTTCAGAGTTTTTTAAGGGCCCTTAAAAATGTCATTTGTCACAGAGTAAATCCTGGATGTCTGGTTACTTTCTGCAGGGAATGCTCTTTGCTGGGCTGCCGCTTGCCAGGGGTCAAATATGACAGAAATGAAGTGTTGCTAATAGTGATTGAAAAGCATTCCTACTGTTTGTGGCCGGTGCTGGTTATTAGAGAGGCCAAATTTGTGGGACAGAAAGCAGCAGGAGACAGTAAACTTTCCCTAAGACTTACTAAACTTTGAGTCACCTCTGCTACCAGTGCCATTCTGTCAGGCCTATTTGGAGAAAACTGATATTATAATTACTAATCTCAGCGAGGACCTAATGTGCAACCTGAGGCACTCCTCTGCCAGCCATGTAATTATGGATGGGCTGGGGAGACCTGCAGGCACTGCCTCTGCCCCTCACCCCTAAAACACATGGGATTGGGTTACCACTCTGCCCAGGCTGCCGAGGACAGGTAAGTGAGCAGCAAAGTCGCTGGCCTGCCATGAGAGAAAATTATTATTGTCAAAACCTTCTGCCCGCTATTAAAGGTTTGAATGTCACCTCAAAAGAGCTGCTTTCCAGACACTTAAGTGGTGGCGTCGAGAGGGCTGTTTGAAGCAGGATTCACCCTCTTCTCAGGCAGCAAATATTGATGACTGAAAACATTTTTGTTTTGTTTTATTGTTTCCCCCACCCATTCCCCACACTACTGTTTCTGCACCTGCTGGATTAAACTTGCACATAAAAATCAGTTAGGGCTGGATGTAGTTTAACTTTACCCTCTGTGGTCTCTTTTATACTTTGTAAACACATTTCTCCAAACCATAGGCACAGTGTATTGTCAACAAGCCCTGCGCTGAGAATGTTTGTACACCAAAACGAGATAAACCACTGATTTTAGAAAGAGAAATGCAGCTTTACTCAAGTAGAGTGGAACAAGGAAGATGCACTTGAAAGAAGCAACCTGAAAAGTGGACACACACTGAGGCCCCAATGCTGTAAACCCAACATACGTGCTGACTTAGACAAGTGAGTGGTCCTTCTGCAAAAGGTGGTACATCCCTGCCCAAAATTAGGTGTGGATAGGAACACTGTGCAGGATCAGACCTGGAGAACCAAAACAGACTGATCACCTTTTCGGGGTGCTGAACAGGCTGCTGCCCTATAGATTTCTGTAGCAATAGAGTGGGCTTAGCACCTCAGAGCATCAAATTTCCAAGCCTGGAAGAGACCTGGGCTCTGGAATGGATTAAAGTCACATGTGATGTATTTAGAAAGGCCTGAATTCAGTTTCAGCTCTCAGTAACAGCAACCACCATTTATTCTGGTTACTACAATTCATTTGGACAGTGTTTACAATATCATCCCCTTCCTCCATTATTAGACAAACAACTTTGATAGGTAGCCTTTTATTTTTTACAGCATTTCAGAGCAGAATAAACGCACAGCCCAGGTTATTTATGGAGTGAGCTTTCTGCATGAGGTGCTTTTGCCAAGGAACTGTGAATTCACATAGTACACACACTGTGTATGTTCAATCAGACAAGAGTGACCCAGCAGCCAGTGAGGAAGGGGAGAAAGAAAAAACACAGGCAAGGCACCATCTTTTACGTGTCATGTCATCAGAAAATCCTCCCCATAAACTTTAGGGAACTGTGTGCCAAACAGCATTTTACTGACTCAGAAAAGTGATCAGAACTGGTATATAGGGCTCTTCCTGTTAGTCAGGGTAGCAAGAGAAAAACCTGAGGCTTCATTTCCCTGTTCATGCTTATTCCTTGGGGAATGCAATGGCAGTTGCTTGGGACAGTGTGGCTGGCATCTGGTGGCCATGAGTACTGCAGATGGTTACAGAAAGGCAGTCTGACTTGAAAGGGTTTTTTTCTAAAACTTTAAGATGAAGATTTTTTTTTTTTTAATTGAAGAAGAAGAGATTCAGAGGAAAGGAGAAAGAACAAGATAAACAGGTTTTATTTCATGTGATTTTGACCTCTGCTAATGCATAAAATCTTTTCTGCAGGCAGGCTAGCAGAGGTCTTAATTCAAAACTAATTAATTAACAAATTCCAATTTCCTTCTATATCCAGCACTTAAAGTGCAGGCCTTATCACTTTGGTATTTTTTTTTCATTTTTGATCCTTCATCCTGCCAGTAATGTGGGATTATGCAGGAAAGCTGCATGGACATCGCTAATGGAGCACTGGGTCATGGACTGAGAAACTTACGGAGCAGTTTAACAGTCCCGTTAAGTTTAAATGCATACATATTTGTAAACATTATCTATGAACTTGCTGCACATCCTAATTTTGATTAAAACACACCCAAAAATGACCAAACAATCAGCCCTTGCTGCCTCATCAACTAATTAAACCTCCAGTTGCAAATGCTCTGGCCACAGCTGAAAAATCCATCTCAGCTCATCCCTAGTTCCTTACATATAAATATACTAAATTAACTCAGCACATCAATAAATTAAAAGGCTAAACAGTTTGTCAGAAAAGAATCAAACAAACAAACAAAAAATCAAATAAATAGCATTGATGGCAACTCAGACGCATTCGCCTTTTGGAACGAGTGCAGTTCAAGTGTATACTGCATGTTCAAGATGGGAAGTTGATTTGAGGTCAGAAAATTAAGAAAAACCTCAAGGGGCTGCTCTGTGACAAAGACTGTAACATATTATTGCCCTGCTCAGGGGACAGGTTTCTCAATATGATCTGGAAGTTTTGAAAAACCTTCTTTTGGCTTCCATAAAAAATTGTGTTCCTAAAAATGCAGATGAACCAAAAACTCCAGTCTCTACTAACACAGAACAGCCACTACTCCCATTTCTTGCAAAGCACTTTTGGAAGCCATGCCCTCCATCTAGACAAGATCAAAACTGATGTTGCTTCTTGCTGTAATGTAAAGTTAAATCATAATGCTAATTTCACATGTCATGTTACAGGAATGATTGATATAAATAAATCTGCAGTTGCTTGATAAGAAATATACAAACACATCCCTTCTCTTTTAGAAAACTTCATATGAGCCAAAGCCAAACCTCTCATGTTCTTTATCAGATCATTCCTCATTTTGAATATTTTCCCACGACTTAGTGCATTTTTTAATAAAAAGATAAAGTCTTTTTATAGGATAGACTTCTCCTTGCACAGTTAATACTGGAGAAGTCTCAGGTCTTCTTTCGAAACATCTGAAACCAGACTTGATCCATTAACAAATATGAAATAGAGCAAGAGTAAAAGATTAACTTGTGTCAACCATCAATGTCTCTGCTCTTAAGTTACTCTCACTTATAACACACCAGCACCTAAAAGACTTCCATACGACCCCTTGTGTTAGACTGTTCCTACAGAACTGCGTAGGAAGGCACTGCCTGGAAGATTTCAGACTCAGAAACTCTGATCTCCCAGTGACCTGTACACCAAGATCCTGTGTCTCCAGATCTGCGAGGAAGAGAATCTTCCAGCTCAGGGATCAAGAAGACTGGTGGGAATCACCGTCTGTTTATCTGGATATCAAAACTTCCTGGAGTAGCAACACTTGATGTTAAGCAACATTCTGTTCAGGGTATAATGCCTGGTATTTTGGGCTATAATGCCACCCTCACCTCTTGAGGAAGACTAACGTTCAAACAGTGGCAATCATCTTGCGGTAGCGTGATCTTCCCTCTGAGCCAGATACTGCCAAATTCAGAAGACAGAAAGACAAATCAGCACAGAAAACCCTCTCAAAATCTGTCACCTTTAGGGAATACACATAATTTTCAAATTAGTCCCTCCAAACTGAAACACAGTACTTTTCCTTAAGCATTTCTCTTTGAAACTGACTCTCCTTGCAGCTGACGTAGTTAATAATGTGCGGTTCTTCATCTCTGTTCTTACACAAAATAGAAGCCATACAAGACATGCAAAGGCACACGCAGTTACTTGTGAACATATCTGCCCCAGGAGTCCAGTTTTACAAATTTCTCAACTGGCCATGGCATTCCCAGCTGTGCTGGAGTCTGAAATCACAAAGAGGAGGTGTGCTTTCTTAAAATAAACATCAACCTTGACTCCAGAGAAGACTCTTTGGTGTTATTCATTGCAGCTGTAGCTTGCTACATGATTATTCTCTCCAGGGTGGGGAGTAAGTCTCAGAGGGCATAAAGCTACCTTGGCCAAATTAGTAACAGACCTGGCTTAAAGGGCTTTTTAGGGGATGGACCTCGTAGAGGAGAGACTGTGACCAAAATAAGAGCATGCACTAGGAATTTGCGAGTGCTGTCTCCAGGGAGACAGTTATTGTCCTTGTGTAGGAGAAAACCTAAAAACTATTTTGAGCTGCCTGCCAGCTTTCCTCCACCACATCACGAGCCAACACTTTAAGAGAGGATATAGTTCAAAACCCACCTTCCACATTTCATTTGTGCACCTAAAGGTTTTGTCCTCGTGATCTGGGCAGCTATGTCTTCTCATTTGACATGGAAGGGGAGGGACTTGTTTACAGAGGGAATTATTTCCTTCTTTACTGAGTTGCTCAGTGCTGACTTGTTTTATTACTTTTAAATTACAATCAAGTACACTATAATTTGTCCAGGCTTGACATCTGCTTTTACTAGTGCTCGATATTTGCAAAAGCTCTTCCAGAAATGCAAGGGAACCACTTTGGAAAAACAAGGCTTTCACACCTCAGCATATATAATTGTAATACCAAAGACTTAACTCTTATTTTATGTTTTTCTCCTTGTTCAGCTTTCACTTCAGGTTCCTTAACATCTGTATGGCACTAAGGTAGGTCTGTGAAGCAATGGATCCCTCTCGTATCGTACAAAGGTACATTTGGCACTGTGGCAGTCTAGACCAGTACCTCAAACAGACCACTGTAGCCTTAGTCCCACGTGCCAGACAAAATCTGTATCCTTTAAAACATCACTGAGGAAAAGACCACAATACAGCACACCCTCCTCCTTAAAATGCAAAGCCGTTATCTAAGTCTGTTTTCTGTATGTAGGCGCCAATTTGCCACTTCTTTCCTAATTTAGGAAGAGGCTATTCCCCTCAAAGAAGTGAAAAGGAGCACCTAGTATGTTCCTCTTCCCCAGTCCTAGAAGAGAGGTAAACTATTAACCCAGCTGTCACACCTTCGGCAAAGCAAGCCGGTGGGATCCAGCAGATATGCTGATTTACACCTGGCAGAGTGAGGTCGTTTACCCCTTGCTGTGCTGAGAGCTCTGAAGGACTGTATTTTCCTTGGGTTTGTTTTTTTGTGTGTGTGCCAACACACAAACACGCCGATATGCGCTCACGGAAAAAATTAGTGCTCTAGCAACATTGTCCCTTCTGAATGCACAATCAGAAGCGCAGTGTGAGAAATTCATGGAATACAACCCTTGGAGTATTTTCGAATCAATAGTCGCTTTATTTATATTGTAGCTGCATTCCAATTTATCACTTACAAATATCCTCCGTAATAAATAAGGGAAGGAAATGGAAATATTACAATGAAATTGTAATAATTCAGTGCTAGCTCTGTACATAATAAAGTTGCAGAGGGAATCTGTGCTTTTTTTGGTTGCCACTGAGCATCAGCAACAACTGATGGTCTTAAGTTAACAAGCTAATATTTCATCCATGGATACCAGAGTGATAATGGCTAAATATGCCAGTCGAGGGAATGAGCACATGTGCAGCTATTTGCCTGACACAACTTCTGCTGTCATGGCCTATTAAAACCAGTTTACATGTGCATGTCGAATTTGATGAATATGTATGTGACCTCTTTCATAGCTATCACTCATTGGACTGTAGCCCTCATGGCAGAAAAAAACAGCACCTCTCATTAAACACAGCTTGAGTTACAGGCATGTTATGTTAATATTCCTTCAGAACTTTAGGGGGTTTTCTTCTCCTTTTAATAAATCTTTAGAATAAAATAATTTAAAAGTATAATTAAAAAAAACCAAAACCAACACTTTCCTATTTCTCTCCTCTTTCACTTGGTGGATGTGTTTTGAAATTATCCTTCTCTAGCAGAAGAGGCTGTTAATGAGTTTGTAGATTACATGTTCAACTGACAGTAGCCAAATGCAAGTTCTCTTGTATAGGGCTTTGAACAGAATTAGGTATTTAAACAAAAAACAAGCAACAAACAAAAAAAACCTAGAGAAACCAGATGAGATTTTTTAGGTGAAAAGGGGACTGCCTGTCTTGAACATCATATTTGACCCAAATATAAATGGTACTGTGCATTAGAGTCTAAACATATGCAGTGTATGTCTGTGTTACCTTACAGTTATCCCACTTTTTTCTGCAAGCAGATGGAGGGAGAACTGCAGTTATGAATTAAAACGCTGCAGGAAGTTCTTTCACCAAATTTCCTATAGAAATTGTAAAGCCTCAAGAGGCAGGGGAAAGCATCCAAGCTTTTGGTGTTTATGAGAATCCAAATGAACCTTTGAATCTTTTGAGGTTTCTTCATTGCTGTTTAAAAAGCATAAATTATAGAGTAAAATCAAGGATGCAGCCAGATTGTGCAGTGCATATATGGCAAATATTTACTCACACGAGCATTTCCACTCCATCTGCTCTGCAGATAGAGTAAATATTTCACAAACTGACACTTAATTTGGTAATACCAAACCAGAAAAGGCACATGCTATTATGGGCATTGGTGTTTTTGTGCCATCCACAATGAAAGACACAATCTTCTCCCAATTATATGGGTTTGATACACCAGCAATTGGAAGTAATCGGTAAGTTTGCACCACTGTACAACAAACACAGAAATTAATGCACTGATTTTTGCAGGGAACGTTGCTGGATCCTTGCCCACCACTGGCTCACTGTACTAGGATAAACCAGACACTGAGTGGTTCATTTGACTGAGTTCCACCTCAGTACTTGAAACCAAAAGGGTCACTTCTCTCTCATTTGCAACGAGACACCATTTCTGTGACTCAACTGGGTCCCTTACATCCAGCTAGTCTGGGATTCTTGATTCAGGTGCTAAATAAATGGCCAAAATCTGTATGACTGACTGCTAAAACCCAACCCTCAACCTCAGCAGGGGCATGTCATGAGTAAGGTGAGAAGAATTCAGTAAGTGACTGGAGATAGCATTAACCATGTTAGTGGTAGATACTTTCTGGACTGAAGTAATGCATGAAAGAAAAACCGATTTACATTCCACTTTAAGGGGGGAAAAAAAAAAAGGGGAAAGAAAGTCCACCTTGGTAATTTCCATGACATTTTAAAATGTTCTAAAATAAAATATCACAAATACAGTTCAATTCCTACCTATGCCACTTATGTCTAAATATTTATTTTGCCAATATCAAACCCTTCTCATTAAGGTAAAAATATTTTACTTTATCAGGGAGTTTGTTACATTTATTTCAAGTTTGATTTTTTATTTGACTTATTTCAATGTTATTAATAATTATATCTTTTTATCTAACAATACAAGGAAAATGAAATTGTTCAATGTTCCATTATCAATTGCTAGGGGTTCTTTTTCAATTTGCACTCTGGAGCATATTTTGAAATGATTACCCTTATTTTTAAGTCAGTCTGAAAACAAACTTGGAATTCTTAAAAGTTCCTTTGTCTATTTATGCAGGGAAGTATTTTCTGCAACTGCAAAGTTCCCAAACACAACTGAATTGAAACAAAAGAAAACTGAAAAGAAAGAGAGATCAAAAATCCAACTCACTTCAATGTTCAAGTTAGATTAAATGGTGAGACCTAATCTGACCCATGAGGGACATTTACATTAACTGGAATTTCTGCCCAAAATCTTTGAATGAAGAAGGGGAACCTTATCACCCCAGTTACATTTAGCCAACCTGATAATGGAAAGAGCTAAAACTTTTCATGAGGGTGGTACAGTCTGAGGATAATGGATACAATGTCATTTATAGAATTGATTCTTTTTCCCTCCTAACAAGCCTATTTTCCTATAAGAAGGAGCCAGCAACTCTAGAAATATAGACAAAATAATTTTCAGCCTCTTTGCATCAATGCAACAGAACTGTAGGTGCTGACCAAGGAACAATGAGTCTGAACAAACTCTTGCCACTTGGGTAAGAAACATGTTGTGGCAGGGAAGCACCGCTGGCTCTGTTCCCTGCCATGGATGAGGCAAATCCCACTCTGGGGACAGCTGTGCACCAGCTAATTCCTGTGCAGGGGTCAAAATATGTGGTGTAGAGCATCTGGAGTAGAGGTGCTTGTCTTGCTCTCATATTGTCCCAGCCCTGCTCTTGGACAGCAGGATTTGAGTGATCAGCCTGACACGTGTAGCCTGAGGATTGCAGGGCATCCTCCTAACTGGGCATAAGGACAGTGAAGATGAAACCTAATTTTCCTATGTTTTATTTGTTTGGTTTTGTTTTCTTTCAAATAAAGAAAAATGAGGTGTTTCTACACCGCATCTGTGCAGCGCACAGTTCCCACTGCACCCTTTCCAGGCTTTCCTTACACGTCTCCCTGGCGTATCTGAATTGGCGCTCCTTGCAACGTGAGCATGTTTTTGCTCCTCTACCTGACCTCAAAAAACATGACAAAAATTAAAACCAAACAAAAAAAATCCACAACAGTCAAAACAGATATTTTACCCCATGTAATCCCATGGTTTTCAATTTCCTTAAGGTTTTGGAAAATATTGCTACTGCCCCGAGTGACAGACAATGTCAGATAAGGTTTGTGAGAAATATCCTTCTTAAGCCACTTGCCCTGAAATGCTGGATTTCATTCACACCCAGTTTCTGAAGGGAAGCCATGACAAGGTAGTTTGGACATCAGCATGTCCAAAAAACCCCTCAAAACGTTTGTCCGGACATAGTCCTAAACCACTTATTTTGACTTGCACATCCCCTTTAGGAGTATATATATCTAAGGTGAGGTTGCTTACAAGCTCCAAGTTCAATTAATGAACACCAGGGATGTGGGTACTGTGTATGCAAAGTGAGCTCAGAAATTCCAATTTTTGCAAGTGCTAAGCATGCAAAAATGCCACACAAATTCTTCTAGAAATACAAATGTCAGGAATAGAAGTGACACTGTAAAACAGCTAATTACAAAAAAACCCCCACAACCTTGACTGATTCAAAGTAAGAACAGAAATAGATATGACATAACTTATGGACTTGATAAGGAAAAATACTGCTGGGATACCAGAAATAGGTGACAAACACAGAAAGTATCCACTCTAGCTCAGCACAGGGACTGATATGCATGGAGAGCTTCCCACAGGCTGTTTCAAAGGTTCGAAAATGTCCATATTGAATTACAGAGCACTATACGCTTTCTGTGTCGGCTCTTACTTAATTAAAGTAACACTGAAATAAAATGTTCCTGTCATATTCCCTTGTGGCCAAAGAGGAGTATAGGAGTGTCTATTCTGAGTCTCTGAAATCAGATACACATTTTTCCTTAAATGGACACTTTCTGGGTGCATATCAAGATAATTTAAATAAAACTAAATTCAATTAAATAAAAATCTTATCATTCTCATGTGGAATGAAACAAAGAAGAGTTTAAAAGATCCCCAGGGTAATCTTCTGGTACCCACAGTTATAGCCAAACATGTAATCTCTGCTAATAACTCTTATTTACATATATATTAAACACGTATACTATTAGGAGATAAGTACATATTGATAGAGCCATGAAGTTTAGTGGGTTTTTTTAACACATATTTCTAAAATAAGTACCTTAGTTACAGTTTAATAGATATTCTGATTAATTTAGAGATTATGAACTAGATATATATTTCTAGGAGTTACTGGGAAGTTAAATCTTTGAAAAAAACCAGAGAGTTGCTAGAAATGGGTATGGAAGAAAAAGAAATTCAGCTTTTCAAAGGATACAAGAAACCCGATGTTTTAAAGCAGAAATGTATTCAGTCGCTCATTAGGAAAAAGCTAATGAAGAATAAACCTGAAACTTCCAAAAATATATTTTCCACTTCCCAGTTAAAAAACAGAAAAATCTTCCTCTGGCCACTTTTCACCATTTGATATGAAACATGAAAAATCATTGAACTGAATTTCAGAAACCTGAGCTTTACACTGAAAGTATAAATTAACAGTGAAAGGAGAAGCAAAATTAGAAATTTAGGATTAAATGTGGTCTGAACTAAGACTTGAGCTTGGCAAGTCTGATTCCATTTGCTGAAAGAGACAAACTGAAATCTTCCTGATCCAAGAAAATACTTCTAAAGGAAAATGACTAAATGGTATTTTTCAAGAAAACTTTTGGAACTCCAGAACTGCAGATTTCGAAAGTTGCTGCATTTTACAGGCTTGCTAAGTGCTTTTAGAAATGCAGTCTTAAACAGAGACATTTGGGATTCAGAAACGCTTTCCTCTCAACCAAAGTACCTGCTGAAACCACCAAATGTACCCCTCAGCTGCCTGCACCCCAGCACCGCTCCCGGGATAATCCAAGGTGGTCAGCACATGCTGAGCAGTGGTATTGGAACCATAGAACCGTTAAGGTTGGAAAAGACCTTTAAGATCGTCAAGTCCAACAGTCAGCCCAGCATCACTACCATGTTCACCATTAAATCATGTCCTCAAGTGCTATAGCCACATGTTTTTTAAACACTTCCAGGGGTGGTGACTCCACCTCTTCTCTGTGCAGCCTGTTCCAGTGCTTTATAGCTCTTTCTGTGGGGAAAAAAAAAAAAAAAGTTCATAATATCCAATCTAATCCTCCCTTGGTGCAACTTGAGGCCGTTTCCTCTCATCCTGTCACTTGTTACCTGGGAGAAGAGACCAACACCCACCTCGCTGCATCCTCCCTTCAGGTAGTTGCAGAGAGCAATAAAGAGCTCCAGGCTGACCCCCCTCAGCTCCCTCAGCTGCTTCTCATCAGACTTGTGCTCAAACCCAAGCCTGCACCTGCTTCACTGCCCTTCTTTGGACTTGCTCCAGCACCTCAATGTCTTTCTTGCAGTGAGGGGTACAAAAATCAGCCACCGTGGCCCTCCATCCATCCCGTCACGCCACAGGCCGCTGCCACACAGCCACGTCTCAATGCCGGCGGCTCCCAGAGACTCGTTTTCGGTGAAAGTAAATTGCTACTTTCAGCCTTAGGGAACGGTGGCCAACTTGCCACGTTGAAGAGCTTGGCCTTGCCGGCCCTGCCTTCTGCCTCATGTTAATTCGGAGCGCGGTCCCTGGACTGCCCGAGTAGTCTGCAGAATTGCCAGGCAACCCTCTGCGCGCGTTTTGCCAGCGTATACATTTGTGCTCTTTCTTTTTAATTTTACTTCCTTATGACTGGGACGCAGGGCTCTTCCCTCCTGCCCATGTTTCTCCCTGCACCACTTCAAATGAGATTACGTTTGGGCAAAGAGGGGAGTCCGTGCTTGTGGCAGGACCGTTGTGCATTAAGCGAGTTTATTTTGGTAGCGCTGTGTTCTGTCTCTAGTCACTGTCTTTTTACACATAATCAAAACATGAAGATTTATTATAGGGAGCACTAAAAATATGGCTTGAGAAGAACAAAAATAAAACCACAAACTTGCTTTACAGCTGTGGCCTTAGGAATGCAACTGGATTCAGTCTGCAGTGGGGAGTGGCAGGGCTGTCAGGTTTCAAATATGACTTATCTGCTCAGACTCTCAGAAACAGGCTTTCTGGCTCCCAACATAGCCTGTAAAAAGAGAAGAGACTCACATGATGTTTCACAGCAGTGTGACACACAGGTCACCACATCTATAAGTTGGTCCCCAGCAGTAGATCAGCAGTTATCATCTCTGCTGCCAGATTTTTCATTATAAGACTCAAGGTTCCATGTGTATTTCTTGAAAATCCAGCATCTAGAATCAAGAAACTGCAGAAGAAACAAAACCCCAAAACCGCTAAGGCTCCATTTTTGTTTCTTGATTTAAAATATAATATAGCCCTGATGACTGGGGGAAAAATCTGCACCTTAAAAAAGGATAGCTCCCAGCCAGAAAACAACAATCAGAAAAAAATGTTATGTGTATTATCCTTGTAAATTAACAAATGAATGCCTTCAAAGCCCTTTTCATGATATTTTGAACAGCTGAAACTTGGCAGCATGACTGAGGCCCATTATCACTACACCTGGTATCACAGACAATAAATCACCCTTAGTATCTCTGAAATTACGGGCTCTTACTTTCTTTGATGGATAGCAAGAGATTTGATATTCAAACGTCTGAAGAAGGTTTTACAAAAACAACTCAGCCAAAGACAACTAGCTGTCTGTCAACCGCACACAACCTGTACACAAGGATGCCAGAAAAGTATTCCCCCATACAGCAGTTTGGTCTGTGATGAGCACTCCAGGCTGAGAGTGAGGGCATCCTCTGCATTCAAGACTCAGTGACGACATACACCCAGGGATGCACCCCGCACTGTTTTCCCTGTTCCTGGCATGCTTGAGCCACTTGCTGATCCAAACAAATCAGCTGGATGCCATCCTAGTCTGGCCTGGAAGTTTCAGTAAGCTGATCTTAAGGAAGAGAGAAGCACACGTGCTCTTCAGTGGTCAGCAATTGAACTATACATCTGTATTACACAGTGGAAATCACTGCAACTCTCTTGCCACCTCACAGTTAATCAGCATAAGCCGCACATCTAATTAATTTATCCTCAACTTCTAGCAACACAAAGATCTGAATGAAGCTTGCTGTGACTTTCAGCACGTAGTCAGTGGTATGTGCTGGGCTGTGGAGTTCTCCAGCTTGGATGGTTTTCCTAGATGAGCCTCTCCTTATTAGTTTGACAGCTTTAAACAGCGGTGATGAAAAATCAGAAAGAGAAAGGAGCTGACACTCCTAAACACATTCCATGTACCATTTAGAAGGGGGCAGGTTTTCTCACTGGCTGCAATTTAGAGATTTGTGGATCTTGAATAAAAGAGAACAAGTTATTATGAAACTTTTAAGTCTATGAATGACAACAAAAAACAACTTCCAGAACTTGGTTTATTATCTCCGTATATTGTAGTAATCCTTTCACCTAATGTATGTCTATAAAGCAAGTATAGCAGAAGACGATGTGGGTAAAGCAGAGGTACAACAGTCGTGGTCAACATTGCATAGTAAATCAGGTTTTATCTCCCGTTTCTTTGTCTTGTGCTCTGCAACTGTGCCAAACCATTACATTCTAAAAAAATTTCCATGAAGATAGAAGTTGAAACCAAAGGGAAGTAAAGCAGGGTTCAGAGGTATTTTGAGGTTTTATTCACAGATGTGATAGCCTTATGTTGCAACGGATTTGTTCCCTTTGATAAAACATATGTGCTCAAAGAGGCAGTTTTCAGATACATACAGCATACATTTCCATTTTTTAATAACTATTTCTTAACTTCCAGAAAATATTGGTCTGGCTTCTTATGGATTCTTCCCAAAGGAGTAAAACGTTCATCAATTTGGCATGGGGAATTCCAAACGTCCACACATTCTGCTCTACATACGTAATACCAATACCATCTTTCCTGTCTTAAAACTCTAGAGGGAGACATAAGCTCCGCAAAACACAGGAGACAATCCTGACTGGTTTGGATTATGGGTTTCAATCCTAATCTGCTCTTTTTTTTTCGTCATGGTGACCACAAATATATGCAGCTCGTTATACAAGCTGGCCTTTCACATCTTGACAGCAGGGCTGATATCCTTCGGGAGTTATTCAAGCTTACACAAAGTTATTTGAAAAGTGTTTACGCCGGCCTCTCTCCTTCAGGCTGAGATGGGTGCAGCCTTAAATCAGGAAGGGAAGCAGTGCCTGCTTCCCGTGGGCACATGTGCACAGAAAGATGGATGAAGGCTCCACAGCGTGAAGGAAGGTGCATCTGTTACTTTCCTCACAGACCTTTCCAGAGGATGGCTGGGCTGTTGAGCCTCAGAGCATGCAGAGAACACATCTCTCGCAATTACTCTCTCCCTCTCACCAGACACGCTGCAGCAGTGACCCCCCGGGCGGTCCCACAGTTTTGAAAGCCTGCAACTGATATAGGCCATATGAGAAATTGCAAGGACCTCTCTCTCTCTCCTTGGAGAAAGATCCCAAAACTATTGGATGGGGTAAGAAATCCTTCTCTTAAAATATGGAGGCCTGGGGTTTGTACAGAGTGATAACGTATTAATGCCTACTTTTTATTTAAAGAGCTAACATCCATGGAAGACCCAATATATCCCCATGTAACTCTATATCCCCTTTTTCACAGAGAATAAAGGGAGTGTAAGCAAGGTCTTGGGCATCCAGCCTAAAAGATGCACAGTAAATATATCACCAGTTTTATGTTCCACTTGAGACTGCTGAGTTGCCCTAACTATAGGACAAACAATGAGAACTGCCTTCTCAGATTTATTTTTTTTTTAATAATAAAAAAGACACCATTGCCCTGAAGAATAAGCTTATACTTGCAATGAATTTCCACTGAACTTTATCATTACTTAGGTGAAGAACCTGATAACATTAAGTCAAGTGCTGAAGACAGTCAGGACCACACTTGCTCAAAGTAGAATCAGCTATAGCAGATTTCTCAGGACCATGTGTAGTCGCACTGTGAAAAGTTTCAAGAATGGCCATGCTATCACCTCAAGGAAAGAAAAAAAGGGCTTTTCCTAACACTTAAACAAAATTTTCGGTGTTTCAATTTGTGCCTATTACCTCTTATCCCATCACTAGCCACAACTGAAAAGATCCTGACTCTGCTTTCTTCACTTCCCCATGAGGTATTGATACATGTATGTAAAAACCTCCCTGAGCCTTCTCTAGGATGAACAGTCCCATCTCTCTTAACCTCTCCTCATATGAGAGATGCTCCAGTCCCCTAATCACCTTTGTGACCCTCCTTTGGACTTGCTTCAGTTTATCCATGTATAGTGGAGGCCAAAACTAGTGCACTACAATGAAGATACTGAGTTGATGCCCTGTTGTTCCTCAGGGCCAGCTTTCAAGCTTTATGGAATACGTATGCGCTAAATATTGTTTAAAGAGAATAAATAGAACAGAAGATGTATTTGAAGAAGCAGAAAATCCCTGGCACTTACTAAAAAGTGATTCCTTGTTCTTCCAATCCACTCCTGAAATACATGATTACTTTTGGCCAGTTTTATTGACTTCAATCACTCTCTGCTTTTTACTTATATATATATATCTATATATCATTTTATTATTTTTTTAATAATAAGGTTCTACTACCTTCCTTTTACCCTCCAAGTGTGTTGCCCTGGAGGCTGTTATCACTACAGAAGATTATGGGTTTTTAATTTAAATGTACATTTCCACCCGCATACATTGGTGCAGTGGCTTTTCCCTCAGCTGCTGCAGGACCATAGTTCAGGCATTATAAAACCATGTTTGAAAGAAATAATGAATCTTGGCTTTATTATTGAGTAAATCTTTGCTATTCTGGCAGTACTGTTTTGAATTCATTTTTCTCTTTAGTGCTTAAGTTTCTATTTTTAACTTTTAGTATTTTTAACTTTTTTTTTTTTATTAAATGTTATTCAAACTACAGGCATTTTGGATAAAACTGAAGAGGTAAACTTGTGGAGTTGATGTGCTTGAGCTTTCTCTGTTGCTGTGGTTTAACCCAGCAGGCAGCTAAACACCACACAGCCATTCGCTCACTCCCCCCCAATGGGATGGGGGAGAGAATCAGATAAAAGGCAAAAGCTTCGAGTTGAGATGAAGACATTTCAATAGGGTATAAGAGGAAGAGAAAGTAATAATAAATAAAAATATTAAAATAAATAGAATTATAATGATAAATGCATATACAAAACAAGTGATGCCTGATGCGATTGCTCACCACGTGCTGACTGACGGATGCCCGGCCATCCCTGAGCAGCAGCCACCTACCCCCAACCCCAAGATTTTTTGTTCAGCGTTACATCATATGGTATGGAACAGCCCTTTGGCCAGTTTGGGTCAGATATCCTTGCTGTCTACCCTTCCAGCTTCTTGTGTGTCCCAGCCTCCTCACTGGCCAGGCAATATGAGGAGCTGGAAAGGCCTTGATTTAGTGTAAGCACTGCTCAACAACAACTAAAGCATCAGGGTGTTATCGACAGTCTTTTCATAAATCCAAAACCCAGCATTAGAGGGAAAAAAAGTAACTATCCCACACAAAAACAGGACATCCATGAAAAATTACTAAACTCTCCACTGTAACATCGAAAAATTCTGTGCTTAAGTACCTTGCTTGATGAAATCTTGACCACTGACTTAATTAAGAAAAAAAAAAAAATCAATGGAGCTTGTCTACCACAAAACAAATAAATACAGACCCAGAGACGAAAGTGTGTTTTGCTTCCTACCATCTATATTTCTTTTAAATCTAGTTTGAATATTTTTGCAACTGTTTTGCAGATAATTTTCCAATACAATACTGAGAAATTAAATTTCTAGAGTTTAAGTTCTGAACAAGGAAAAAATTATTTCATGCAAACTGTGTTCTGCTATCAGGAGAGTGTTATTTCAGTATCTTTGAAGGACTATGTAGCAGTTCTATGTTCCTCACAACACTAACTCTATTTTTTCCCCTCCCATCAGTACCCCAACAGAGTAGCTAGAGGATGGAATCCACAATATTAACAAGGTCATTAAAATAAACAAAATAAAATGCATTGCCTTTTCCCTCCTAACAAGACCAGTGTTCTATGAAACAGGAACCAAACACCTCATCAAACATAAGATTCTCAGAAACAAATACAAATACAGCATTCAGAGTTTGTCTATTTGATAATCTCTCTGCCTTGCTAAGCCCACAGTATGCATTTCAAACTGATCAAATATCAAGTCATATAGCCAGAAACAAAACTGAATTGGCAGAAATTATCTTGTCCTCATAATTGGTACTTAGAAGTCACCGAGAATAATCACTGCAGGAGACTTTACTGGAAGAATCTGGTAGTTAATGTGATCTGTTTCTAAACAAATATGAGTTGCAAGGAGCTATAGAGGAAAGCAATGCAATTGCATCCTTGATTATGGTGGAGGACCTATTGTACATATACATTTGGTGCTTCTACTCTGCAAGGATGTTGAAAAATGGGAGAGAATTCAGAGCTATGTGAATGAATAAAAAAATGGAAAATATGCCTGGAAGTGAGAGACTCCTGGTGCTCAATCTATTAGCTTAATGAAGAAAAGGTTAAAGGATAATTTATTAGTCTATAAGTGTCTATTATCAAAGGGAATGAAAATTGATAATTGATGACTCTTCAGTCTAGCTGACAAAGGCTTAACAAGATTCAATGGCTTGAAGTTCAAATTAGACAAATTAAGGTCCAGAATATGGAGCACTTTTTATTTTTTTTGGTCTTCACGGAGAAGACAACAGATTAAAGGTTGCAATTGATGCTCCATCACCAGAAACTTATAAATCAAAGTCATGTCAACAAAGTCATAAAAGGTGTCTGAAAGTAAGTCACAACTGTTGGACTTCAAGAAAGCTTTTGGGGAAATGGCTTGAGTAATGTTACACAGGCCATTAGTTCACAAAGGTCCCTTCTATTTGTAAAATCCCATTAATTGTTCTACCTCATCAGAGTTATATAGGCCATATTTTTTTTCCTCTCTGAACATATAAGCCTGTATTGGAGTGCAATAAATGTTTCAAGATCTCTTTCACCATCAGTCACAAGAACAGTGGAGGAAAAAAGACAAGGAACTGTATTTCCAAAAATGGTGTGAGGGAAAGAGTGTGATACAAATCACCAGAGTTGTTAAATATTTTTCTTGATTAATTATGAAGCAGGGTAAATTAGAAAACAAAGTTTAGGCTCTTCTTCGAATAAGTAGCTGGTATAACTCTTCTGACACTGGATTACAGTCTCTGCTTTGGCTTGAGAGTTAAATAGTCATTACATTTCCCTATAGCCTACCTTTCCAAGGAAAACATATTCTCTGTGCACTCCAAGCTTTGACAATAGGATTAAGTATTACTGGCAGACAATACCACTTAAGACGTTAGCTGCATCAACCTCTATGATGACTGAAAGAGCTATTAGTCTGCAGTGCCTCTTTTAAGAGGAGGCTAAAAAAAAAAAAGCCCTTATGCTCCCTGATAGGGGAAAAAAAATACCTAGAAGGCAATATACCTCATGTAGATAGAAAACGTACATGAAAAATGGTTACAACAAGATTATTTACATTCTTTAGTCATTAGGGATAAAGTGGATGCTTACTGACCCATCTTTCTAAACAACAAATTGAAATTCCTCTGTGATAAAATCGCTCTGCATTGTGATTTCCAGTTCTGTCAGATACTCCAGAAAAATGGCGTTCACTTAGCATATCTATCTACTCAGTAACTGATTTGTGGTCTTTGCAATTTAGATACTCAGCCTCTCTTTCAACTCCACACGTCTGTTACATTTGCTACAAATTGTATTAAGCGAGCGCGTGCTCAGAGCGAGAGGAAGTGCAGCCTGGAGAGCTGGCGAGTCCAGGGAGGTTGCGTTTCCCCACCCAAATGGTTCAAAAGAAGGCTGGGCCTGGTTGAACATGGAACTGCTCAGCCTGGGGTTTGCTGCTCTAAGAGGCTCTGAAGCCAAGTTGGCCTCATTTACTCAATGTTTTGGGGGTGCGGGGGAGTTGGAGAGGTTACTCCATGGACTTGGGCTGTGAATTGTACAGTATATACAAATCTTGGGTTCACAGAGTGCTGTTCTGCCACGACACTTAAGGAGAGCAGACCAAATTTTTTTCAGAGCACATTACAGCAAAAAGATAAAATGCCTCTCTTTTGATACAGAAGGGTAACAGCAGCAAGGATTTGGGTACCTGCGCAGAGACAATGTATGAAATTAAATGAAAACTAGGGTGAGTTTATTTTACACTGTTTACCCTGAATGCCACAGAAAACACATCCTGTGAAACGTGCCGTATTGTCCTAGGGCCCCTAGCAGAAAAATTCCTGCCCCTTGTTTTCTCTTTACCAACACAAACACGACGCTTGTTTCCCAAACACCGTCAAAAGATAAAGCCACAAATCAAACCTGTACATTGAGGAAGTACAGTTCTTCTGACCAGTGCTTACGTTATTATGCCATCCTACCCAGCAACAACCTAATTGCAGATAATGTGAAGCAGATCAACTTCTGCAATCTTCTCTAAGGAAAAAAAAAAAAAAAAAGATAGAAAAGAAAGAGGTTACCATACTCCGAATTCATCCTGAAGAATTTATTAATCTGTATCATAGAGGAGCAAAATCAGTCTATATGCTGCCAACACTTATGCAGACTCAGAGGTCACTTAAGATACGTAATGGTTAAAGCACATGTGCTACCAGATATCAGCTGACCAACCTATGGGAATGAATACTGTGAAAAATACCAGCGTGAAGGAGGGGGGAAGAAGAGGGTCATTAGTGCAAGATGCTTGAAATATCAAGATGCAATAAGCAGGACAGAGCTGCTGATGAGAACACTCAGGGGATGCAGTATGAAGATCTCTGGACTGAGAGAAGTGTCGTGGTCAGGGAAGATAATAAAGAGACTGGAACATACACCATCTGGTATAACAGAAGGGAGGATGGGAAACATCAACAGGGAGTTATATTTGCTAGGGAAAGCCAGACGGTGAAAGCATTGATTAAGATTATTTTGTCGATTAGGTGGTACTCTTTGATTTATGTGCTGGGAAAAGCGGAGTATTTACTATGCAAAGGCTGTGCTGCCTGGCCAGCTGAAGTAGGATTGGGTCTGGGGTGGGGGGACTTTAGCAATTCCCCAGTGGAGCTCAAAGGAAGGGTCACGTGGAAGCAGGGCTCACTTGTGGATTTGGGAGGGTGCACATTCCAGTGTGAAGAAAAGGAAATGTGAGGGTTTTTGACAGTGATGCAATTCACCTCTTCCTAAAGTAGAGGAGTGGCACGCAGAGCGAGACCAAGGCACTGCAAAAAGAGCTGCAACAAGAGAAAATCATTTGGAAAATAACTGGTTGAGAAAAATACATATATATTTATATCTCCATATGTATATTGATATCCATCCAGGGATAAATCAACAAGAGATGTAAAGATGTTAAATTACCCAATTTTGTCTGCTCAGAGTGCTGGACTGTTCCTGGGACAGAAAGGGTTAGAAACGGAAGCATGGATATAGATCAGTGACTCAGATTAGAGTCGCTCCCAGATTCAGAAGTCCTCAATGACAAGGCACAGCAGGGGCAGTGCAAAGGGTGTGCAACAATATAGCTTATTGGACACATTTAGTACCCACCTAACTGAAGGGTGTCACCCTGTGTGGATAGGACGCCTAGAAATAAGCCAAGGATTTAAGGGAGAGGGCTTGCACAGCACAATATTATTGGTATCGGTCAATCAGTGGGTAAGATGGGAACAATATGATATCAGCAGCAGCGTACAGCCAGTGAATCAGCAGAGGGAACAGGGCAGTAGGTGAACAGCACCAGAGAAAAACAGTCAGGTTGCCTGGAATAAGTCCCTGAAAATGTTTTTGTAACACTGACTTGAGAGGGATGAGCAACACAGCAGGTTTTGCAAAACATCAGTGGCACAGCACTGCTCATTTGCCTCACACTGAAACTGCAGAAAAAAACCCATGGAATGTCTGAATGCCAGCAAACCCCGGAGAAAAAGCAAACAAGCATTTACTTGTTGTTTAAGGAAAAAGATTTAAAAAAAAAAAACCCAACCTACAACACTTTTCACGATGCTAAACTCAGAAGGTTTTCTCCCCCGTAAGGATGTAGGAAGTGTTTTATACTACACCAGAAACACCATTTAAGGAAAATCCTGTTTTCCTGCAGGTGAAGTGTCACAAAGTGAAGAATGGCAAATTCCCACAGATTTATCCATGAATAAACACACACACATTCCTTCACAGCTCACAAATCTCATCAGCAAATGTTGACCAACCTCCAGTTGCTCTAGATAAGCTGCATACAGGTTAAGTCAGACACAGGTAGGTTAAACACAGTGCAAGAGGGAGGCAGATCCACTAATGCAGCAGCATGGACAGGTATAAATTCACTTCCTGTTCCCTTTGAACTATCTGAATGGGAACAGCCCTAAATATTACAAGTATTACATTTCACTATTCAATAAAGTTGTGCTGAATAGAATTATCACCTTGAAATTACAGGGTAAAACTCCCTATACAAAAACAGATTAAAGACAAATTAGACTGTGGGCCAGGTCACTATGATTGTTAATTAGCGATAATGGAAATACAATTAGCATAATGAGTTCCAATTACTGTATATGGAGAAATATGAGCATACTGCTTTCATAAATCTTGGTTCCAGGAAAAATAAAATGCATCTGGTTTAACAAAGCATGCCCTTCTTCTTTGCAAAAAGCTTCCTGGTAAATATCTTTTTATGAAGCTAAACCTTTCTTTTGATGGGTTGTGATTTGAAAAAAAAAAAAAAAAGAAAGAGACAGAATGGATTTACCCTGCATGATAGCTGAACAGTTTTGTATTAGCTTGGCTTCTGTTTTAAGCTTCCTAGAAAATCTTACCATCTGTTTCTTCAATCCTGGGTTAAACAACAAAAGACAAAAAGCACAGACCATTACGTCAAATGCACTTATTGTCTCTGAAATATGTATGGTTTTCCCCCCTTCTCTTTTTCTCCTTTTGATAAGCTGTGAAATTGGAAAGCCAATTATATTCTAATATTTACACAATTAGGAAAGGCTTTTCAAAACCTCGTTGAAAAATCAGTTGATGAAAGACAACAGCTTTACAAAAAGCAACAACAGCAGGTCCGATGGTTATTTCATGGAGAATCCTTTTATTTACTTCCATAGCAGTTTGACACCTTTGCAAGAGTAGGCAAAACCAGGCTGGATTTAGTTTATCACTCACTGGTAAGTTAGAAAAGTAGGGATTAAAATTACGAATTTACAGATGCTGTGGACTGAAGTGCTAATGGAAATAAAGGCTTAGGAAAGCCCTACAGACATGCAAGCTTGACTCCGTGCCTCTATTTATACAAGGTGGTGTTAACTATACTGTTAGATAGCCAATTATGAGGCTAGTCACTGTTTCCATGTGTTAAAGTGGATTCTGGGGTAATACTGGCAAGGATTCAAGAGCAGGAAAAATTCCAGCTGCATACAAGGACTAGATGTTAGCAGTATTAGGTCCTTCCCTTCGGAAAGATCCTCCAGGCTTCTTATTAGAGGGAAAGCAGACAAGAAAAGCTGTACAAGACCCAAAAGTCATGGACAGATAAAGCTGAGGGGACATGAGCTGCCCAGATAGTCACTGCAAACCTTGGGGAGCACTGATCAAGTAAAACTATGAAAACACGATCATTGGAATGGGGAGTGGAAGGGGAAGTGCTTAACAGCATGTCTCCTTTACACCTGCTAAGCTGCAGACAGAGCAGACTGCTTACATTTTCGTTATGTCAACAGCATGATAATTACATGTAAGTGTAGAGGAACACTCTTCTCCCACAACTGCCATGATATTTTGCAGCTATATGGGAGAACCGACTCATCCATATTGCCAGTCCCATGTGAAAGTACCCCAGTATCATGTAACTTTAGTGTAGTCTCTGTCCCTTAAACGTTAATTAAATATGTATTTTGGCACAACATGCAAGGCAGAAGAGAGTGTAGGTAAGAACTTGTCCTGGACACTTACTGAGATTGCCTCAGCTCTGCAGAGCATGAAGACTTGTCCTAGTGTTGGAAGCGCTATCTGATGAGAACATATTTGGTTCACAAGTTGAGTATATGCTCTGCACAGGCAGCTCGAAGTAACATTCAACTTTTCTGATTATAGCCCTCTAAAAATAACCCCCAAACACTTTGGAGTGCTGTGCAGCCTGGCCCTGAGCTTCCCAAGGATACTGATGGCTCATATGAATGTTGTCATAGCATTTCTGTGCTTTCAGAGTGCTGTTTTAAGGACCTAGAGAAGTACATGGAGGAAGTGAGTTAAAAGAACAGGCTGACAGCTAAGGGAAGTGGCCTGTGGAAGAAATAATGAGTGAACACATCACTAAAGATTGTATCTTGACACATATGCACAAGAAGGCTGAATTCAATGTGTACAGGCAATCATGAATCTCATATTACCTCACTTTGCAACCTTAGGAAAGGCCTTTAAGGGTTGTTGCGTGCTTGGTTATTTTCATCTGTGAAATGAAGATATCTCAAACAAGATCATTCTGATAGGCACAGTATCTAAGCACAATAAAAGGCATTCTCAGTGATAACAAAGCTTACAAGATAAGTGGATGAGTCAGACCAAGGGAGAAAGAGAGAGGGAGGCAGAGGCACCAAGGCAAAAAAAATACCTTTTCTTTGAGCGTACATAGGTGCTGCACATTATCTGACCACAAGCCTTGCTCACTGACACAAAACACCACTAAGTCAGTTAAAAAAAGCTTTTTTGGGAGTATATAAATGCAGTCTTACTGAATAGAGAAGATACTATTCTGCACCTTTTCCTGATGATGATAACCCTTTGGTGGAAGAGAAAGGTGTAGAAGGACAACTGACCCTGTGCCAGCTGGAGCTGTCAGGTGGACACCAGCAGAGCCCACTCATGCCCGTGTAAACCCAAAGCATCTCCATGTTCTTCTGAATTTACAGCATCATCCCTCAGAGTGAAGGCAAGTGTTTCCACAAATGAATGATCTCAATCAGAAAACCAGTCCTGTGGCAAGGGATACATATGGCCATCACTCCCAAGAACAGCTGTCAAGCACTAGCCCTGCCCACTTCCCACTGTGTAACGTCCGTGGTTGCTCAGTCAAGCGAATGACCTTATAAGCCCACACAGGTCCAATCTGAACTGAAAATTATTAGCAAAAACTTGTTTTCCTTAAGACTTTGCAACCTAACAGGGAGAAATTATACACTTGGATGGTAAGTGAGTCTAAATGGCTTTTGTTACAGTTCTTTTGAGTATAAAATCTCTCTACATGGAAATAAAAAAGCTCATTGGAAAGATGAGTGCTAGACCCCCACTCTCTCTATCCAAAGCATGCTGTTCAATTTAGCATGTGCTTCACTGAATAAATAACACTCCCAGCCATGATGCTCTCCCTCCAATATGCTTAAGTATTGATAGATTGCATCACTCTATACTAAGTCTGTCTGGAACTTGTGACATTTGCCCAGTGAATTGTTAAATGAACTTGGAATATCTGACCCATGCAGCTGAGATTATGCCCTATTTAGACTGAATGGACGAGAGCCTTTTCTGGACCCAAAAAACCTGACAGATACGTCTAACCTTTTCAGCCAGATCTTCTGGGTATTTAGCTATGAGGAAAGTGGCACTCCATGGTGATTACTGAATCTCAAATCTCTTCTGCATATGTATGTGTAACTGTGTACTCTGTGGGAATCTGTGATACAGGCAGGTTGGCAACTGAAGGACCTTCTCCCAGACTGCTTTCTGATTTATGTAGACCTGTCACACAGTGACTGACACAAGTGAAATAAATCTGCTTAGGACTTAAAAGACATGAAACTTGACAGACATTCAAAGTAAGTCAGATTCAACTATTTCATGTTTTATGTTTTCCTGTGCTATGTCTCTAAAATGCAATTAGCTAAGGTGGTCAGGGGGCAGTGTGAGGGATAAGTGGGCTCAGGATTTGGACACAGTCTCTTAGGAGGGGTCTCCTACCCCTCACCTCTGCTTCTCTTCTTCAGCAATACCTTTTTGACTATGCTTCTGTCTTGGTTGACATTTTAAACTTAGTAACATTCTCCAAGACGATCTCAAGGCTGCAAAATTACATTACTCAGAGCAAGAAATACCTCTTCGCAACTGTCCTACTTTGGGCTTTTGTGATACATCCCTGTATCTCAACAGAGCAACTGGGATGTTTATCAAACTCAAATGGAAGACAAGACATTGATGACTTGGTCCATCTAACCTAGTACCTGAAGGTAGAGGGTTTGCTGGAAAAATGTTAAAAAGATACTCACAAAACATTTGCAGGATCTCCTACACTCATAGAAAATACCTTGTCAGTATCAGGGAGACAGCTGCATAAAATTTCTGGGATCAGGTCTTCAGGACTTTCACAATTTTCCAGCAACCCCATTGTTTTAAACTCTCCCAGTTAGACATGCATCGTCATCCCAAACCCAACCTGACCCAAGCAAAAAGTCAGAAACAACACGTTCTGTACTCAGAATACGAAAAAACAGCTTTTGCTTTCATCCATTGAGAAGTTTGTGGTACCTGTCGTTGTTTTTTTTTTTTCTTCTAGTAGAGATCATAGTTGGGGGCTTTAAATTAGTAACCCCTCTTGCATGCTGAGCTATTCCGCAAGAAAATTGACATCTCCTTGCTTTTTGAACTGGCAATACTGAACCCTCCCAGCCTATGCTAGTCACAAGGGCTGGTGCCGGTGAAGAGGAAGCTGGAGCAACAGCGTGGCAGCTCCAGCAGTACAATACAGCTACTGAGTGTCAACGTTTCTATCACATCATTAACTTGGGTATAGCGATCATCGGCAATACCTTCCATTTGTAATAATCCATCTGGGCTGTAAATGATCCATTATGTGATTAAACTAGCACCGCATTCAGAAACCGACTTCCTGGGTTTAGTACATTATATTTCAACATTAATAGTGTCCTCTGACTTCGTGGAGATTCTGTATTCAACAGATCTTGTTGGTACCAGGAATGATTAAAGTGCTACAGATATTAGTTAGCACTCCTAATAAGTTCAGTGGTGTATTAAAAAGTCACAGCTTAAGTCCAAGTGGACTTACACATCCTGCAGCTAGACAGGAGAGGATGTCAAAGGAAAAGTTATTCTCCTATTTTACTAGTTCAATATACTTTGCTCTTGCTCCCTGTTAATCAGAAATCCACTTAGAGGAAGAATATCTCCAAAAATAAAATAGGGAGTATGATTAATTCATGTGAAAACCTCAAAAATTTATCAGATAGGCTTGTTCAGTGGTTTGTTGTTTTGGTTTTTTTTTTGAGACCAATGTAAGGTTATACCAATGCAGCATCAATGTGTATATCTCTGTGTACACTTGGTACACCCTGCTCTGAAGTTTCCTTACAAATTGTCTGCCAACAAAAAGAATAGTAGAGAAGGTAATCTTGAGAATTAGTGCCGTGAATGTAGCCCCACAAAGCTGATCACAGGTATGGAGGTTGGCATAAAAAAATTTGCAAATGCAAAGTAATCTCTTATGAAGTCTTAGCTGCAAAACCAAGCTTCCTTTTCTCCTATTTCTCTGCCCTTTTCTCAAGCTTTGTTCTCCCTCTTTTTTCCTCAGAAGGGGAAAGAAACTGGAGGAAAATCAGATGCAGTAGCAAGAGTAAAAACATATCTACTTTCTACCCAGAGCAAGCTCCCCTAGCGGTTAGGCCATCTCTGCTTTTCATAAGGAAATGTAATTCTCTCCTCCAGGCATCAAAACCTTACCCCATAACTCCTAGGTTTCACTGCAGCTTTACTCCTTTTTTTTTTCCCCCAATAATAAGAGCATATTTTTTATATCACATGTATTGTTTATGTCTGTAGAACAGCCTCTTTATGTTTTGTTTTTCTGATGCCGTGGATGTACATCAAACATCATAATGAAAGAAGCCATCCATGAGGTGCACCGTGCCATAGATAGATTATGTAAATATTTTTAATGATCTACCAAGCAAATAACCGATTTAAGAGAAATATAATTATCTTTAAATCCTATGTATTGTAAATGTTTGCTTTTAATCCTTTAGGTAACCTTATTAAAAATTTCAAGATGGATACATTCTCCCACTGAATCTGACAAACATCTGGTTTACAATAGAGTCATGTGATGAAATTCCATCCAGAATCACATTTGCTCTTCAGTGTGCTTTCTCCCACTATCAGTCATAACACAGAACTTCTGTGTTTTGTCTGGGATATAAGACAGTACAGCGATATGTTTTTATTAGGAATAATGCAGAGTCGTCTCCCTTATAGAATTGAAATCTGCTATCTATGTGTAGGTATAGTCAAATATATTGATAGTCTCCCTTGTGGGTTCTGCTGACACTTGGGTTTAATTGTGGTGAACTTTGAATTTCTATCTTAAGGTCAGTTATTAACCATTGATGGATTCTCCTTTTCTCCATTTAATGCTAAAGTATTCATACTAACCAAGATAGATGGGAACACTGAAGAAATTTTTCAACACCATGGCTGAGCAAGATACCCTTACTCTCCTCCTCTGTGGCAAACGGAGGGCCCTTTTCTAAAGGTGGTGATCACTCATGTTCAGCTTGAAAAGAAAAACACAACACAACGCTGTTCTGATGACCCCTCGCCACTTTTTTGTTCTCCCAGAACTGTCTTCCTAGAAATAAAAGGTCCTATATGCTGCTGTTAAGAGAAGAGAAAATAAAATTTCCTCAGGCACAACCTTGGATACCAACCTTGAAACCAAATGGGGTCAGAATGCAAAGGAGCAACCACGGCACCGCGCACCACCCAGCCGGGCTGACAAACAACTCTGCTCCTTTGGGCTTCCCAGAAGGAAAAAGAGTGCCCCTCAGAGATTTATAAACACATACATAATAAATGGGAGGCTGAAGTTTAAACTGTTATGAAGCATTCTCTACTCCGCTTCCGAAGTCCTCTGTGATTTAAAGAGCTGACATTTACTGTGTGCAGGCCTATTATTCAGAGTGACTGTTTGTGTATAGACAATATTTTAAACTGGCTTGCTATAGATGAAAAATTCTTATTAAGTCAGAAAAACAGTTTAAGTAGGTAACACTCTCCTAGTTTAGACTGCTATAAGTCTCGCTGACCCCGCTGCAGGGAAGGCACAGGGGCAAGTGAACGTGTCAACACCGTCTGCCGCATCGGTGTGTGGGGATGGTGGCCCAGCCCCACGGGTGCTCCAACAACACCCACGTCGCTGCCACAGAGACCTTCTGTGCTATTGTTACAAACTTAAACCCTCCTCTGTCCCATAATCTTTGGCAAGTGCTGGAGCTATGAAATATCTGCTTCCCCTGGAGCCAGTGACACAACACACTCCGATGCCCTCTGTGGTCCTTAGAAGTGTTCAAGACAACCAGCACTTGGCACTAGCCAGGGAAGAAATGTCCTGAGACACCAGCCTGGCCACACGCTTTTCTCTCACCATGTTGGAAGGTTTCCCACACTTAGCCTTCTCCAACCTGTTGACTTGTGCCCACAATCCAGGTGGCAATAAAGCAGGACGTATTTCTGAGGTGTCCTCCCTGCACGGAGCCTACTGCTGCAAGGATCAGAAATCTCCCAGGAACCACTAGGCATTCCTCTAACAAGACAAAATGACTAACCAGAACTAAAGCACGCACATAGGATTTTGATTTTACATTTTAATAATTCAAAATACTCCTAGCAGGCTTTATACCTTTTCTTTGTGCAACACACCAGTGGATCTCAATATACCTTTCAAAGCACATTCAGGAAGTTTTACTATTCTTCAGTCAGGCCATCACTTGCACCACCCAAAATTGAAAGCACAATCTTTTTGTATAGACATTTTGCAGGTATTTTTAGAACAGAGAAATTCACACATGACCGGGAAACAACAAAACCAGTGGTATCTGTCCATACCACTATTGATAAGACTATCTACTACTTGCCAGCATGGAAATTACTCTGTACAAAAAAGCCCATTTCACATTATTTTATTGTCTTTATATTTGATAATAACACCCAATTATGAGAGTATTTCATATATAATACATAGATCTGGCTAAGTAGAACTGGGTTCTGGCAGAGAAAATCATCCTTCTTGAAGTTTTTGCACTAAACTATACTCTTTGATCTTTATGCTTTCCTTAAGAGTATAGATTTAGATGGACAGTTATAAACAGGGGACTTTAATCCCAAACTTTACCCTGAGAATTCCATGACAAGATTTTCAGAAGCAGCAAGTACTGCCATATCCAGTGACATCAACTGAAAGAAATAGCTATCACTCATCTGAAAAATCAGTGCACAAGGGCACAAAACGAACACAGTGAACATGGACCCAAATTCCAGAAGTAGAAAAATCCATGACTGAACTATCATTTGACAGCTAGTGTGATGTAAGTATGGAATGAGCACACTAAGGTACTTGTGTGCAGCACCTCCACCACCTATACTGCTCAATCATCAATCCCATCCCTTGTTTTGGCCCAACTTATCCACTGTTCCCTTGGCCAAATCCTTGGCAAGGACTGTGTATTTTCATGGATCAGAGACCTTTCCCAACAGGCAGCCTCCATGCAACCATCTTATTTTTGAAGGCAGAAGTGTATAATAACATGCAACTGAGCAGCAATGTGCCCAAGAGCCTTACTGCCACAGAATGGTCCCTGACATGTTTAACTTCCTAATACAAAGGTATACATAGATATTTATTTTGCTGAAGAGGTTGGTATGCCTTGGACACAACAGGAAGACTTGTGGGAAAAGCAACAATTATAATAAATGGATTTATGGCAACCAGCTTAATCATTTTTCCCCCTGAATTTCTTGTGCTGCAAAACAAAAGTTCAAGTGAAAACCCCAAGCTGCCATTTTAAAAAGCAACCACAGAAAAATTCGTAACAATTAAAACAGAGGGAAAAAAATGACAGCCAAACTGTGATTCTTAATATACCTAATCTGTGAAAGGGTTGAAATGGCTAATCAGCAGCAGCTGATCAAGAAGCAATTTAATTTTAGCTAAGGCCTGTAAAAAATCAGCAAAGACAAAAAAGTAAAGAAAAGCAGATGAATGTTACAAGATTTATCCTTTTATACAAGTATTTCAAAATAGAAACGGAAAAATATATGCTTTCTCTCCTTTATAATTTATACACTTTGATATGCACCATTTTTAAATACTGTTTCTGAAATATTAGTACTTCAAAACAGATTTAGTAGGTTTTAGCAGTTTCTACTGAATAGATAATTTATGAGAAATTTTGGCTTCTTTAGTTGTATTAAAAGTGTGGAATATAATACTATTTGTGCCTCAAGAGACAGTGGATTACCCAAGTGTTGGCAGCCATTCCTATAAAACACATAGCTCTTAATCATCTGTTTCAGACATCTTTCTTGTTTGCAAAGTCTGCATCTGACTTTATTATTATTTTTTTTTACCCTAGTTAAGGCAGTTTTATTGAAAGCATAATACAGCTCATGTAATTTGGACTTTCTTACTGATATCTTTGAAAGAAAATTTTTTTTTTAAAAAGAAAGAAGAATCCACATAAAGCATGGTCCTTCAAGCAAAGATCCTCTGTAAAAAACAGATTAAAAAGACCCTGAACTAATATTATCTTAGCTTTTTTCTAGGATTGAGGGGGCATTTAAGAGTCCAATGAAACCAATGGAAATAGGGTTTGTCAGTCCACGAAAATCAGGATCCCACCTCAGCTTTTCTTGCAGCAGTGAATAGAAAAGCTCCTAATGACTTCATCAGGACTTGGATTTAGTCCTGGCAGGAAACACAGCCATAAAATCATAAATTCAGTAGATGAAATTCCGAGTGAGTACATTTGGTTGAAGGAGGTGAGGACTGGAAATATGCAGAGAGAAAAAAGTCCAAACTCAACTGTCTACAGCTGTTAAAAAATGAGCTGGTGTCATGTTGGTAACCCTTTAAAATAATGGTCTAATCATTATTAATTCCTTCGATATTTAATGTAATAACATTAATCATGATGAACTCATTTGGTATTAATGTGAATGTCAGACGTAGCTCTTCCCATACATGCAACATCATTTTGGGATCAGCTCTTCTCTATATAATTCTTTTTGTATCCTCCAGAAAGTGCTGAGGATAGTTGTTTTGGGACTTTTTCACAGCTGAGCACAAGCACTACATACATATAACCATGATTTCTGTTTCCACACGCGTTTGAGGGTATCTCTAAGTGCCTGATCTTCTGGGGTGAGCAATTCCAGCACCTCACCTAGGGGTGAGAGGCATATCGTGAAAGAGGAGCCATTGGTACAAGCTGCATGAAACCTCAGGCTATTTTTGCTCTCTGTTGTCATTTTCTGCATGCTACAAGTGGTGAAGATGGTTTTGAACTGGACCCTCGGTAGGTGTGAGCTGACATCTTAATAATGAAGCTGACTGACAGTAAATGAAGATCTGGATGACTAACAAGTTTTCTTGGTCAAGAGAGACCATCTCCACTGCAGCTTGGTGGTTTGCAATAATCAGATAAAGAAAGTCTGAAGGCATCATCCAGATGATCCTTCCAGAGAAGGTATCTTATAGGCTGCCTGCTGGCACTGCCCAAGATCTACAAAACCCATTAGATTCCCAATTACTTTTCCAGCAGACATAGAAGAAGATAATGATCTCAAATAACAGGGTGTGGAAGGGATAGCTATCCTATGGAAGCTAACTGTGGCAAAACAAGTTGCACCCGAAGTGTCCACAATCCACAAAATATCACCAAACCTTCATTATTTCTAATTAACATGTATTTTCAATTGTATTGAAATTCCTAGTGTTTTATGCCAGCATAACTCACACAAAACATCTGATTACGGCCTTCCCAACCACTCGTAATAAGCATGTCCGTTTCTGAATAGCTTGGCGTGCTGTTAGTTAAAATTCTTTTTTTTTTTTCCTTAAACTACAATATCCATTTAGCTTCTATTCCCTGAACTTTATTCATTCATTATTAACACTGAAAGCCAAAGTGCATGAGAGAAGTTCAGTCCTATCGGCATTTTGGATGAAAGTGATGTGTCGGTGTATTAGCAGTACACAGCACTATCATACATAAAATGCTGCCCAGTCCCTCAACAAAGCAGCCGTATCCCAGTGCCTAATAGGATCACTTCAAATGTGACGCCACCTTCTTTGAAATATTTGTTTAGATTTCATAAACATATGAAGGTTCTCAAACTCAAACAAAACCTCCAGCCTCCAGCCCAGGCTCTGATTCTAAAGAGCTTTCCATTCAATAAATCAGAGCCTGAATCCAGGATTTTTTTTCCTCTGGCTTGGCTTTTTTTATTTTTGGGATAAAAATAAATGTCATCTGGTTTTGACTGCAGATAATGAATCATATTAAGAATTTTAAAAGCCCTAGTCTCTTTTTTGAGACCTAATTTCAGACCTATTAACACTTTAATATGAAACAGAAGCCCATCATTTCATTAGAAAAAGAATAAGGCCCCTCTTGTACCATATGTTTCTTCCTTTATAAAAAATCCTTTTGAAATCCTAGATTGGGCAGCATCAGAGCAGAATGTAGATCTGGCACAAAGACAACGCATAGGTGAGCAGACCTTGCATCAGGGAGATTAACTATTTCAAGCAAAATTACAGGTTTCTGGCAAACCCTCCTTCTCATTCCTTACAATAATAAATGATCCAACTTAAAAAAACCCGAGCCATTGCAACACAAAAAAAAATCCTGGTGGGGGCGACCCAAAACATGTGAAATGCTGGCATGTCACCTCCACAAACTTGCCCGTGATTACATCAAGGACAAACAGCTGCTTCTTGCAAGTGCTTTTTGGCATGTTAGATATTTATTAAATAAGGGGAAAGAAAATTATAGCTGTCCCTTTTCAATATTTACATTTAAAAAATGAAAATGTCTTTAAAACACACAGAACATGAATGCAAGAGCTGGTGTGATAGCAGAGAACCTTATTGCACATAATTAACAGACACATAATGTCTGGTTACTAGTAATTTCCTTCTAGCTGAGTAAGGAAATAATTTAATCATGTTGATCAAATGAATCCCATGAGCCCAGCACAACATTATGCTTTTTTTTCCCCCTCTCTAAATCTGCATTAACTGATAAGAGCCTACTTGGTGAAATCACGGAGCCCAACTTGTTTAGGTATCCTTAATAATACCTAAAATATTGGCATGATCTTAGTAATTGGGTTAATGAAATAAAACCTTTTCTAATTCCTGGTGCTGACCTCAAAGGAAAAATACCAGGGTGAAAGAAAGAAAGAAAGAACTTAGAGTGCTCTTTATTTGGAATACAAGCAAAATATTTTTTAAAACTGTGTATTACATGTTGCTGTGTTACAATGACGAAGGTACTTCTATAAAGACAGGCAGAAAACCCAACAAGCAAGCCCCTTAAATATTTAAGTGTTAAGCAGCTAAGTGTAAATTACTATTATTCTCTTCCCCTCACTCCCAAAATAACTCCAAGTGCAACTCAGAAATAGGCAGGTAGAATTTTCTTTTCTTTTTTTTTCTTCCTCTAAACTATCATTTTATTTGATAATGCATCATTTGCCTTGTCATTCCAGGGTTTCATAGTAAAATCTTTTGTGGGATTCTGCTATTGTTCTCTTTGAACTACTTAGAAAAAGCACTGAACTACCTTCTGTGCTATCTCAGGTAGTTTCCTGTAATGAGGTGATATAATTTAACACTTACCATAATACATTTTATCCATCTATTGTTTGCTAAATAATTCCTGCAATAACACTTTTATTCTTTCCATAATTCTTTAGGGTAATGCTGGAGGAATAATATTTTTACTGCGGTGATTGATGTTGGATTCTCCAGCATGAATAGACCCCACGAACACAGGTTATTGATAAGCATAAAAAAAAAAAAAAAAGCCGCATGAAAAGAATATCAGGGATCAAAGGGTTAATACCATTTTATGAGGTTGTAAAAATCTACCTCAAGAATCTTGTGTTAGCAATATTCTTTGTGTAAGATGTATGTTATTAAAACAAGTAGCAGCATCTGAATTAAAGTGACAGTATGATGGATGACTAGTGAAGTGGAATCAGAGTCGTTTGCAGCATTTTGGGCTAGATGTGGGAATTCTGCCTCAGAGGTAGGACGCTTGGCAGACGCATTGATTCCGGGCTGACGCATGTTCATAAATATGCCCCTAGAGAGGTGTGGCCTAGCAGAATTTACAGAATTATGTTCATGAATTATTTAACATTTATTTATGGATGCTATATTTAAACACCATTTGCAAAGGCGAACGGACCATAGCATACACAGTGAGCTTTAGATAATGCAAATGCTGCACAAGACGCAGACAGTTTGCATCCTTCACGGAGAGGCTAAGTCTGGCAGAACTAGGTAAGTGATATGTCAGTGCTGCGGCTTCATACACCACAGTCTGCTGCACCCCAGAGAGACTGACAATTCCAGGAAATACCTGACAAGTTGGCAGTTACAACCTCTGCAAAAGAGATCTCTTCAGGGAGAAACACCACACTGCTGGTGGAGACTTCTCTTTCAAGTAGCAGGCTCCAAACTTGCTCCTGCAACTACCCTGCCTGAGAGCCTGCTCACGGATCAGGCAGCGAACAAGCTGTTCTCGGCTGCTGTATGGCCCCAGTGATCTTGGTATCAGACTGCGTGATATTGTTCCTGGAAAACCGGAGGTGTAAACTGAAGCACTTGTAAGCTTAAAATGCAAAAAGTTAGGCTGCACAGGAAAATCCCAGCCTCTTCCCCTGCGCACCTGTGCCGCCCACAACCACTTATTACCTGGCCAAGTTCTCTCTCTCAATTAATGTCACAGATTTTTCTCTGCTCAACACATTTGGAAAGCACAAGACGAATCTGTGCTGTACGCAGCGAAACAAAGCTGCTGCAAAAATTGAAGATTAAATGTCATGAAATAAAACAGAATCTCAAGGTAAAGTCATATCTCACCCTGAAAGGGGATACCCTTGAAGGAAGGGAATTCTTTTATTTAGCACTGCATTGCTAGTTTGCAGTTTGCCCTCTATTTAAACTCTATTATATTCTTCCATTATGTCGCTTCTTGGAGTTCAAAAGACATGATTGTATATTTAATTTTCACTGTAGAGTATATGAACAACATTGTCATGTGGAAAAATGTTTTGTTTTCTTTCTTTCTAATCCTACTTAGCTGGTTTACAATGCTAGTTTCCTGCAGAGAGCAAGGAGAGGTATCCACGCTGCCCCGACAGAGCTTTTTACTGGAGAGGTACCAGGCTATATACACCCTTCTAAGAGGGCTGATAATGGGATTATTTACTTTAAAAACTGGCATTTTCCTGAAACAAATGCCCTAGGAATACAGTTTTTCACTATTTAACTTCAAACCTAAGGCCTTACGGCAGGCATCCTGTCAATAGAATGCTCTGCAGAGGGATCATCTTTATCTAGACATTCAATAAAACTTCTTGGAGCCTGCAATTCCTTGACCTCCTGAGTCCGTAAAGTCCATACTGTCAGGATATGCTCCCCGTTATCAAACAACCTTATTTGCTGCAGTTTAGTCACACTATTTTTTTTTCTATGTCAAGGGGACACAGAGGAAGAATTATTCCCTTTCTCTGCGGAACCTCCCTTACAGATTTGATCTGGATGGTTTGCATGAAATCATGCCCCCTGAGCTTTTTTCACTCTACACAACCCTAACATACTCAGTCTGTCCTCAAACGCCATATTTGCCCATCTCCAAGAAGTCTCTTTGGTCCCTTTGCAACCTCTCCCACTTGGGCTCATTTTTTCTCCTTATCTCACCCAAAAACAAGCACCCCATTAGACAAACAGTCTCACCAGTGTTTCACAAAGGAGATGATGACTGCCCCTCATCATCCCAATATGCACACCACCTTTCCTGCCCTGGACATGGTTCCTTTTTCCCCAAAAGCAGGCCAGAGTTCACCTACCATTCTGCTAAAGTCCTCCCTGATTCCTTCTCCTAAAACAGGTTTTTCGTGTGTTATGTTTGTCAGAGTATTCCTTTCCACCAATGCTGAAATTGGCATTTGGTCTTACCAAATGGACACTTTCGCTTCAGGATGTTTCTCCCACTTACCAAGACAATTTTGAACTCTAGTCCCATCCAACAACTGGCCCCTCAGACTCTCCCTGCTTGGTGTCACCTGCAAATTTAGTAAGTTTAATATCCATTTTATTTTCCAAATCATTACTGAAAATGTGGAAAGGGTCTTAGAACTTATTCAGTACATCCTCCCAGGTTCACAACAGAAGCTAGCCTGAGTGGTTATTTTTCTAATTCACTTTGCACCCACATGAAAATCGTTTCCCTAAACCTGCTTATGGGAGTAGTTTACAATAACGTGGTTTCAAATCTGTCTCTTAAAATTCAGGGTAAAGGTTGAACAAAATTTTGATTGGCTGAGCTAATGGGCATCCAGCCCATCTTTTCTCAGAAGAAATGAGAATAAGAGAAAACAAAAAGAAAACCTGCATTATATTCAGCACAATTATACATTCTAGCCTTTGTCTCACATCCAGTCTAGATGGATGGGAAACATGTGCTTCAGATCTATGGTTCCAAGCTAAGGCAGAGATAAACTGCCCTTTGGAACTATAAAACTTCAGGTTTCTTTGTGGAAAGAGATTCCGTTCATCCTCATCATCACTAGCCTCACCTTTTGCTCATTCCCAGTGGAAGCAAAGAAAAGAAACACAGCTCACAGCCACCTTTCAGGTGTCCTTCTCAAACACCAAGTCCCCTCCAAAGACACAGTTGCAACAGCAGCACGTGCTGCCTCCACGGATTTGGGTCTCAAATGAACAGCTATAAGACCACCATGAGAAATCTACCACATGTCCTCTGCCTGCCTGTAAGCAGTTGCTTTCCAGCATGAGGATGTGCCCTCACCTATTTCGACTCCGAACAGGAAAAACTGTCTGTCCAAAAACTTTGCAAACTTGATATGAATAGGGAAAAACTTCTCCCCTTAAAGAAACATATCAAACAACACTCTTTCCTCTGCTGCATATGAAATTTGTGTTCCTATTGAGGATTACACCACTATTTTCTCCAATTACATTACTTTGGGAGTTTATTTATCAAACGTGAACAACATTCTCACCAGAGACCTTGGAAACTATAATTTTTTTACTCTGTCCGCTAAGGTTTTATTTTAATACTGTATAACTTTACAGATGCCAAAGGTGATGCTAAAACAAACAACCCCCCTCAAACCATGAAGCAAACATTGTTCTGCATTTAACTTTCATGTGTCAACACGGAGGACTCATCAGCCATAATCTTGCTGCTTGTGCTAATGGTGTACCATCAAATGGCACTGCTGGCAGCAAGCATGAACCTAAAATTTGGGTTTGGGCTTTAGGTTTTCAAATTTGGGTTAAAGTGTATTAATTTTTGACTTAATTATTTTAAACATGACAAACTGCTGGCTCTGTTCTCCACATCAATTTAATTAAGTACAATATTCTCTGATGATTCTGTTCTAGCAGACAGCTCCAATTCTCAACTTTCCCAAAGTTTGGGGTTGTCTCAATGTGGCCAATCCAAGCTTGGAACACTATCCAGAAGTTATTAGAGGCAATCTATTTTGATTTTCCAGCATATTTTTCCTCTGCTGCATCCCCTTTTCATCTGGAAGCAACTCGTGTCTCTTTTCTAATTGATGAGGTGAACTGATATGAGTAAGCTTATGATTTCTGCTCTTTGCTTGAGTGGTAGAGAAGTAAATGGAAAAATTGTCACAAAAGTTTAAATGAAGAATTTGGCTTTTGCAATAGTGGAATTACTAGCGCTTAGTGAATTTCTCTTGTATGTTGCTTGCCAAAGAAATAAACCATGAATGATTAGGGTAGTAAGATTTTTGTTATCAGATAAGTCATCACTTACTCAGGTTCTCTGACTTTCTTTCCTTTGCAGGCTTTGGATTTTTTTTTCTTTCCATTTTTAGTTTACTGACAACAAGAAGTGTCTCTGAGCTGGAAAACCCTGACCTGACTTGAAAGCAGCTTTTGAAATACTTCTCTCTCTCTTCAAAACCTCGGACTTTCTGCAAGGGTTGGAGTGCTTCCTTCAGTTTTCAAGTACTTAACCCAATAAGTGTGGGCTCTTTCACAGATTAGAAAAACCTCTCAAGGAATTCAGAGAAATTATCTTATTTTTTAAACACTGCATGCTTTAGGAGTAAATATAAAACCATGAAACTTTGATTTTTAATTCTTTTTACATGTTGTTGGTATGTTCCTGTTCAATGTTTGTACTTTTAAAAGGAGGTCGATAATTTCCAGCAAAATAAACTCAGCAGAATAAGAGTTGGAATCTGCTTAGTTTAATTACTGCAAGAAAATTTTTAAAAAAAGGAAATCCTTTTACATCCTCATGATGGGTAGAGTTGTGACAATTTAAACTGTGAAGTACTAGGATCTCAAGAATATCAAAATATTAACAATTAATAGAAGCCCTGACATCTCAACCCGAAAGGTATTGAAGTGTTCTGTAAACTGTTGAACTTTTGTATTTCCTGTGAAACCCTCTTGCTCCTTTATAGACAGCAGAGTTAAATCATTTTACATGTCTCTGGTGCAGCTTTGCCCCTACATAACTTTTGCACTTTCCTGGTGTAAGTCTGGGCTTTTGAAAGTGAAAACACAGAGCCAAATTACCTCCTTTATTGGAAGCTAAGGGAAAATGTAATGTTTCTTGCAAAGCAGACTGGGCTTTACCTTTAGGACACCCTGATTCAAGGCTAAGATTCAGTATCGACAGGAAGTTCTGCTGAGGACACTGAAGACTGTAGACACGCACGCGCACCGAAACATTCTCAGTCCTTTTTTGCATGAAATTTGTAATAAAATATTTGGGGCCAGCTTAATTTGTATCACAGAGGAGCTCAATAAACCCAAAATAAATTGGGTCACAAAGAAACTGGGTCACAAAGATAACTGAAGCCTCGGAGTGGGGGGAAAATAGGAAGATGAGAGAAAGGGATGCTATCCTGTGATTTTACTTCCCCTCACCCCCAAAAGACTGGGCTGCTATATGTTGGGAGCCACAGTGTGCATTGGAGCTACAAAAGAAAGCTCATTATAAGTGGCACAGAAGCAGTACAGGTAATAGAAACATCCTGGTTAAATTCTAGAGGTTTTGAACCAGGTGCTATGAAAGAAATCCCAGCCCCAGTGCAGTCAGTAGCAAAACACCTTTCAACATCATAAAAACCATGAATTCACCCAATATGTGCTACTTTTTAATTTTTCCATCTTTCTGCCTCCTTCATTTATCACTGTATTTATTCTATTGGATTTATTATCCTCTGACCCTTTGCTTTACTTGGAGTCACAGTTTCTCCTAAACAGAACCCAAACTCAGTAATGGTCAAGACTGAGGTGAACTTCTGAACTCACAAGGGTCGAAGAGGTTCAAAATTAAACAGGAACAAGAAACAAGTTATCATCTTCCTACATTCATACTTCTGATTTTATTCTCTAGGCAATTACATGTGCAGATTTAACCATGTGCAAAAACATTTACCAGGATGGGATTGGAGCCATAATCTGCAAACATATATGTAATTGCCATTGACATCAAGTTTGTACTGAAAGGCCTTTCAACAAGTTCGATGAAAAAAAAAAAAACAAACCAACAAGAAACCACCAAACTTGCCTATTTGGGCCTTTGGCAACAAAACCCAAGCTGCTACTGTAGAGCCACAAAATACTTCCTGTAGTAAAACAAGTACAGATCCAGCTGAGAGAGAGGTGAATTGGACACTATGGCATGTTTTTGGATTTCATCACTGTTCATGAGCATTTGGGATGTCATTAAAAGAAAATTATGCGTCTACTCTTACTACGGAGAAAAGAAGGCAGAGTGCCAACATTTTCTGAAACGATTAAGTTCCGAAGCTGGGCTCCTGACTTGTATGAACTGGCTGCCTCCTCTTCAGGGGTTTGGTCTGAGAAAAGGTCACTGGTGCTGAAACAGAGAAAAGACCAGCATGGGGACTCAAGAAAGACACTGTCAAAGGGTGAAAACAAAAATTCATGATATGGGCTCTTTATTCTGCCTTCTATGTCCTCACCATCCCAGCACTCCAGACACTGTGCAATGTATTCGGGGACAGAAAGCTGTCCAGTACTTCCAAATGAAATATTCTATTCTAAATCAAGTGTATATCAAGGAAAACTGTCTGCTTTAGCTTTATTTGCCTGTCTCACTGTGAACATTCAGGTGAGGTTATGCTGCTCCTGCAAGTTCAGGGAGAGGCAAACTCCCAGTGCTCCTTGCTCCTTCCAGCTCCTGCCCACAGCCCAGGGCCACTGGCACGGTGCAGGCAGGGGTGTAAGGTCTACAGAGGCCACAAAACAACTTAGAGAAGAAACTGCAGGTGGAGCAATTCCTCACAACACGACAAAAGAGCCTTCCCAAAACACATTCCCCCAAAAATCTCAACAGGCAAATCCTATCGGCAGTGTGGGCAAGAAGAGTTTCCAGAGGATGTGAGAGATGGAAATAGACAAGTTTTGCTGGTAGGGAAGGAGGGTTTATAAAGTGCCTGTGCAGAGAATCAGGCCTCTGTTGGTGGATTACTGCACCTGAGAGCATCTGGGGTTGAGTCATCCCCATGCAAGCTTAACCATACTGGCAGCACGCTGGAGGCGGTCAGTTGTGGAAACAGAGCAAGGAGGACTCACAGGGTAAAGAACAGAAGTTCAGTGTTTGCAAAGTCTTTCTCTGCTCCAGAGGCAGAGATGTTGGTCAAACAGCCTGTTGCCTGGGATGAGTCCAAACTTCTGATGCACAACTTCTGCTGAGGATTTTAGGTGCCCCATTGGTTATTAATGATGACTCAAGTCCAATTAAAATTAATATTGCTCCCCCTGCTTGAGAATATCCTAACTTGCACTGCACATGGAAGCCAAACTCTGCTGATTGCCTAGGAAAGGCAGAACTTTCCCTCTGTGGGATGAGATGGAGTCTTCATCCTCAAAAACCTGATAACATTTCACATTACGGATATCA